>NBAY01000043.1:0-397443 GCA_002794775.1 Porodaedalea pini | reverse complement strand
GCGGGTTTCAACAGGGCTTCATTGAAGACAGGGTGGACCTTTTTCCATCGCTTCGGGAGTTTGAGTTTGTACGCGCTCGCTCCTACTTTGTCGACGACGTCAAAGGGGCCGTACCATTTGTCTGCGAGTTTCTTTGTCGGCGAGTCCGTGCTGATGTTTCGCCCGTCAAGAAAGACCTTGTCTCCAGCCCTGTACTCCACTGAAGCTCCTGCTGTCCGGTCATGGTAGCGCTTCATGTCTTCTGCTGCCTTGACTAGGTTGTCCTTAGCAACGCGATGAGTCTCCTTGATGTGCTTTGCGAATTCTTCCGCTGACATGTTAGCAGATGAGGTTCGCGTCGTGTCGAAGCTCAAGGGGTGACGTCCTGTGTTCGCGTAGAAAGGGGACATCTTCGTTGCTGAGTGTTCGCGGTTGTTGTATGCGAACTCTGCGAGGGGGAGCCAGTCCTTCCAGTCCGATTGCCGATGGTTAACGAAGAGTCGAAGGTACTGTTCGAGCTCTTGGTTGACGCGTTCCGTTTGACCATCCGTCTGTGGATGGTACGCTGTCGACGGGTTGCCTTCAATGTGCAGAAGTCTGTACAGCTCCTTCATCATCGACGCATCGAACTGCGTGCCTCGGTCGTGGATGATCTTCTTCGGCAGGCCATGGAGGCGGAAGACATGGTCGCGGTACAGTTGGGCCATGCCTTCTGCTGACAGCTTCGTCGTCGTCGGGACCGCGTGCATCTGCTTCGAGAACCTATCCACGAAGACACAGATTGCGTTGTGCCCCTTGGAGTCTGGGAGTTCTCCGATGAGGTCGACCGTGACGATTTCCCATGGGCCTTCCGGGACCGTGTTTGGGTGAAGTGGCCTTGATCTCGATGTTCTCAGAGCCTTCGTCCGCTGGCAACGGTCGCATCCTCGGACGTATGTTCGAACGTCGGAGAACATCGACGCCCACCAGAAGTCTCGACGTACCAGTTCGACCGTCTTTGACGATCCGGGATGTCCTGCCAGGGTCGAGTCGTGGCATTCCCGTAAAATCGCTTCCTTCATCGTCGACGGCACGTACACCTTGCCTTTCATCCGCCACAATCCGTCGACCTTCACCATATTCGTCGGCCTCTCCGACTCGTCTTGCGCTCTCTGCGCGTCACCCACTCGTTCCAACACTTCCTCACGCGACGTCCTCACCACTCCACGGTTCAGCCACTTGTCCTTGATGAACACAACGTCATCGTTGTCATCTTTTCCCTCATCGTAGCCTGCCTTGCATGACAGTAGGTCCGCCTTGCCCATCGTCTTCCCCGACTTGTGCTCGAGGTGGAAGTCGAATTCCTCGAGTTCTGTCCGCCAGCGAGCTTGTCGATAGCTCAGTTTCTGTGCCGACCTGAAGTAGGTGAGGTTGGCATGGTCGGACCAGATCTCGATCTTGTGGCGAGCGCCCAGGAGGTATTGACGCCATTCCTTGAGTGCCGAGACGATTGCGAGCATCTCCTTGTCGTAGATCTCGTAGTTTCGTTCGGCCGGTAGGAGCGCTTCTGACCTATAGGCGACTACCCTCCACTTGCCTTCCTGTTTCTGCAATAGTACGCCTCCGAGTGCGAAGTTCGACGAGTCCGCCTCAACGCGGAAAGGGCCCTCGTCGTTAGCGATGACCAGGACTGGAGGTGAGCAGAGACGTCGTCTCAGCTCCTCGAACGCCTCCTGCTGTTCGGTCTCCCATACCCAGTCCTTCTTGCCCGTCAGCGACGTTAGCGGATGGACCACCTTGCTGTAGTCCTTGATGAACCGTCGTAGCCAATTACCCATGCCGAGGAACTGTTGTAGCTCCTTGAGGTTTCGTGGGACAGGCCAGTTCGCAATCGCCTCCGTCTTTGCCGGGTCTGCCTTGATCTCGCCGTTGCCGATGATGTGACCGAGATACTTAACGACCTTGGCATCGAATTCGCACTTCTCCGGTTTCAAGTACAGGCCGTTTTCCCGGAGGATCTGAAGTACGCGCCTCGACGTGTCGATATGTTCCTCAATGGTTTCTGAGAGGATCAGTATGTCGTCGAGGTATACGATAATCAAGTTTGCGTAGATCAGTTCCTTGAAGATGTGGTTGACGAACGCTTGGAACGTCGCCGGCGCATTGCAAAGACCGAAGAACATGACTGTCGGCTCGAAGAGGCCCATGTTCGTGCGAAATGCCGCCTTCCACTCGTCGCCTTCGCGGATCCGGACGTTGTAGTACCCCCAGCGAAGGTCAAGCTTAGTGATGTACTTCGCCTTCTTGACCTTATCAACAAGTTCGTCGATGAGAGGGAGGGGGTACTTATTCTTGATCGTACCGTCGTTGAGTTTGCGGTAATCCTGGATCGGGCGTAGCGATTTGTCGGCCTTCTTTATGAAGAAGAAAGGCGACGCCATGGGCGATATCGACCGTCGGATGCGACCTGACTTTAGATTTTCATCGAGGAAGTCCTTGAGCGACTGCTGCTCAGTTGGTGTGAGCGGGTAGATCTTACAGTCGCTCGGTTTGAAGTCGGGCTTCAAGTCGATAACGTGGTCCCAGGGGCGATGTTCCGGTAGCTTTTCAAAACCTTTTTCGCTAAACACATCGGCGTAGTCGTTGAGGTATGCGGGCCAGGACGTCTTGTCCATTCGCACCTTTCTCACCCTCTTCGTCTCTTCCACTGCTCTCCACACCTTCCGCATGCCTTCTTCCACGTCCCTCTCCACCACACATTCACTCGGGCAACGCGTAAAGTCGAGTGTTCCCGTTTTCCAGTCGACTTCTGGGTTGTGTCGACGAAGCCAGTCGTACCCTAGAAAGATGTTGGACGATGCCAGTGAGGTCACCGCCAGGACGATCTGTTCTTTATGGTGGCCGATCGTAAGTTCGACGTCGACGTACTCTTCGATCAATCCGGCTTCGTTGTGTGTGCCGTCGGCATTGAGTACCGCAAGGGGTCGGATATAACGCTTCGTCTCCAGTCCATACCGTTCGACGAACCTTACGTCAATGCACGATCCCGTACATCCCGAATCTACGAGTGCGTGTGCGTCCACCTCCCTCACTTCACCTTCCACGCTGTGTCCGACGTTCAGGAGAAGGTCCAGCTGGCGTCCACCAGTTCCTCTCATGAACAGCTGCTCATACTCTTCCCTTTCTTTCACACCGGTAGAGACTTCGTAATCGGGAAAACCATCGACGTTGTTCGCATCTACGTATTGTACAAACGGTTGGTTATATTTTAGCGGATCCGGATTCGAAGTCTCTTGTTCTTCTTGGTCAGTCGCCCCGATGGCTACGCCTGACCACTCGCAAAACCCTGCGAGTCGACGACCTCTTCGTCATTTTCTTCTTCCTCCACATAGTCCTCCACCGTCGACCTCCGAGTGTCTACGACTTCCTCGAAGGCTGATTCCTTCATCGCGCCGAGTTCGTCCACGAGGATGCGGCGTTCGCCTGGTGCCATTAGTTCCAACATGCGCTGGATGATCGGCTTCCCCTGCGGGCACTTGTCCTTGAAATGGCCCAGCCCGCCGCAGATCCAGCACGCGCGTCGCCGTTGCGCCTCGTTCATTGAGACGTCCATCGGTTGGCCAGCGCCTCCGAAAGTGACGCCGGTCGCGTCGCGTCTGTCGACGTGAGGGGCCGCTACCTGACGGCGAGCCGGGGGTCCTTGTTGTTGCGGCGGGCGAGGCTGAGGTATGAACGGGCGGCCTCGTTGGATCGCGCGGATCTGTTGTTCGCCGCGATCGATCTCGATAGCCTTGTTTTTCCAGTCTTCGTACTTTGTCGGGACCGGCGTTGATCTCAGGACTCCACGCACTACTTCGATGTTCATCGCGCGTTTGAGACGATCGCAGATGATGCCGTCGTCCTTCAGTTCCGCACGCTTGATGATGACGTCGAGCTGTTGGAAGAACTTATCTGCGGTGAGGTCCTTTTGAACTTTCTCCCGGAACTCCTTCAGCGCCGCTTCCTTGCGATTCGGGTCGTCGAACGAGGCGTCGAGTCGTTCCTGGAATTTCTCCCAGCTGTCGGTGAAGGTGACGATTCCCGACGTTGTCGACTCCTCGACGTAGTTCTGCGCCCACGTCGCCGCGTTACCACCCTTCAGGTAGGAGAGAGCTACATAGATCTTACTCTCTGACGTAGGGTATCGGTTCGGGTTCGCGGATACAAAGAGAAGGACTTCTCGTCTGAAGTCGAGGTAGTCGTCGCCACCGGTGAATTCACGTGGTCGGGCGACTTCGATGTTGGGGGTCGGGGGGTTAGCGGCCACGACCGGTGCTGGGGCGTTGTTCGCCTGATGGGCGAAGGCATTCGCAACGATGGCCGTGATCTGCGCCATTTGCTGTTGGCTAAAACCTTCTGTTGACATCGCAGGTTCGGGTGCGGGTGTCGAAGGTTCTGGAGGAGTCGGCGGTGAGGGGTCTCTGTTGGTTTCACGGTAAGGACCTGGGGTCGGCGGTAGGTTAACCGTGGATGTTGACGGTGCAGGTGACGACGGAGCGGCTGGGGGCCACCTTGCTCTCCTCCCTCGTTCGTCTGATGAGTACCAGCCGCGCCGGATTTCACTCCACCAGATGTCGTGAGTAACGCCGCTATTATTGGTTGCGACGTAGCCTGGTCGGTCTGGATCCCAACGGGCTGAAGCAGGAAGGGCCCGTTGCTGTTCGTCGGTGAGATCTATCTTGACGTCGGGGGTGGAACAGGGATCGGTTGTGCGTTTGATCCGGGGTTACGCCAACGTTGAGCGGGTTCGTCAGCGAAGTTGATGACGAGGCGGTAGGATCCGAGCGAGATTACAAACGAGATTGTCGTCGAGGTTTGAACTCGTCTTGTTACCCACGTCCACGTTAGGTGCGTGCTCCACCAGAGGCTAACTCGTAAAGCCAGGGTTGGGAAATGTCGGTTGATATAATTACGTAATACACGAACGTCCGAAAACGTCCGGGCAGGGTTGAGGGTTGTCGTTTAGGGGGTTTACACGTCAAGTCCGTCGAGGGGAGCGCTCCTCTAGACTGAGTGAAGGCGAGTCGACAGCGACGACGTACGCTGGGGATGAGCCTGGGTGGGGTTCTGCTTTTATGTTAGGCGGGAGTCCGGGAGACGACTCGGACTGGGCAGGCCTCGGCTGACTGTCGTCTGGGACGTGCTATACTCGAGCGTAGGCTCGGGACACGCTTACTCAGGCTAGGTCGTCGCGGAGGTAAGAGGATTAATACACATCTAAACTAATACAAGGGGAACGAGTCTCACCTAGGTCGTCGCGGAGGTAAGAGGAAAAGCAGAACAAGGAGTTCATGCGATTCCTGAGACCTTATATAGCGACGACCCTGAGACTATATTACTTAACATTACATAACGAGCGGGAATGGAACGAATGAAGGTCGCGTGAAAGGAGTGTGGGAAATGATTGGAAAGATGATTAACTATAATGAAAAAGGAGCGGTTAAAAGGAAAAGAAATGGTAAGGGGAAAATAAAGGAAAAGGCGAAGGTTCGAGTTCTGACAATGTAGTAGATTGCGGTCTAGAGGTGGAGAGGGGACTGTCTGTCTCTGTACTTGTCTCGTATCTCCCTCTCCCTCTCTGTACAAACTACTGCAAATTTATACTAAACTGAAGCAGAGAAAGCGGTGCAAGACTCGGCCGAGTCTGTGTGAATGGATGTGAAAGTGAGTCGGTGATCGGTCTGCGCACATCACGCAGCCGATCGTTGTGGAGTGATGTTGGAGTCCCCAACCTGCTCTTTTGTCTCCCACCACTGCACACCCATATCCCACGTCCTTGTCCTACTTGCCTAATTCCTTCCACCTGTCCCCACAAGAGTCAGTCATCCATGTGCTGATCGAGTTCGTGCGACATCCGTCCGTCCGATTGTGTCCATACCAAGAATTATAATGAAGAGTCGGCTGCCAATTATGAATGAATAAATGGTAAAGTTTGGTGGCCGGTAAAGGGATTCAAAGGAGTAGTGTAAGTGGGGGGAGAAAGACTTGGCCAGCGTGTAGGTGATGGTTAATCGCTACATCTCCTGGGGGGCCAGAAAAAAAAGTGTTTGTGGTGTACATGAGAAGTGGTTGAATTGGAAATTAAAGAATGTGTAATGGGCGAGGTTCAGTGCATTCTGTGGTTTTTTAATGGTGCGAAGAAGAAGAAGAAGAGGTTGATGGTTCACCGATCAATGCCGAAATCACACCCTGGAGTTTTGTGATGTGTGCTATTTGCTGCGCGACCGTGTCACGGAGGTTCTTGAGTTGGACTGATGGGGCTAGGTGGTGTATGCTCATCTGGAGGTCCGGGTGCCATGGGATAATTGCGATCCAGATCAGGTCATGTGTCACTGCTGAACGTAGACACTGATTCACTGGCAGCTCCAGGCCTTGATTAATGACATATTTTGTGTGGTTGTTGATCAAGGTCGGTCGGGGTTGGAACTGGATGTCGATCACCATGTACAGGCACAGGAAGAACTTGTGCACCTTCATGCCAGGCTCGGTGATTGAGTGCCAAAAGTGCTGGTGAGATCCGGAGTGGTGTAGGACATCCTCAAGGGTGGCCTGATGCGAGTGATGGTGTGCGACAGTGAGAGTGAATGATATCGACCAGTTGTGAACCCCGCATATGTCATCCGGGCATAGGATTTGGTTGTCATAGAAAGACTCGGTGCTGGTTCAGTCTGAACACATGGTCGGTGAGGGGGTAGAAGTGAAGAAGAACAAAGTTGAATTATTTGAGAGGGGGATATTGTAGGGCGGGTGATTCTAAATGAATGAAAAGGAGGGGGTATTTTATAGAGACTTGGAGTTATTAATTAGTGCAATGTTCAGTGTAAGAGAAAAAAAAAATTGGGGGCAGAGAGAAAGTAAAATAGAGAGGGTCAGTGTCTGTTGTCAAATGAAAACGGGGTTCTTTGTTATTAAAGGAATGGAGGGGTACTCTATTTTGCCAGGTGTTTGGCTTTAGCCTCCCCGTCCGTCATAGCTGATCCTTCCTGTGCGATCCTTCCATACTCGGCTGCGAACGTCGCATTGAAGTCGTTCCACGATGCGATCAAGTTCATGTGCTCGCCCAGGTTGATCGGTACAAAGTGGTGCTCGTTGAGTTGACCGACTAACTGTGAGAGTAGTTCGTGGGCTTTGATGGCTTGTTCCCGAGTGGTTTTGGCAAGGCGGGCCATCGAGATCGCTGTTTCCTGAAGGGCCGACTGTTGTGCTTCACGTACTGTACACTCCTGCTCGGCGTCTTTGAGCATTGCTGCAAAGTTGGCCTGCTCGGCTTCTGCAGAAATCAGCGATTCCTGGGCTTCGTACAGTTGGCTGAGGTATGCCGGTTGGACGTAGGACACCATTGCTGCGGCATTGAACTGAGATAGGGTCAGGGCTGATTCGTAGGAGGTTGCCTTCCTGCTTGCGATCCATCTGAACACCGTGCAGTATACTTCTTTGTACATGAGTTGTGTGAGCCCCTCGCAATCGGGGCTGGCTATGGTGACTGCGGTGCAGAATTGAGACCATGAACCTCCAGCAAGTGCGGGTGACTGCGAGAGTCGCTCTTGTATTTCAGGTGTGCAGAACGTGTAGGCCACGTATATCAGAGTCGGGTCTATGGGTGTGAGCTTATCAAATGCGAACAGTAGTTCCACTGCAAACTTGGCGAATGAGGTCATTGCCAGGTCAAACATGACTATCTGCGAGACCCCCATCGGGTGAGGGTTGGCCAGTGCAAGGTCACCGGGTGTCGGGTTGGGCATGCAGCATGCCATGCCCTTGAGAACAATCATGTGGGGAGGGGTAATGTCTGTACTTTCCATTGTGGGCAGGGTTGGATGTTGTTTCTTTTTCTTTTTGTCACTTTCAGTAATGTCGTGTCTTTTTAAGGACAGTTGCGTCGCCTGAGTCATTTGTGTGTCTGTATTGGGTGGACCTCTCTGTATTGGTCATGCCGTCAGTCGGTGGAGTTCGCATTCATTGCGTGTTTCAGGCAATTCATTCGCATGCTTTAGTTGGTCCTTCGGTGGGTGATTCATGACAGCAATGGTGTCATTTTCTCATGGTCGGCGGCCGGTCAATCGGCAGATTTGTGTGTCTTTTTAGTCCACTGTTTCATATTTCGTGTGTTTGGTACCGGTTCGTGTCTCTGTATTGCCGGTTGTGATTTTTGTTTGGTGGTCCTGGTTCGGCATAGTTATTTTCTTTGGTGTTTGTTTTCCGTTGAGTATTTGTGTGTTGCGTGCCTCGGGGTCCCTTTTTGGTAGGAGCAGGCTTGCAGTTAGCTGCTGGTGTTTGGCATGTGCCTGGGTTTGTTGTGAGTGATTGGCAGGTTCGTGCTGTATTTGGTGTGGTCTGGATCCACATGTGATTGGCTTTTGAGGTGTGTGATCGTCGAGAACCGTTTCGGGCGCTTCAGTGATCTTGAAATGACCGGGTTCCACATCATGCTTCTTGAGTGTGATCACGGCGCTTGTTCTGGTCCGGTAACGTGGGGGCGTGATTCCTGTTGGTAAAGATCGTCGTAGTTTTTGAAACGTGTCCCCCTCTACTTTTTACTACCACCTCCTCCGTCTCACCTTACCCATTCGATGGACAACACTACAACTCCCGATACCGTCCCGTGCACCCCCGCTGTAACACCAACTGGTTCGTTGGGCACGGAACGAGTGGAACACACGCGATGTACGTCACGAAGTCGAAGAGCCTCGACTCGGCAATCGAGCAAAGCGGTACACCCGGGTCGGCGGTGATTACCCGAACACGGAACGCACGCAACGGCTGGATCGCACGCATCAGCTACTCGGACCGACCCCGGTGCACTTATCTGTGCGCGTGTCCACTCAACCCTGCCAAAGGTTCGTTCATTTGCCTTTGTCTAACGAACATGCGGCAGCCCGGCATTGGTCGTTCCGGCTCCGTACAAAGGATCCCGAAGCTCACCAACGCTATGCCAAGTCAACACACGCCATCCCCGCCTTTCAGTAGTTTGGATTGTGGAGCCGCTCAAAGGAAACACTCAGGAGGCTCAGTGGTAGGACAATAGAGGACTCGTCTTATTTTATTTCGCCTTTCATGTTTACGCAGGACACTTGTTTAGTATTTATAGAGTGTCGAATGTTGTAGATAGAACAGCAATTCCACCCCCGAGTTTCGACGCCTAACTTCGTGTGCTATCTCTCAGGACTGTCTCTAGGTACGCCTCGGTGCCTCAGTGACTCGAATCGCTCACCTCGACTTCGTTTTATTCGCGTTGCGCCCATTGCACTCGTTCCGTCCGTTCCGTCCTTACCTCGTTTCGCTTCGTTCTCGTTATCTCGACTTCGACTCCCTCTCGTCTCTTATCTTCTGAATTAAGTCCCGTATCTCGCCCCGCTCTCTGGTACTCCAGACGACGTCTGTTGAGCACAGGGACCAGCCGTCCATCCCGAGGACAATCCTGCTCCGAGAAAGTCGTGTTAGTATTAGCGCGTCTCCGTGTCTTCTGACACAGCCACCGACGATCCCCCACACATCTCGAGCGCTCCGCCGGCGCTACGCTTCGAACACTTCCCTATTAGTACGCTTCGTCGATTCCATTGCCCCTGACGCACCGGAACGCACGCAACCCGAATCCTGCGATCCGGAACCCACGGAACTCGACCGGAACGAGGGTATTGACCCATTAGACACGTCTCCCTCGAACTCAATCATCTGATTCCTATTCACTAACAACCGGAACTCAGAATTATCACCGGTGTGGGTATGGGTGAGGGTGGAGTTGGTGTCCTTCTCGGCTGTTCTGGAGTCGAAGGGCAAGTTTCCAGGTATGGGTCTGCGATCCTTGATATCGCAATAGGTATTGATCCCTCTGGAGTTGGTGGCAGTGGTGGCGGGACTAGTTCTTCCTCCGATGTTTCAGACCAATTCTGTGGTGATTCCAGGGTTGATTGTTCTTCTTGGTCAGGGGTAGGATTCTCAGGTTCGGAGTTTCATTCTGTTGGTACTTCTATTGGTCCTCCTGTTTGAATCAGATGTTCATCAATCCATCTTCTGATGGCTTGTCTGCCCTAATTAAGTGGTGACCCTGGTCTTGTGGGTGACAATGATCCTAGTGACTGGTTTCAATACGGTGTTGCTGATTCTCACGGTCCTGGCGATACTAATTTCCTGACTACTTCTTCAGATCTGGAGCGACTTTGTTCCCTTGTTGGACTCCTGTATCCTTCGAGGCCTGGGTTCCTTTCCTCGCTTTTGGGTGTTCCTCTGGGTCTTTGAATCTGCCGACTGAGTGGTGTACTGGTGATGCTGAGATGAGACCTGTTGCTGGTTATGAAACTTCCTGGGATACAAAGTGATATCGGGGTTTCAATGAGATCAGGTAGGATTCTTCTGGGTTCGACTGGTCGTCCTCATTCCTGTGTGGGTTTTGGTTCAGTTACTGAGGGTGGCTGTTGTTGTTTGGTGTCCTGAAGTGTGTTTTCTGGGTTGGCGATTCCAGATCGGCAAAAGGGTGACGTCGACGCTTCTCTGGGAGTGTGTAAGATTCGAGGGGTGGCTGTGGCCAGTGGGTGACCTCTTGGTCTTCCTTGGCCCTGTCCTCTGGGTGGTGGTGGTGGGTTGCTTGGTTCTTCCTGAACCTTTGCTTGTATGTGCATAGAGCACCGAGGAGCTTCAGACGTCGACCTGATACTTAGGCGAGGCACCTTGTCCCCCTTGCGGTGGGCTCCAATGTGTAGGGGTGCAGACTCTTCTAATCCAAAGGGCAATTTGGGCTACGGCTCATGATCAACCCAAGGGGAACTGCGGTAACTTAGTATATCAAGAGGGACAACCTAAGTAGAGCGAGGTTCAAGATAGGAAGACTTGGTGATACGGATACCTGCAGGATTCCGGTTGAACCAAGACTTGGGTGGGTAGAATCGGCACTTGTGGCAGCAGCCGAGGGCATTCGGTGATTGGGTGACAGAGTTCTGAGAGTCGGTGTATACTGTTTTCAGAATGAGAGTCGGGTGAGTAGTGCGTAGTAATGCATGTAGTAGATTGCAGTCTAGAGGTGGAGAGGGGACTGTTTGTCTCTGTACTTGTCTCGTATCTCCCTATCTCTCCCTATCTCTGTCTGTACAAACTACTGCGAATTTATACTAAACTGAAGCAGAGAAAGCGGTGCAAGACTCAGCCGAGTCTGTGTGAATGGATGTGAAAGTGAGTCGGCGATCGGTCTGCACACATCACACAGCTGATCGTCGTGGAGTGATGTTGGAGTCCCCAACCTGCTCTTTCGTCTCCCACCACTGCACACCCGTATCCCACATCCTTGTCCTACTTGCCTAATTCCTTCCACCTGTCCCCACAAGAGTCAGTCATCCATGTGCTGATCGAGTTCGTGCGACATCTGTCCGTCCGATTGTGTCTATACCAAGAATTATAATGAAGAGTCGGCTGCCAATTATGAATGAATAAATGGTAAAGTTTGGTGGCCAGTAAAGGGATTCAAAGGAGTAGTGTAAGTGAGGGGAGAAAGACTCGGCCGGCGCATAGGTGATGGTTAATCGCTACAGCATAGTGATTTGTTGGCCTTCTTAATGAAAAAGAAGGGCGACGCCATTGGTGAGATCAACTTTCATATGCGGCCCGACTTCAAGTTCTCTTCGAGGAAGTCCTTCAGTGACTGCTGTTCTGTTGGTGTCAGCGGATAGATCTTGCAGTTGCTAGGCTTGAAGTTGGGTTTCAAGTCAATGACATGATCCCAGGGGCGATGTTCCGGTAGCTTTTCGAAGCCTTTCTCACTGAAGACATTGGCAAAGTCGTTGAGGTATGCAGGCCAGGATGCCTTGTCCATTTGCACCTCTCTCACCCTCCTCATCTCCTCCACAACCTCCTTCTTGATCGCACACTCCTCTGGGAAACGGGTGAATTCAATCGAACCCATCTTCCAGTCGACCTCCAGGTTGTGGCGTCAAAGCCAGTCATAGCCAAGGAAGATGTTTGATGATGCTAGGGATGTTACAGCAAGGACAATCCTTTCCTTGTGGTGTCCAATCATCAGCTCAACGTCGACGTATTTCTCAATCAGACTGGCCTCGGTGTGTGTGCCATCCATGTTGAGCACTGCAAGGGGTCTGATGTAGCGCTTGGTCTCCAACCCATATCGTTCAATGAACCTCACATCAATGCATGATCCCATACACCCTGAATCCACGAGGGCATGCACGTCCACCTCCCTTATCTCACCTTCCACATTACATCCAATGTTCAGGAGGAGGTCCAGCTGGCATCCGCCAGTTCCCCTCATGAACAGCTGCTCGTACTCGCTTTCCTTATTCACACCGGTGGGGACTTCGTAATTGGGAAAACCATCAATGTTGTTTACATCTATGTATTGTACAGACGGTTGGTTATATTTTAGTGGATCCAGATTCAAAGTCCCTTGTTCTACTCGGTCAGTCGCCCCGATGGCTATGCCTGACCACTCACAAAACCCTGCGAGTCGATGACCTCTTTGTCATCTCCCTCCTCTTCCATGTAGTCCTCCACTGTCGACCTTCGAGTATCTACGACTTCCTCGAATGCCGATTCCTTCATTGCGCCTAGCTCATCAGCGAGGAGGTGACGTTTTCCGGGTGCCATCATTTGCAGCATGTGCTGCACTATCCCCTGTCCTTGCAGGCACTTATCCTTGAAGTGACCTAGCTGGCCACAGATCCAGCACGCTCGTCAGCATTGTGCCTCATTCATTGAGACGTCCATAGGCTGACCAGCGCCGCCAAAAGTGACGCCAGTTGCATCGCATTTGTCAACATGGGGGACTGCTACCTGGCGATGAGCTGGGGGTGCCTGTTGCTGCTGCGGGCGTGGTGGGGGTGGAAATGTGCAGCCTTGTTGGATGGCACAGATCTGTTGTTCGCCCCGGTCGATCTCAATCGCCTTCTTCTTCCAGTCGTCATATGTTGTCGGGACTGGCGTCAACCTCAGCACCCCTTGTACCACCTCGATGTTCATCGCTCGCTTCATGCAGTCACAGATGATTCTGTTGTCTGTTAGACCCGCTCTCGTGATGACGACATCAAGATCCTGGAAGAACTCGTTGGTGGTGAGGTCCTTCTGAACCTTGGTCTGGAATTTTGCCAGCACCTTTTCCTTCCAGTTCAGATCATCGAATGAGGTGTCTAGGTGCTCTTGGAACCTTGTCCAACTGTCAGTAAAGGTTACAATGCTGGCCGTCGTTGATTCCTCCACATAGTTCTGTGCCCATGTCGCCACATTACCACCCTTCAAGTAGGAGAGAGCAACGTAGATCTTACTCTCCGATGTGGGGTATCGGCTCGGGTTTGCCGAGATGAAAAGAAGGACTTCACATTTGAAGTCTAAATAATCGTCACCGCCAGTGAATTCACGTGGCTGGGTGACGTCGATGCTGGGGGTCAGGGGATTGGCTGCAGCGACCGGTGCTGGGGTGTTGTTCGCCTGATGGGTGAAGGTGCCTGCAACAATTGCTGTGATCTGCTCCATCTGCTGTTGACTAAACCCTCCTGTTGACATTGCAGGTTCGGGCATGGGCGTCAAAGGTTCAGGGGGGGTTGGCGGTGAAGGGTCTCTACAAGTCTCGTGGTAAGGGCCTGGAGTTAGCGGCAGGAGGACCGTGGACGTCGATGGTGCAGGCAATGATGGAGCCACCAGGGGCCACCTTGCTCTCCTTCCTTGTTTGTCTGATGAATACCAGCTGTGCTGGACTTCACTCCACCAGATATCGTGTATGACGCTGCTGTTGTTGGTCGTGACGTAGCCTGGTCGGTCTGGATTCCAACAGGCTGATGCAGGGAGGGCCTGTCGCTGTTCATTGGTGAGATCTATCTTGATGCCGGCAGAGGGACAGGGACGGGTTGGGCGTTCGATCCGGGGTTACGCCAACGTTGAACAGGTTCGTCGGCAAATTTATGATGAGGCGAAAAGATGCGGCCGAGATAACAATTGACAATGATGTTGACAACTGGACATGTAACATCACCCATGTCCAAGTTAAGTGGCTCCTCCACCAAAGGGAGATGCGGAGAGCCAGGGTCAGAGAAGTCGGCGAGCAGTGACCTTTGGTCACAACGCTTTAGACACTGACGAATTCATCAGCGTCTGCCTTGAGTTAGCACTAAGCAAACTCGGTAGGACTTTTGGGTGGGGTCAGGAAAGGTTGGTTAGTGGTATTATGTAATACACGAATGTCTGAAAATGTCCGGGCAGGGTTGAGGGTTGTTGTTTAGGGGGTTTACATGTCAAGTCCTTCGAGGGGAGCACTCCTCTAGACCGGGTGAAGGTGAGTCGACAGCGACGACGTACGCTGAGGATGAGCCTGGGTGGGGTTCTGCTTTTATGTTAGGTGGGAGTCCGGGAGATGACTTGGACTGGGCAGGCCTCAGCTGACTGTTGTCTGGGACATGCTATACTCGAGCGAAGACTTGGGACATGCTGTACTCAGGCTAGGTCGTCGCAGAGGTAAGAGGATTAATACAGGTCTAAACTAATACAAGGGGGACGAGTCTCACCTAGGTCATCATGGAGGTTAGAGGAAAAGCAGAACAAGGAGTTCATGTGATTCCTGAGACCTTATATAGCAGTGACCGTGAGACTATATTATCTAAAGTTACATAAACAAACGGAATGGAATGAATGAAGGTCATGTGGAGGGAGTGTGGGAAATGATTGAAAAGATGATTAAATATAATGAAAAGGAGCAGTTAAAAGAAAAGAAATGGTAAAAGGAAAGTAGAAGAAAAGGTGAAAGTTCAAGTCCTAACACTAGCTTCTTCGTCAGTGAATCTGTGCTGATGTTTTGCCCATTGAGGAAGACTTTGTCTCCAGCCTTGTACTCTACTGAAGTCCCTGCTGTCCGGTCATGGTAGTGCTTCATGTCCTCTGCTGCCTTGACCAGATTATCCTTCATGACACAATGAGTCTCCTTGATGTGCTTCATGAATTCTTCCACCAACATGTTAGCAGATGAGGTTCACGTCATGTCAAAGCTCAAGGGATGATGTCTGGTATTTGCATAGAAGGGGGACATCTTCATTGCTGAGTGTTCATGGTTGTTGTATGCAAACTCTGCAAGAGGAAGCCAGTCTTTCCAGTCTGATTGCCAATGGTTAATGAAGAGCCAAAGGTACTGTTTGAGCTCTTGGTTGACTCATTCTGTTTGACCATCTGTTTGTGGATGATATGCCATTGACAGGTTGCCTTTGATGTGCAGGAGTTTGTATAGCTCCTTCATCATTGACACGTCAAACTGCATGCCTCAGTCGTGGATAATCTTCTTTGGTAGGCTGTGGAGGCAGAAGACGTGGTCGTGGTATAATTGAGCCATGCCTTCTGCTGACAGTTTCGTTGTTGTTGGGATCACGTGCATCTGCTTCGAGAACCTGTCCACAAAGACACAGATCGTGTTATGTCCCTTCGAGTCTGGGAGCTCTCTGATGAGGTTGACTGTGACGATTTCCCAAGGGCCTTCGGGGACCGTGATCAGATGGAGTGGCCTTGACCTTGATGTCCTCAGAGCTTTTGTTTGCTGACAGCGATCACATCCTCAAATGTACACTCGAATATTGGAGAACATTGATGCCCACCAGAAGTCTCACCTGACCAGTTCTACTGTCTTCGACGCTCCTGGATGTCCAGCCAGTACCGAGTCATGACACTCCCACAATATGGCCTCCTTCATTGTCAACGGCACGTACACCTTGCTCTTCATCCACCACAACCCATCGACCTCTGTCATACCTGTCAGCCTCTCTGACTCATCCTGCACCCTCTGCGCTTCACCCACTCGTTCCACCACCTCATCGCACAATGTCCATACCACCCCATGGTTCAGCCACCTCTCCTTGATGAACACAACACCATTGTTGTCATCCTTGCCCTCATCATAGCCCACCTTGCATGACAGCAGGTCCACCTTGCCCATTGTCTTTCCTGACTTGTGCTCGAGGTGGAAGTCAAATTCCTCGAGCTCTGTTTGCCAGCAAGCTTGATGATAGCTCAGCTTCTGCACTGACCTGAAGTACGTGAGGTTGGTGTGGTCAGACCAGATCTCGATCTTGTGACAGGCTCCAAGGAGGTATTGTCACCATTCCTTGAGTGCTGAGATGATCACGAGCATCTCTTTGTCATAGATCTCATAGTTTCATTCAGTGGGCAGTAGTGCCTCTGACCAGTAGGCGATCACCCTCCACTTGCCTTCCTGCTTCTGCAACAGCACACCTCCAAGTGCAAAGTTTGACGAGTTCACTGTAGAGTACCGACGAGTGGCCAACCACTGCAGATCCCTCTAGATGCCATCCATTGCATGTTCCAACAGGTATTGACACGTACCGGACTCAGAATGATTTGCCCGATGCATACTGGACACAGGACAATTTATCCGACATCACATCAGTGGATCACTAGGAAGATCCCCCTGGCAATTTGGGACGTACTGGAAAGCTTACCTCATCGGAGTCAGTTGGGATGTGTACCGGAGATCAGCCTGATGATGGATGACGACTCACCAATTGGAGGATCTCAGTTCCAGTGGAGCTGCGATATGACCGGATGATGGACTGAGGCAAATGGGGAATTTGTCGCATGGACATGTTTTCTTTTGATTTTCTATATTTCTCTTATGTTCCGAGTGTTTTCTCTCCAATGCTCTATGTTTCACCCAGTATACACATTATACTCACTTTGGAATAATTCCTGTAGATAGATCTCTTGCACCTTGTATTTAGGGACTTCCCTGTTGTAGGTAGCAAGGGAGAAACATACTACCACAGAGTTCCCCTCAGATAGGGCAGCTTCCATGCATGCAGTTAGTCTCCACAACAGTTGGTTTTGTGGCAACCTCATCTTCAGTCTTGTCTCTTGTCTCGCTCTCGTTCTCATCTCTGCTATCGCTATTGTCTCATACCGGAGTTGATATCTCATTCGTTCAGGCTCTGTACTGACACTCACATCGGGTCCGGAGCACTTTACAGTATTGACACGTACCGACACGTACCGACGCGTACTGACATGTACCGAGATTTTTCCCGCACTCATACTGAGCTTATATTTACTTCAAAACTCAATGGAAACACGTCCCCAAACGAACTGCCAATCCTAAACAACCCATACACAGGATCTACACCACCTCTACATGGAAAGGGCCCTCATTGTTGGCGATCACCAGGACTGGAGGTGAGCTGAGACAATGCTTCAGCTCCTCAAACACTTCCTGCTGTTTGGTCTCCCATACCCAGCCCTTCTTTCCCATCAGTGACATTGTAGAGGTGCAGACTCTTCTAATCTGAAGGTGGATTCGGGCTACGGCTCGTGATCAACCCAAGGGGGACTGCGGTGACTCAGTATACCGAGAGGGACAACCTAAGTAGAGCAAGGTTTGAGATATGAAGACTCGGCAATATGGATACGTGCGGGATTCCAGTTGGACCAAGACTCAGGCGGGTAGAATTGGCACTTGTGACAGTGGCCAAGGGCATTCAGTGATTAGGTGACGGAGTTCTGAGAGTTGGTGACAGAGTTGGTGTATACTGTTTTCAGAGTGAGAGTCAGGCGAGTAGTGCATAGTAATGCATGTAGTAGATTGCAGTCTAGAGGTGGAGAGAGGACTGTCTGTACTTGTCTCGTATCTCCCTTTCTCTCTCTGTGTCTACAAACTACTGCGAATTTATACTAAACTGAAGCAGAGAAAGCGGTGCAAGACTCAGCCGAGTCTGTGTGAATGGATGTGAAGGTGAGTCGGCGATCGGCCTGTGCACATCACACAGCTGATCATCGTGGAGTGATGTTATAGTGCCCAACCTGCTCTCTTGTCTCTCACCACTGCACCACTATATCCCACGTCCTTGTCCTACTCGCCTAAATCCTTCCACCTGTGCCCACGAGAGTCGGTTGTCCATGTGCTGATCGAGTTTGTACGACATCTGTCCATCCAATCGTGTCCATACCAAGGATTATATTAAAGGGTTGGCCGCCGATTGCAAATGTATCAATAGTAATGTTCGGCAGCCAGTAAAGGGAGTCAAAGGAGTAGTGTAAGTGAGGGGAGAAAGACTCGGCTGGCGTGTAGGTGATGGTTAATTGCTACATCTCCCAGGGGGCCAGAAAAAAAGTGTTTGCGGTGTACATGAGAAGTGGTTGAATTGGAAATTAAAGAATGTGTAATGAGTGAGGTTCAGTGCATTCTGTGGTATTTAATGGTGTGAAGAAGAAGAGGAAGAGGCTGACAGTTCACTGATCAATGCCAAAATTGCACCCTGGAGTTTCGTGATGTGCGCTATCTGCTGCGTGACCATGTCATGTAGGTTCTTGAGTTGAACTGATGGGGCTAGGTGGTGTATGCTGGTCTGGAGGTCTGGGTGCCATGGGATAATTGTGATCTGGATGAGGTCATGTGTCACTGCCAAATGTAGACGCTGATTCACTGGTAGTTCCAGGCCTTGATTGATGATGTATTTTGTGTGGTTGTTGATCAAGCTTGGTTGGGGTCCATACTGGACGTTGATCACCATGTACAGGCACAGGAAGAACTCATGCACCTTCATGCCAGGCTCAGTGATTGAGTGCCAGAAGCACTGGTGAGATCTGGAGTGATGTAGGACATCCTTGAGAGTGGCCTGACATGAGTGATGGCGTGCGACAGCAAGAGTGAATGATATCGACCAGTTGTGAACCCCACATATGTTGTCCAGGCACAGGATTTGGTTGTCATAGAAAGACTCGGTGCTGGTTTAGTCTGAGCATGTGGTTGGTGAAGGGGTAGAAGTGAAGAAGCACAAAGTTGAATTATTTGAGAGGGGGATATTGTAGAGCAGATGATTCTGAATGAATGAAAAGGAGGGAGTATTTTATAGAGACTCAGGGTTAGTAGTTAGTGCGATGTTTGGTGTAAAAAACTTTTTTTGGTGGAGAGAAAGTAAAAATAGAGAGGGTCGGTGCTTGTTGTCATATGAAATGGGGTTCTTGTTATTAAGGGAAATGGAGGGGTACTCTATTTTGCCTAATGTAACATGAGGTGGTTGAATCAGGGGGGTTTAAGAGAAATGCACCAGGTGTTCGGCTTTGGCCTGTCTGTTTGTCATGGCTGATCCTTCCTGTGTGACCCTTCTGTACTTGGCTGAGAATGTCACATTGAAGTCATTCCAGGACACGATCAGGTTCATGTGCTCACCCAGGTTGATCGGTGCAATATGCAGCTCATTTAATTGACCGAATAACTGTGAGAGTAGATTGTGGGCTTTGATGGCTTGTTCCCAAGCAACTTCGGTGAGGCGGGCCATCCTGAGCACTGTTTCCTGAAGGGCTGACTGTTGTGCTTTGTGTGCTGTGCATTCTTGCTTGGCGTCTTCAAGCATCACTGCGAAGTCAGCCTGCTCGGCTTCTGCAGAAATTAGCGATTCTCAGGCTTCGTACAGTTGGCTGAGGTATGCTGGCTGGACATAGGACACCATTGCTGCAGCGTTAAACCGAGAGAGGGTCAGGGCCGATTTGTATGAGGTTTCCTTCCTGCTCACAATCCATCTGAACACCATGCAGTATACTTCTTCATATGCGAGTTGCGTGAGGCCCTTGTAATCGGGACTGGCTATGGCGACTGTGGTACAGAATTGAGACCATGAACCTCCAGCGAGTGTGGGTGACTGCAAGAGTCTAGGGACTACAGCGGTATCTGTCCGCACTTATCCGCATCCACACCACGCATGGGCTATCTGCAGATGAAATTCCCACGGATACCACAGTTTTTGCAGATGAACCGCAACACTCTGTCAACGTTCGATCCACACTCTGGCAATAAATCATGAGAGCAATAAAAGTTGTTCATGATGTTTGTTTTTACCAATCCATAGTCAGACCAGATAATAAAAAGTGCACAATATAACCATTAATTATTTACTACTAATTCTAAAGGATTAATCAGGTATAAAAGTAAAAATCTACACAGAACCAATAAAGAGGTATAAGAATATTTGCCTAAGAGGTGTGGGTATGAGACATCTTTGCTTCAATAATATCTATAGCATCTCCAACATCAGAGAAAAGAGGAGTACCATCCCAAGAACCAACTGCCATCTGTACTCTGAATGTTTGTGATGACATATTGTGTTGCATAAAGTTGACCTGGCGACAGCCTGCAGAGAATGCATGTTCTGCATCAATGGATGAAGCTAATAAAGAGTATGAGTAAGAAAGCATATAATAAATTGTAGTTAATAGAGCACTTGCCAGGAGCAGAGCAGAAGTCAGTTCCCATCCTAGCTACACTCGGATGGTGGCTTTCAGCAGCATACCAATACTGCAGAAGGCCGCCTGCTGCTATGATGACAGACAATGAGACTGGTGGTTCACTGAGATAAGCCAGGATGCTATCATTTGGCTCATCATCCATGGACATGGTACAAGCCAAGTAACGAGACCGACACTAAAACAAAAAAAAATTAGATTATAAAGAAAAATAACAGTGCTTGACGTTTACCAGAGGCTGACCAGCATGAGAAAGCATAGAATCTGATGATATCATTTGATAGCCCTTGTATGTCTCCTGCCAGCATGAAATAACACAATTCTGAATTTCCTGTATCTCATTTGCAGGAAAGTTTTGCTTTGAGAACCACTCAAGCTTCTTGTCTGGTGACATCACTATATAACTCAGGTGTTAGCAAGCTTGAAAACAATCAAAAGACTATAGAATGAGGTTGATACAAAGCTATGAGAACAATACATAGTCTGCTTACCTACTGCAATGTGATAAACCTCACATTCATCAGCAAGAGCATAGTATTTCTCACAGACAAGAGCACCTGCATGAGCTGCTATGCGCAGGACACCTGGCAAGTTCTTATCCTCCCTTGCATCTTTGAGTGCTTGCTGAACATTGAGGAGCATTGGAATGACATCTGCAATGAGGGGCACATCTGCCTGTGAGAACAAGAGTGTTGGTTCCTCAAGAATCTGTATAGTTATGAGTAATATATCATAGATAAAATAATAATAACTTATGGAAAGAACTTCTCGTAACTCCTTTGCAAGATGCAATTGCATATCATCAAGGATAAAGTTCTGTAGCTTCAAGTCTCTAATTCCAGTCAATTGCTCAACAGCAGGGTATAAATAGAGATGCACATCAAGACAGGCAAGCTCAGAGTTCCAGCGTGTGGAAACTCGACGGTCAAGAGTTGTTTTGTGACCAGAAATGTGCGAGCCAGGACTGCTGACCTCTGCAGCAACAAGTTTGTTGAAACGCTCCTTCAGCGTAGCAGAGTCATGAACCTTTTTTGCTAAACCCGCAATCTGAATGGCATGATAGGCATATAAGCGTAAGCAGCCTATCAGCCCCCTTGTGATGAATTAGCAGAGTACAGTAAGTACCTACCTTTGCAAGAATGATCTCAGCAGTTTTCAGTTCATTTGACATGACCTCAACACCTTTTACGTGCTGTGGAGATCCTGATGCCGCTGGCCTCAGAATTGGCTCTATTAGGTTCAACTCAACTCAGGACAGTCTTACAAGTATCCCCAACGCATTTCAGGACACTTTCAGTGTTTGGCTGGATTAACTCAATGCATACAGCTTGGTCATGCACCAGTGAGCCACCAAAGTCTGTTTTGGGTCAGGTCTGGTATTGTTCCGAGCCTCCCAAAGCTTAATTTCTCGTGTGCCTGAGTTCCGGCTCCGAGTTCTGGCTATTTGGTGTTGTTTGGCTAGAGCCTCCAGTCTGTCTTTGTGTCCTTTGTATGCCACTCAGAGGCTCAACCCTCTGTTGGTTATTTAAACACTCATGTAAATGTCTTAAAAATAAAAGTTTAGTTCCCCCAAGTCAGTCCCAGTCTTTAGTTCTCGTCTCCATCGCCGTTCAGTGTCGTTCCGTCCGTTCCGTCTCAAGTTCCGTTTTTGGTCAAATCTTGCTTTCGCTATATCGCCCTCAGTTCTAAACCGATTCTCGAGCTCTCTTCAGATTCTTAATCTCGTCGAAAATCGCTTTCGAATACTGTCTTGTCTTGCACGATTCCGAGCCCGCGTCATAGAGCTACGAAAATAGCTTTTGGTTCCGGGAGTTCCGTGCGTTCCGCCAGCCGCAACCAGTGCAACTGCCATATCTCCGTCAATTCTGCATCGCATCTCGAGGTCTTTTCAGATTCGGAATCGTCTCGACGAATCGTATCGATTACTGTCTTCACTGGCAAGTTTCCGAGCCCGGGTTGTCAAGATCGTAGTCGCTCTTTGTTCTCCGACCACATTTAGGCACATTTTGCCAGTCATCCTTTGTACTTGTGTCCCCGAGTCGACACCTAGTCCCGAGTATTCCCCTACACTTCCCTACACTTCCTGACACTATCCCCTCCACCAGACACACTAGAGTGAACCCCCAGTGGCCGAACTCAACCAGGTCCAAGTCTGCCAGTAGACCATACCATCACCTTTCAGCACATGTCTGAGATTGCCCTGCCATGCAAACTGGTAACAATGTGAGTGTCATGGACAACTTGTCCATCATCCCCAGTAACATTATCATCAGCAAGGACATCAGCGAGCTCAGCTTCCTCACATGTGAGCTGGTCACCAGCTTCAATTACTAGCTCATCATGCAATGGCTGGGTTTTGGCTCTCTGAGTACCTGAGCCAATTTTAACAGCTTTCTTCTGCTTGATGGGCTTGAAGAACAGTGAAAGAATGGCCTAAAGTGACATATGCATGTAGTGAGCAGTAGATATGAGCATAGTGTGGTGTGCTATGTAAAATCTAGCATGACTTACCTTTGCGATCAAATTCAAAATATGCCCAAAGCACCAAGCATGCGATTTTGAACCACAAAATGCAGGCATCAGCTTTGCGGCTTCAATTGCTGTTGTGTTACAATTCCCAGCATTGTCCATGTTCAGGACGTGCAGCTTGAACACATCAGCATCAGTAAATAAGACAGAATATGTTAAACTCACAAAGTTGTCAAGTTTGAAGCACTTTAAACATTCTGACAACTGCTCCACTAGATAGGCTCCAGTATGGCTCTGAGTAAGGCTATAATAACACAGAAGAAATGTCAGCAAGGGGATTCAGTTTTAAGATTGGTAGATGTGTTTGTTTGTGCTCATCTGAGAACATATATGGAAAAAAAAGCTTGGGACTGAGGCATAGATTGAAACAGGATGCATCATTCGGTGTCACTCATTTCAACAAAGGATGAAGACAGAGGCAACCATCTAATGAGATGTGATCAGAATGCCATGAATTGGATAGCAAATGGAACTCACGTGTGAATCATACGATGCAGAGCCTCTCACAGCTGCCCTCATCACGATGAATTGATACCAAGTGGCGACCCAAGTTGTGCTTGCAGGAGAAGGAGCAGGCCCAACCACAGTGAGTACAAGTGAAAGGCTTTGGGGCAGGGAGATCATGTGTTGCCATATGTGCTTTAAGGTTGTACGCCCGAGCGAAACCACAATGGTGCTGACTGCATTGATACTTCTTGCGTGGATCCTCAATAGACTCGTCCCCTCCTTCATGTCCACAACCTGAATGCACAGCTCACCACTGGCACTCCCATTGTCACTTCAACCATTGTATGATGCAGAGCCGCTCACGGCTGCCTCATCGCAATGAATCGATACCAAGTAGCGACCCAAGTCGTGCTTGTGGGAGAAGGAATGGCCACACCCTGAGTGAATACAAGTGAAGGGCTTTGGGCGAGGAAGATCATGTGTCCCGAGATGCATTGAAAGGTTGGACAGTCGACCAAAAGCACGAGGGCATTAACTGCACTGATACTTCTTGCACAGGTCCTCACTCGACTCATCTTGTGGATGATGCAAGCCATTGTGACGTTCTGCTATCTGTGACACCAGATGAAGGCGAGGAACAGAGCAGCTGTTGTTTTGTGAGATTTGGGGGAGTAATGACATGGCAGACTGAGTGCGTGAGCCTGGGGCGACTGGACCTGCACGGGTTTCCACCAAGAGGACGCATCTTAAAAATCGCAGGCTTAGCAATATCCGAAGAAATTCAGGCCAAAAAAGGTGCCTACCATCTTTAGGTGGCTCATTCGGATGTGCAAAGCCCTCACTTGGCCCATTCCATGGTGTATCGGGCAGTTCTGCGGGTGTCTGAGAGAATGCACCACTACCCCATGAGCCCATGGTGCTCGAGTCATCGCCCTAAACTCCTGCACCAGGTATTGGAGCACTAATGGCAGGAGTCGCCACTGCAAACGGCGTGGGCTATTGTGGAAAAGACAGAAATATTACATTAATGAGTATAGCACCATTCACAACACAAAGGAACTCCTTACCACAGAAAATGTCTCTCCCCAAGAGTCCACTCCACCCCAGGTTGACTGCCCAGCTTGCCACTGTGGACTTGCGCCTCCACCCCAGGAGTTTCTGGTGGTCAGTACATGTGCTGGCATCTTCGCAGCCACTTTCCATGCAGGTGTGCATGCGCCATCTGCAGCATACAGGTTCAGTGTGCGTGCGATGCTGTTCCATGCTGGTTGGCTGCATGCAGATATCGTGGCTGGTGAGACAACAGATGCATAAGTCAATGATGGATGACTGGAGCCACTGATGGGATGTACTCAGAACAAGAATCGTAACTTGAGTAGACCAAGGTGCCATTATGGTTGGCAGATGAGGGAGGGTGTGGATATACTCTTTGAGCGAGATGTTGCCCAAGCTGCTGCTTGCAGGCAAATGCCTTCATGCCTCATATGAGTGATCGGACACTGTGTTGGTAGCCAGACCAGAGGGAGTGTTCTGGGTGGTGGATGCAGCACCATAATCGCTATGGGCACTGATGGACACACACAAGAAGTCCATATCCAGGTCAAACGGGAAGGAATAATTCAAGGAGGCTTGATTATAGAAAGACTCCGAGTATAAGGACAAGGTTTCATACGCTGAGGCAGACTCTGAGCTGACAGTGATCGTCAAGGGAGGGCCACAAGTGAGAGTGTCAGAACGCAGGAAATTGAACACGTCCAGCTGCTTGATGATGAGCGACTATGGCTGGAGAGATGATACAGGTACTCACATGTGTTATCATCGATACTGAGTGGGATGAAGGTAAAAGAACTGGCTCACTGTATAAACTCAAGTACTGCTCAGTGAATCTCCCCAGCTTCAGACCAAATGACAACAACTCCAAGGTATGAAGCTACAATAGGTGCAGTCCATCCATCAATGGCTAGATGTATATTTCGCCCACGGTTCTGTATCAATGCTAATTAGGATGGAGACAAACAAAAGCTGGGATGTTGATGGAAAGGAATCATGTAACAAGAGACAGGTATGGTGGTTGAGCGAAAACTCACCTTGAAATAACCTCGGACCTTGTCTGAGATATGGGCTGCATGTGACTGAGGCTGCCTCTTACAGTGTTAGATCCGACAGCGCTTTATAGAAGTCTGGTGCGAATTCCTAAGTGATTTAAGCAAACCATAATTCTTGAGACAAGTTGAATAAATCTTACTGTATTGTCACTTAGGGTCGGTTCGCACGTGAGTGTAAACTAGATCATTTTTTGTGAGCTGTGAAGTGTTACCTTTGAAAAGAAGGAAGGCATACAATTGAATAGTTTCGATATCTCATCTTCTTTGCAAGCTTAATAGGGTCAGCAATCATTGATCCTTTATAGATTAAAAGTCGGTCGTGCACCTCGTAGTGTAAACGTGTAATACACACCTTCAGGGCCTCCATTGGGGAAGCTATCACTGTTCCTTTCAATGCCATGCGGTGCAGCATCTGTGATAACCACAATCACTTTGAGCGCTTTCTTTCTCCACCCTTGCATCTTGCCATAGGTGTAATCTAGTGCTGTGCTGAACGCTTCAGTGAGATCACTGCTGCCTTCAGCTTCAAGAGGTGTGAGATAACCCTTCATGGCCTCCATGTCATATGTGAAAGGATGTGGATCGAGTAGAAAAGTTTCATGCTCATCAGAATAGTCGCAGTATGCGAGAAGACCGACTTGAAGCCCTTTATCACGTTTCAATCTTCCTGATGCGAGAAGGATTCCACAGATCTCAAGTATGCTGTTCTTTGCACTTTCGATGTATTTGCCCATGCTTTCGGTTGCATCCTGGATGAACAAGAGATCCCTGCGTGTGCATTTCAGTCATTGCAACATAGATTCTATCAAAAGACAACCACAGGGCTCACATAATGACACCGTCATCCACATTCTGACTCATTCTTAAAGATGGCTATGAGGAGCAACAAGTCTTTTCTTGAGCAGTAGTGAATTCAG
Organism: Porodaedalea pini; assembly: GCA_002794775.1. NCBI lineage: Eukaryota > Fungi > Basidiomycota > Agaricomycetes > Hymenochaetales > Hymenochaetaceae > Porodaedalea > Porodaedalea pini. The sequence continues at coordinate 371,228 of NBAY01000043.1, read as the reverse complement.
CGTAACTGGTTAAGTCAGTGAAGCACTTTAACTTTATACCTAGGATGGGACTGTATTGCTCACCTTAGGCCGGGAGGATGATTGCTGCACAATAGAGAAATTGGTCACGTCCCTGGGTGCTGGCGAGTGAAGGCGTCAAGAAGATGATGATCCTAAAGTTACGGGCTCCAATCGTTTCCAATCTCCTTTTCCATTCCATCACAAAAATCTGCAGAGTATTATAACTAATTATATTCAATTATAAGTCTTAAAAGACATGTAATACATATAATCATTTTGGGCATAATTATAGAGCAATAAAATCTGAACTCCATCTTACAATCCACCATAATACTTACCGAAAAGCATAACAGTCATACCAAATTATAATATATCAAAACACTTATGAGAGATTTTAATACATGATAAGACTTTCAATAGAGTATAAGTTAGCGGAAGTATTGCAGACTTATATATAATTAAATAAATTCTAAAGTCAGGATTACAAGGCGGCGGAAGAGTTGTCGGAGTTATAAAAGCAAGAAATTACTTATAATGCTTTCTAATTGATGGTGATGCACACTGTTGGTTCTCATGTGTATAATAGTTATAGCTCACTTAGCAGCAGTTGTCGTGGATGACAATTAGATGGAAGTATTGGAATAGAATGAAATTGAAATAGCACATAACAATATGCGACCAATGATAGGGAAAATAGAAATAGCTGTTCAAGATGGATGGTATCAGATTGAATGTGAGTGGAAATTTCAATCAAAATTCATACATTGTCCTCTTCCTCTTCATTGTCCTCCTCACCCTCTTCATTGCCCTCCTCATCCTCAGTCCAGTCTCGATAGAAGTCTTCAATATCAGCTATGGCACCTAGGTCATGAGGATCGGTTGCCGCTTGGGTATTCGGAAAGATAATTCTGAGTAAGGGTTAGTAAGGGACCATAATATCACATAGATGCAGATGAACATACCGATTCCACCAAATTAATAGCTCAGCAGTGTACCTCTTGACATGTGGGACGTCAGACCTGAACAATTGAATAATACCATTAAACATCTCAGGTATTTCTGGAGCACTCGATGTAGAGAAATGGAGCCTTGTGCTAAGAGCAAAGTAGACCTGGTAGTAATTCATTTTTCAGTATTATATACGCGCAAACCATGAAACAAATAAAATACCTGGACAGTAATGTATGCAAGTGATCCTGGAGTGACTTCGGTCATACCATGGATCTCTGCATTACCTATTTTCGTACACCTTGAGCCTTTGACAGCGGGACCTGAGTTAGCAGAAGAAGGTGCCGTAAAGATGTGTTTATAGGCCTACAAAAAGATGTAAACACATTAAGAAAGAAAAAGGAAGAAGACTTGCCCTGACGATCAAATTACCCTTCAAGAAGCCCTTCAGAGGGTTCCTTGGATGATAAATACCATTTTCAAAGGCAAATACTCGGCTATGGTTGCCATCAAGTTCATGGGTAACTCCTTTTTTGTTTGTTACCGTGGCCCTGTCTGCACGCAACAAAGCTAGATATCTAGAAAGTATGTAATATAAATCAGCAATGATGTGATAGGAAAGGCATGAGCACATCTTCTTTTGTTTAAGATTATCTCAAAGTACTTACTCTGGAGTGAGCGGCTGAACCTCTGTGGGGGCCAGGAGCTTTGCGAGTGTCTCGTTCTCGAATCCACGTAAGTCTTTGTGATCATTATCTGGCCGTGTCGACTCGTTGTCAATGGATGGGAAAATGATCCACTGGAGGATAATTTTCCTGATTCCTGATGTATTGGCAGACCGAGCGGCACACTGACCATCACGCAACTGTAAACATTGTGAGAGTTTATCTATGCAGAGGAAAAAAAAGCAATGACTCATGCAATTAACTATATATTTGAATGTCTGAGTATCCGCCTTGATGACCTTCTTGTACAGCAAGGTGTTGACATCGAATAAAGCCTTCACAGCATCCACAGCACAGTGGACACTGACACAAGAACTGATTATTGAAAGAATAAAGTAGAATAAAACCAATCACTTATGACGGATCAGTGATTTGTTGTAATTCAGCAGGGCTAAGCTTTGCATTAGGAATACCTTTGTTTAGAATTTGTTGTGGGCTAGTCCATGGTTCATATGCTCTAGCAAGGTAGCGTCCCTTGCTGATGAAGATGTCTGCTGCAGTACTGCAAATGAGTAAAGTAAACAGATAAACGAGGACAAGAGGAAGAAGCCAGCATACTGATCACAGAAAGCTCAGATCACAGAAAGACAGAAGAAAGAATAGTACACACCTCTTTTTGAATCAATCATAATATCTCGCCTGACATGATGATGTATGTTCAATGCGCATCCTTCACCCTATCAAAAAACAGCACCGCTAACTATAGTTTGCGGTACTGCATACTCCACCCCACCTGTCGCATGCACTAGGCTGGCGACGATGGCAGGGTTGGCTATACTATGACAGCGGTTGCTATCGAGCCTGGGAGCACTTGTCGAAAGACGAGGTGAAAGAAGGCTCGAGACAGCAAGAAATCCCATCCTGATCCCAGAAAGCTCAGATCCCAGTATTTGCTTGATCTGGCTGTCGATGGTCAGCTGGTAAAGCAATATGATATGTTTTAGTATATGGACCTCTTTCTTGAGTTCTAGTGCTCAAACTTGTTGGGTAATGCACGAAGTCCATATCATGGCTTGCTACAACAGCTGCTGTTGTCGACTCATATCAATGGATGGGAAAATGATCCACTGGAGGATTATCTCAAAGTACTTACTCCGGAGTGAGTGGCTGAACCTCTGCAGGGGCCAGGAGCTTTGTGAGTGTCTCGGTCTCGAATCCACGTAAGTCTTTGTGATCATTATCTGGCCGTGTCGACTCGTTGTCAACGGATGGGAAAACGATCCACTGGAGGATAACATCATTGATCCCTGATGTGTCACTGATCCTTGGTGTGTCGGTCGTTCGAGTGGTACGCAGACACTCACGCAAGTAACAAAGCCCATGAGTTATTGACTATGCAGAAAGAAAAGGAAACAATTACTTACCAAACCTGAGCGGTGGTCCATGCTGTTTTGCAAGCTCAGTCTAGCAAGGTAGCATGATTGCACCTACTACTCGTAATCTGGCTGTTGAGCGTGTGCTTGGTCATGGTCAAGTAAAAGATTGAGGATGGTTGAAGGGCTACAGTTGCAGAGAATGAGATAGGGGGGAGGGAGACATTGGTGTGAGAGTCAGGCTTGCGGCAGTGGGGCCTGAGCCTAGTTGGGAGCAATTGCCGCGAGTCACACATGCATTCCCACGTACTCCGGCATGTGATGACTCGGTCCAAAGTCAATCATCACCACTGCTGCTCTCGTCGTTGACTTCAAGTTACCTCCCACCATCAATCAACCCATTACCACCACCTGAAGAACCCACCCGGCCATCACAAAGTCCCTAAGAGTCAGCCTAGTGCATACTCGTGGACATATCATCGACGGTCTGCAGTAGCAAACTGTCTTGTGTATCTCAGCGGCTACAATTCGTATTTGCTGAGCTGAAGGTCATTGTCTTCAGGGCCCAACACTTCAAGGATTTCTCCGCAGAGAGGCAGATTGAAATTGCGAGGTGTGTCATAGAAAGTTGCTTGTTTGAATGCGCTGAAGGCTCGAACATTTTCAAAGACATTTCAGTCCAATCCTGATTCATCCTACATCAAGGCTTTCTCAAAGTTCTCCAAATTTCAATCCTTTGTCGACCACGTAACTTGCGACAGACCTATCTCAAGATGTCAAGCAGAGGTGATTACTCTTGGTATGGTACGAATGGTGAGAATAGCTCATGGGGAAAAGAGCAAGGCTCGTGCCAGTGGGAGCTTGGCTTGTGGGGCAAGGAGCAAGGCTCGGGGGGAAAAGAGCAAGGCTTGGGGGGCAAAGAGCAAGGCTTGGGGGGCAAAGAGCAAGGCTCGGGCCAGTGGGAGCTTCGCTCGTGGGGCAAAGAGCAAGGCTTGGGGTGCAAGGAGCAAGGCTCGTACCAGTGGGATGGAGAGCTTGGCTCATGGAGCAATGAGCCTGGCTCGTGGGGCGATGAGCGTTGTTCGAGGAGCGAAGGACAACAACAGAATTCCTTACCTTTGAAAAAGACGCATGATCTCGGTACATTTGCGAGCTGCTGATTCTGAAATGCATTCTAAAGTATTCGCACGCAGATGAGAGTGTATACTCAGTACGAGCCCTAGATGCCTGAGTTTTGGTGGATATGCAGTATAACAAGAACATCATCTCAAGTCCAAACACAAACTGGGTACCGCAATACCTGATAGTGAATGAGAAACTTGGTGTTCTCAAACATGTCAATGGCTTTTGGGGAGGTCACAAATACAGCCAATGGCCCCAATTTTTCTCAAAAACTTCCATCCATCACGCTTGCATCCCGTTCGATGTGAATAACACCATGGGTAGCTTTGTGCGCCTTTGTTCTCTTGTTGTAGACATTCCTTTGTACGATCCCAAAGAGTCTGAGGACTTTATGGAGGTCCTCCTGCTCGACGAGGATGGTAACAAGGAGCACTGGCACAACAATGAACCACAGATGCAAGTCGGCCAGTTGCGTCGAGAACTTATTGACAATTTGGAAACCGCACTGCTCTTGATAGCGGCAAAAACGCGAACTAGTGGCTCAATATGCAGGCAAGAAGGGTCCGACGACAGAATGGACAAGACATACAGGTGGTGCTTGCAAGTGGGCCAGTTTGGAGTCGAGCGTCTTCGCCTCCTGAAAAGCAGCTGGCGGCAGACATTGTTCACTGTACGCGACATCCAGCGCTCCATTCTCGAACTGCATGGGCTGCATACGTACCTCGATGTCATGCTGCCACGCATCAAGTCAAAGCAATCCTATGAAACAGAGATCCTGCCTGTTTGCGGCGCATTCACTACCAAGCCCTCCATCGTCAACCACCTCTATCGGATCAGTATACCTGTGTGGTTCATTTGTCGGCATGAACAGTTAGATGGAAAAAATTTTGCCATCCAGGATTGTGTTCCATGGTCAAAGTACGTTGAAAGCGGCTTATTCCAATTTAAAGGAAGGCCTCTTCATGACGGCTTTAGCTTTCAACTGGATGCGCATTTGCGAGATCTGTCAAGGAGTCAGTTCATGGTGGAAGACGACATCAGCGAGCTCCTCGAGCAAATGTACGGCTTTCAGAATCATCAACCCGGAGCTCCCGCTTTCAGTCATCCTTCGTCATCGTCATCTGCTACGAAACACACTCAGGCTCCTCCTTCAATACCTTTGTCTTCAGTCCCTTCCACTGACGCAGTGTCCTGGGTGAACGTACCTTCAAAGAAGAAGAAGAGCTTCAAGAAGAGGGCCGAGAAAGAAAAGGCAGAGAACAAGGGGAAGCAGAAGGCACAAAGCGAGCCTTACATTAACTACGCTCATATCCTCCACATACCAAATGGAGTTGATGGTCGACCGGACCTGCCTTCGTACCACAAGGTCATGTTGGGCAGTCTGACAAAACTTGGCACCATAGGCCAGAACAAGACCCACGCTGCACTCTACCCACTCCCTCCACCTTTCCTGCTCATCCACCCCAGCACAGAAAAGACAGCGGATCTTTATCTCAACTACATCTGTATATGGCCTACATTGATTGATATGCTCCTCAAAGGCGGCATCTTCGACAAGTCAATATGGCGCAGGCTGCGAGACTGGAAGACCATTGTGCACAGCGACTACATGAAGTCCACGCCGCTCCCACTGAACACTGCCGATCCATTCGTAGAGCGCATCTACAACAGGATGCCTTTGGTACTAGATGCCAGTCCGTCCAGACAGGCTGCCAGTCACATCTCTCTCTCTTCGCATGATCGTGACACGCCAGATGTGAGCGACTTGCCTCCTGCAAAACGGCAATGAATTTCTGACAAGGCAACCATCAAGGTCGTGTTCGGCATCGAGCGCCACTTGGAGCCATTCGATCGAACTAAGCAGCAGGTATGGCGTGGTAAATCCGTCTCAACAGACTGCATAGGCCGCAACAAGGTCCTTCAAATGGAAGTCCAGTGGGAACTTTCCGAGCTTTTATTCCAGTACAAGCTGTATGCGCTCGATCAACTGATCCTGCCATGCAAACACATGAAAACAGACGAGCATCGGCAATGGAATGCTCTATTGAGCCACATCTATCTCGGCACCACTGACGGCTCGACCACTGTCATTCCTGACATACGGAAGCCAATAAGGGAGTACTGGGGAGAACAATTGGACGACGGCTCCATTGAGGCCCTTTTCCTCATTCTGAAGGTGTGGCCTGGCTTCCCCACGAGCGTAGGTGCCAGTGTGAAGGACTTCTGTCCCTTGATCTCATTCTACGTTGAGACCTTCGTTCAATATTTCAATCACATTCCCTCTATGCACTGTAACATTCCCGTCTCGCTGCTGTAGCATCACTCATTATTGGATAGGATACATTGTAATTATACGGCATAGTTCTTCATGTATTTAATGCAATTGTAGTTATATGACATAGTTCTTCAGGTATTTAATGCAATTATACTTTCCATGTAATACTTGCAGAGATGCTTATAAGCATCGTATATAACCACCAAAGTCTTGCACAAGTATATGAGATGCTTGCAAAACTTACGCCTTGCTTATTATGGAAGTGACAGACTTTCCAGCACATTACATTTGCATGAAACATATGTACAACTATTTCATGCCCTTATATCCTTGTGGAAAGTCTTAAATTACCCTTACAACCTTGCACAATTATTATGCATGCTTATAAGCCTTTAGGAAGCCTTGTCATCCCATTAAAGCTGCATATAACCTAATTTAGTCTGGTCCGATCATTACTGCGTCATTATCATTCCCAAAAGCATATATCATTTGATGCAAAATTTTGTGATGTCTGTGGATCTCCAACTTAAATTGCAAATGCAAGGCCATAAGAGAAACCTGAGTCTTAGAATTACACATGTTGTCACAGAAGCAAGCTGCGCTAGCGATGAACAGTATCGTAATGCCACTTCCGATTCCCGCACATTGCTGACAACTAGACAACATGGAAGTACCCCACGAGCGCCTGGTGCACCATGGACCCAGAGCTCTATTCATCTTACAGCCTTTTTCATAAGTCCTGTGACACGTGCATGTCACATGAAATGAGCCGCGTCAGAGCCAAAGTGTCGAAAAATTAGAATGAATGCCTATTTTCTCTGTGAATTCTGCACAGTACCTGCTCATTAAGTACTCAAAAAAAAGGCACGGTTCTCAGGAGAATAAATATGTAAAATATGGAGCAATAAATTGACTGTGTAGGTGGGTGGAGATCAAACAAGTGCAGCTGGTCTGTTCTCTCACTCATTTCCACTGAGATTCAAAAATTATGGCTCCCCTACATCTACCTATAAAGTTCTTTCCTGTGTCTGTAAATTAAGTATATGACTATACCAACATCTCCTGAAAGTTTGAAGCCAATCCATTCAGTATTCGTGGTGCAGCAGCAAGATTTGTGTTCTACTTCAAGCTCTTTGCACCCTCCTTTTCTCACAACAGGTCTTGCAGAGTAGAACACAAATCTTGCTGCTGCACCATGAATACTGAATGGATTGGCTTCAAACTTTCAGGAGATGTTGGTATAGTCATATACTTAATTTACAGACACAGGAAAGAACTTTATAGGTAGATGTAGGGGAGCCATAATTTTTGAATCTCAGTGGAAATGGGTGAGAGAACAGACCAGCTGCACTTGTTTGATCTCCACCTGCCTTCACAGTCAATTTATTTCTCCATATTTTACATATTTATTCTCCTGAGAACCATGCCTTTCTTTTGAGTACTTAATGAGCAGGTACTGTGCAGAATTTATAGAGAAAATAGGCATTCATTCTAATTTTTCGACACTTTGGCTCTGACGCGGCTCATTTCACATGACATGCACGTGTCGCAGGACTTATGAAAAAGGCTGTAAGGCAAAATTGCCATTCACAGATTTGCAGTCCACAAGTTCGATTCTTTTGTCTTTCACTTTTACCTCTGCCATAAAAGCTACAATTTGCTATTTTAGCTCTATCTACCCCAGAACAATCTGTAATTCTTCTGCCACCAAACTGGAAATGAAATTTCAAAGTCAGCTGTTGAAGTAAGAGGGAATGCAGATCGAGTAGACCCACATCTTATTCCGATAATATTCGGTTACACTATGTAGTACTGTGCACATGCTTGTCACTCTCCATGTTATTGACCGGTGTTCGCTGGATCTTTCATATCAGTGGGGGTCGGCATTGCTTGAATGAAAAGCATGCGTTCCCATGGCCCTCAGCATGTCATGCCACACGTCAATCTGTGTCAAAGGAAAACTCTTGTTTCTGTAGCTATGCTTCCTCCTTCCTCAGCTCACAAATAAATAAGTAAAAATCTGTAAATAATACTATTGGAATATATATTGAATTACCCAAGACAGTTTTTAAATAAGTGAAAAATTAACCAAGATACTGTTAACTTAATGGGAGAATCACTTGTTTCTCTGTGAATAATTTTTTTTTTAAAAATTCCTTATGGACAATTCAAGTTTGTCACAAGAAAAATAAGTTGCAACAGAAAAATCAATGACTTTTGGGATGATTGTTAGGCAGAAGTCTGGGTGGAACTCAGACTAGGCAACCTCAATGTGTGGCACCTGATGGTGACGCAGACATTGTCTGGGATGGGCTGTATCTCAAACGCGAAGTTCGGGCAGCGGGTTTACTCAGACTAGGTTGTCGCAGAGGTAAGAGAATTAATACAAGTCTAAACTAATACAAGGGGGGTGAGTCTCACCTAGGTTGTCGCGGAGGTAAGAGGAAAAGCAGAACAAGGAGTTGATGCGATTCCTGAGACCTTATATAGCTGGCGACCGTGGGACTATATTATCTAAAGTTACATAAACAAACGGAATGGAACAAATGAAGGTCATGTGGAGGGAGTGTGGGAAATGATTGAAAAGACGATTAAATATAATGAAAAGGAGTGGTTAAAAGAAAAGAAATGGTAAAAGGAAAGTAAAAGAAAAGGTGAAAGTTCAAGTCCTAACATTACCCCCCCTTCAAGGTTGGGCGTCCCAACCAATGAAGATCATGGTTGTCTGGTTCAGTGTCGACGAAGAGTGGACAGAGTCGTTGGCAAGGAATGTTGAGTCTTCTAGGAGTGCCGGGGTGTTTTTGATAGAATTCAGTGATCGCCTCCTTTGCATTCTCACCGAAATCTGTCTCAGGCTGCCAAGTCAGTTCGTTGTATCCGACCCACTTGATGAGGTACTGTAGTTTTCCTCAATGCAGACGTGAGTTGATGACTTCCTTGACTTCGTATTCCTCCTCATTGTCAACAATCTCCAGTGGTGGCAGTGGCTGCTGCTTCTGGCCTTCGAAGGATGGTTTGATAGCAGGTTTTAACAGGGCTTTGTTGAAGACAGGGTGGACTTTCTTCCATCGCTTGGGGAGTTTGAGCTTGTACGTGCTTGTGCCCACCTTGTTGACAATTTCGAAGGGTCCGTACCACTTGTCTGCTAGCTTCTTTGTCGGTGCATCTGTGCTGATGTTCCAACCATCGAGGAAGACCTTGTCACTGGGCTGGTACTCCACCGACGTCCCTGCTGTTCAGTCATGGTAGCATTTCATGTCCTCAGCTGCCTTGATCAGGTTGTCTTTTGCGACACGATGAGTCTCCTTGATGTGCTTCGTGAATTCTTCTGCCAACATGTTGGTATAGGAGGTTCACATCGTGTTGAAGCTTAGAGGGTGACGTCCTGTATTTGCATAGAAGGGGGACATTTTTGTTGCCGAGTGTTCGCGGTTGTTGTATGCAAACTCTGCAAGGGGGAGCCAGTCCTTCCAGTCCGATTGCCGATGGTTAATGAAGAGCCTAAGGTACTGTTTGAGCTCTTGGTTAACGCGTTCCGTCTGACCGTCTGTCTGCGGGTGATATGCCGTTGATGGGTTGCCTTCGATGTGCAGGAGTTTGTATAGCTCCTTCATCATCGACGTGTCAAACTGCGTGCCATGGTCATGGATAATCTTCTTTGGTAGGCCATGGAGGCGGAAGACATGGTTGCGGTACAACTGAGCCATGCCTTCCGCTGACAGCTTTGTCATTGTCGGGATTGCGTGCATCTGTTTTGAGAATCTATCCATGAAGACGCAGATTGCATTATGTCCCTTCAAGTCTGGGAGCTCTCCGATGAGGTCGACTGTAACAATTTCCCAAGGACCTTCAGGGACTGCATTCGGGTGAAGTGGCCTTGACCTCGACGCCCTCAGAGCCTTTGTTCACTGACAACGATCACACCCTTGGACATATGCTTGGACATCAGAGAACATCAACACCCACCAGAAGTCTCGATGGACAAGCTCTACTGTTTTCGAGGCTCCTGGATGCCCAGCCAGTACCGAGTCGTGACACTCCTGCAACACAGATTCCTTTATCGTCGACGGGATGTATACCTTGCCCTTCATCCGCCATAAACTGTCTTTCTCCATCATCCCTGTTGGCCTCTCCGACTCGTTCTGCACCCTCTGCGCCTCACCCACTCGTTCCAACACCTCGTCATGTGACATCCTCACCACCCCACGATTTAGCCACTTCTTCTTGATGAACACAATGCCATTATTGTCATCCTTGCCCTCGTCACAGCCAGCCTTGCACAACAGTAGGTCCGCCTTGCCCATCGTCTTCCCTGACTTGTGCTCAAGGTGGAAGTCGAATTCCTTGAGCTCTGTCCGCCAGCGAGCTTGGCAATAGCTCAGCTTCTGCACCAACCTGAAGTAGGTGAGATTGGTGTGGTCAGACCAGATCTCAATCTTGTGACGGGCGCCAAGAAGGTACTGTCTCCATTCCTTGAGTGCCGAAATGATCGCGAGCATCTCCTTGTCGTAGATCTTGTAGTTTCGTTCCGCTGGCAGGAGCACTTCTGACCTGTAGGTGACTACCCTCCACTTGCCTTCCTGCTTCTGCAACAACATGCCTCCAAGCGCAAAGTTTGATGAGTCCGCTTCGATATGGAAAGGTCCCTCATCGTTCATGATGGCCAGGACTGGAGGTGAGCAGAGACGTCGTCTCAACTCCTCGAACGCCTCCTGCTGTTTGGTCTCCCATACCCAGTCCTTCTTGCCTGTCAGCAACATCAGCAGATGGACCACTTTGCTGTAGTCCTTGATGAACCATCGCAGCCAGTTGCCCATGCCAAGGAATTGTTGCAGCTGTTTGAGGTTTCACAGAACTGGCCAGTCTGCAATTGCTTCTGTCTTCGCCGGGTCCACCCTGATCTCGCCATTTCCGATGATGTGGCCGAGGTACTTTACAACTTTAGTGTCGAACTCGCACTTTTTGGGCTTCAGGTATAGACCATTTTCTCGCAGGATCTGAAGTACTCATCTCGATGTCTCGATATGTTCCTCGAGAGTTTGTGAGAGAATCAGTATATTGTCGAGATAGACAATGATCAAGTTATCGTAGATCAGTCCCTTGAAGATGTGGTTGACAAAAGCCTGGAACGTCACCGGTGCATTGCAAAGGCCAAAGAACATGACTGTCGGTTCAAAAAGACCCATGTTCATGTGGAACACTGCCTTCCATTCATCGCCTTCTCAGATCCGGACATTGTAGTATCCCCAGCGAAGATCAAGTTTGGTGATGAACTTCACCTTCTTGACCTTGTCGACCAGTTCGTCGATGAGGGGGAGAGGATACTTGTTCTTGATCGTGCCGTCGTTGAGTTTACAGTAGTCCTGGATCGGGCGTAGCGATTTGTCGGCCTTCTTAATGAAAAAGAAGGGCGACACCATCAGTGAGATCAACTTTTGTATGTGGCCCGACTTCAGGTTCTCTTCGAGGAAGTCCTTCAGTGACTGCTGTTCTGTCGGCGTCAGCAGATAAATCTTGCATATGCTAGGCTTGAAGTCAGGTTTCAAGTCGATGATGTGATCCCAGGGGCAATGTTCCGGTAGCTTTTCGAAGCCTTTCTCACTGAAGATGTCGGCAAAGTCGTTGAGGTATGCGGGCCAGGATGCCTTGTCCATTTGCACCTCTCTCACCCTCCTCATCTCCTCCACAACCTTCTTCTTGATCACACACTCCTCCGGGCAACGGGTGAATTCAATTGAACCTGTCTTCCAGTCGACCTCCAGGTTGTGGCATCGAAGCCAGTCATAGCCAAGGAAGATGTTCAAAGATGCTAGGGATGTTACAGCAAGGACAATCCTTTCCTTGTGGTGTCCAATCATTAGCTCGACGTCGACATATTTCTCGATCAGACCGGCCTCATTGTGTGTGCCGTCCGCATTGAGCACCGCAAGGGGTCTGATATAGCGCTTGGTCTCCAACCCGTGTCGTTCAACGAACCTCACATCAATGCATGATCCCATACACCCCGAATCCATGAGGGCATGCACATCCACCTCCCTTATCTCACCCTCCACATTACATCTGACATTCAGGAGGAGGTCCAGCTGGTGTCCACCAGTTCCCCTCATGAACAGCTGATCGTACTCGCTATCCTTGTTCACACCGGTGGGGACTTCGTAATCAGGAAAACCATCAACGTCATTTGCATCTATGTATTGTACAGACGGTTGGTTATATTTTAACGGATCCAGATTCAAAGTCCCTTGTTCTACTCGGTCAGTCGCCCTGATGGCTATGCCTGACCACTTGCAAAACCCTGCGAGTTGATGACCTCTTCGTCATCTCCTTCCTCCTCCACATAGTCCTCCACTGTCGATCTTTGAGTGTCTACGACTTCCTCGAATGCCGATTCCTTCATCGCGCCTAGCTCGTCAGTGAGGAGGCGATGTTCACCGGGCACCATCATCTGCAGCATACGCTGCATGATTCCCTGTCCTTGTGGGCACTTATCCTTGAAGTGACCCAGTTGGCCACAGATCCAGCACGCGCGTCTGCATTGCACCTCATTCATTGAGACATCCATCGGCTGGCTGGCACCTCCGAAAGTGACACCAGTCACATCACGTTTGTCGACATGGGGGGCTGCGTTCTGACGGTGAGCCGGGGGTGCCTGTTGCTGCTGCTGGCATGGTGGAAGTGGGAATGTACGACCTTGCTGGATTGCCTGGATTTGTTGCTCGCCTCAGTCGATCTCAATGGCCTTCTTCTTCCAGGCATCATATGTTGTTGGGACTGGCATCGACCTCAGCACTCCTCATACCACCTCGATGTTCATTGCTTGCTTTAGACGGTCACAGATGATGCTGTCGTCTGTCAGTCCTGCTCTTGTGATGACGACATCGAGGTCCTGGAAGAACTCGTCAGTGGTGAGATCCTTCTGAACCTTTGTTCGGAACTTCGCTAGCGCCTTCTCCTTCCGATTTGGGTCATCAAACGAGGCGTCCAGGTGTTCCTGGAATCTCACCCAGCTATCGGTGAAGGTCACAATGCCAGCTGTCATCGACTCCTCCACGTAGTTCTGCACCCACGTCACTGCATTGCCTCCCTTTAAGTAGGAGAGAGCAACATAGATCTTACTTTCCAACGTGGGGTATCAGTTCAGGTTTGCCGAGATGAAAAGAAGGACTTTGCATTTGAAGTCTAGATAATCATCGCTGCCAGTGAATTCACGTGGCCAGGTGACGTCAATACTAGGGGTCAGGGGATTGGCTGCAGCGACCGGTGCCAGGGCGTTGTTCGCTTGATGGGCAAAGGCACCTGTGACGATTGCAGCAATCTGCTCCATCTGCTGCTGACTGAAACCCCCTGTTGACATTTCTGGTTTGATCGTCGGCATTGAAGGTTCAGGGGGAGTCGGGGGTGACAGGTCCCTATTGGTCTCCCGGTATGGTCCTGGAGTCGGCGGTAGGTTGATGGTGGATGTCGATGGTGCAGGTGATGACGGGACGGCTGGGGGCCACCTAGCTCTCCTTCCTTCTTCATTCGTCAAATACCAGCTATGCCGGATCTCACTCCACCAGATCTCATGTGTAACACCACTATTGTTGGTCGCGACGTAGCTTGGTCGGTCTGGATCCCAACGGGCTGATGCAGGAAGGGCCTGTCACTGTTCGTTGGTGAGATCTATCTTGATGATGGTGGAGGAATGGGGATTGGTTGTGCATTTGATCTGGGGTTATGCCAACGTTGAACGGGTTCGTTGGCGAAGTTGATGATGAGGCGGAAAGACGCGGCAGAGATAACAATTGACAATGATGTTGACGACTGAACACATAACGTCACCCATGTCCAAGTTAAGTGGCTCCTCCACCAGAGGGAGATGCGGAGAGCCAGGGTTGGGAAAAGTCGGTTGAAAAGTTTATGTAATACACGAACATCCGAAAATGTCTGGGCAGGGTTGAGGGTTGTTGTTTAGGGGGTTTACACTTCAAATCCGTCGAGGGGAGTGCTCCTCTAGACTGAGTGAAGGCGAGTCAACAGCGACGACGTACACTGGGGATGAGCCTGGGTGGGGTTCTGCTTTTATGTTAGGTGGAAGTCTGGGTGGAACTCAGACTAGGCAACCTCAATGTGCGGCACCTGACGGTGACACAGACATTGTCTGGGATGGGCTGTATCTCAAATGCGAAGTTCGGGCAGCAGGTTTACTCAGACTAGGTTGTCGCGGAGGTAAGAGAATTAATACAAGTCTAAACTAATACAAGGGGGGCGAGTCTCACCTAGGTTGTCACAGAGGTAAGAGGAAAAGCAGAACAAGGAGTTGATGCGATTCCTGAGACCTTATATAGCTGGCAACCATGGGACTATATTATCTAAAGTTACATAAATGAACGGTGTAGATCCTGACTTAGGGGTGTCTGGGATCAACGGTCCTTTTGGGGACGTGATCGCGTTGCTCTGGGAGGTTAGGGGTAGACTGCGGTGAGATTACTCGACGTACCGGTACGCGTTGGTATGCTTTGGTACGCGCCGGTACGTGTTGATTTCGAGAACAAAGGTCGGGAACTCCTGTTGCGTCTGTGGTTTGACCAGTACGGAGTCGGTACGTGCAGGTTATCAATCACCGGAACGATGTGATCACGACGAGCGGTGAGGTTTGAGTTACGAAGTATGAGACGAGAGACGGTTTCGAAAGACGAGATGCTAAGACGAAGACGGAACGACTACAAGATTACGAGAACAAAGACGGATCGCACCCAAGTTACCCTATCTGAGGGAGACTCTGCGGTAGAACTGACTTGTCCTCTACCTACGACATGGGGTGCCTATTTATACTAAGTCCAAAGATCTATCTACAGTTAATAATTTCCATACGGGCATACTGTGCATATCAGTCGAAACATAGAGAAGTCGAAAGGAAAAGTCAAAGGTCATAGAGGCGTGCATAGAGTGCATAGAAATCAGAAGAACATAGGAAAAAACATAAATCATAATGAGGAAAACGTCCACTTCGCGTCCGATCACACCGGTGCTCCACCGGAACTCAGATCGTCCAATCGGTACGTGGCTCCCGTCGTCGGACAGCAGTCTGGTACGCATCTTGGCTGTATGCTCCATGTGACCGCGTCCCTAATCGTCGAGATAAGATCTCCGGTACGTTCCGGTATGCTTTCGGAGGTGTCAGAACATGCTGATGACGCGATCGCGAGGTTCTGATTCGAGACCGGACCGATCGGGTTGAGTCCGGTACTGATCGGTACGTGTCGGAACCAGTTCTTGAATGCTTCTGGAGTGATCGGCGGTGATGGGACGATCGGCACGGCTCTACATCTCCCGGGGCGTTTAAATCGTGACTGTCCCCAGTCACGCCTTCTCTTCTTTTGATATGCGCAAGAAGCTTGATCACGCTGATCACGTGCGTCGGAACACGCTAGAGAGGGCGTTGGAAAAGTGGTCGTACCGACGGGTTTTTCTCCTGCTTCTTCCAACCATGTTGTCTCCGCACCGCGACAGCAGCAGCAACAGCAACAGCACGGCGCCACCTCGGCTGGCGTGCAAGGCACCCCACGTACCAGGGTACATCGACAACGTCGGCGCCGTTGAGCGTGAGAAGATCACGTGGGACACCCGCGAGATCGAGCAACGGCTGGTCGACATCGACCGGTACGTGCGACGTCGCCTCGGGCGGTACGTGAAATGGCGGGAGACGTTACTGGCGGGGAGTCGGGGTTGCGAGATCGGCAAATGGTGGAAGTGGGCCGAGTGGGCATACGGCATGAAGGTGAGTCCTCGAAACTTGATCAAGCACGCATACCGAGCTGACCAATTCGAAATAGCACACCCTGGAGAGCTACTACCAGCTCTACTGGGACTCCGTGGTGCTGGCGAACCGCCACCCGATCGCGTCTGATCTGCGGACGTACCTCCAGGTCACGTGGGTCTGGAAGGAGATGCGGTGGGCGCTGGATGGGCTCGACAAGTCCACCGCCGACCAGCTCTACGGTCGGTATTTCGCCGACCACCAGACGGTCAACCTCACCAAGTACCAGGGTGAGGGATTCGTCGTACCGGTCGCGGACTGGCCGGATGACGTACCGTACATTGGCGGAGAGCTCGAGCGCATACTCGTACCTGACGGGTATGGGTATAAGTTCGTCTACCCCGTGGAGCGTGAGGCACAACCGCACTTCGTTGGGGTCCTGTTGGCTGTACCGGCAGTCGAGGCGTTCGTCGAACATCTCGAAACGCCTGGTCCGCCCAAGGTCGAGGAGGTCGTGAACGAGGAGGAGGAGCGCACCGTCCCACGTACCAATGGTACCACGTCTGCGCAACAGCAACAGCAGACGGGTCCGCGCGAAGTCGAGGCGAGCGCGATGCGCGAGGAGAGGTCCGGCGTACCGCGTACTGGTGACGCCCCGTCCGCACAACAGCAACAGCAGACGGGTGCCGACAAGTGGCGATGGCGTACGACCGTCGAGATCGCATCTGACGACGAGGAGGGAACGCGTACCGGACCATGCGAGGAGCCGCTGCGGCAACAGCAGCAGCAACAACCCACGCCGAGCACGGCGTCAAGTGTCCCGCCCCCAGCGAATGCGCCTGGGGGACTATTCTTCGAGATGGAGGCAGCCGCAGAGCACGAAGCCGAGCAGCGGGCGCGAGACGAAGCCGGTCTCGCTGCCATGTTAGCCGCTCAGGAAGAGGCTTGGAAGCAGGCGGAAGCGACACGTCGGGCGCGTGCGCGCGGTCATCGGGAGAGTGGAGGAGGCGCACGTCGAGCGCGTGAGCGAGGTCGTGGGGGCCCTCACATGAAGCAACGCTGGGAGCTGCCAGTCAAAGAGGTGGAGGGGCGTCTCGCTCCAGCTGAGCCCGCCCCCATATCGATGGAGGCAGAGGGTGGTGGTTCGTCATACCACCACGCAGACGAAGGGCGTACCGATGGTACGTCGGGTCCCTCGGTCACCGTGTTCGACGGGGTCGAACTGGTCAACCCGGCGACCGGTCGTCTACGGTGGGCGGGACCGCTGCCGGTCCCTCTCAAGGAAGCGTGCGCCAACTGCGCACGTCGGGGGAGAACGTGTCAGGGGCAGCCCGGTAGGGCTTGCTTCCTCTGCATGGTCGTCTGGTGGACGGGGTGCTCGCTGGCAACCCAGGGACACGCGAAGGAGGTCCGGGGCAGAAAGTCGGGTGGAAAGCGGAAACGTGCCGCCCGCGACGAGAGCGTA
This sequence comes from Porodaedalea pini, assembly GCA_002794775.1. Taxonomy (NCBI): domain Eukaryota; kingdom Fungi; phylum Basidiomycota; class Agaricomycetes; order Hymenochaetales; family Hymenochaetaceae; genus Porodaedalea; species Porodaedalea pini. The sequence goes on along the minus strand of NBAY01000043.1, from coordinate 353,641 downwards.
CCGCGCGCTGCGCCTAAGGCACCGCAGCAGCAGCAGCAACAGCAGCAGCAACAGCCGCAGCCATCTGCGTCGTCTGCGCCGCCCGCGCCGGCTTCTCTGATCGTGGTGGACACGCCATCCCCACCGCCTTGTGTACCGAGGCCTGCTGCCACACGCGTACCGCGGCAGCAGCAGCAGCAACAGAGGGGCCGCGCTGCCTCACCGCCCGTCGCAGGTCCAAGCCAGTTCGCCGGCGCATACGAGGACCTGCGCGAGCTCGTCTCGGAGCACGACTCCGAAGATGAGTTCGACCACATCGTCGCGGAGCTCGTGCGCGACGTCCGCGAGCTCGGGCGTAGCTCGCGTCGACTCGCTGCGGAGGCGACTCGTCAGGCGGCCGAAGCGGCCTCAATCCGCGCGCGCCTTGCGGCACTTGAGAAGGGGAAGTGGGGCGCAAGGGAGGAGGAGGAGGACTAGTCAGTACGCGTCGGTACGCGTCGGTACGACTTGGTCCTGCAGAAAGAAAAAGAAAAAAAGAAAAATAATACAAAGTGTAGTAATTTATTTGTATATATTTTTGAATATGGATTTTTCTTTTGTTTTCTTTAAGTTTTTGGGTGTGAAAAAATGAAAGAACGAAGAGAATAAGAAAAGGAAAGGTCATCGTTAAGTGTCCGTTTGTGATTTTACTATTGTACCGAAGGGGAAATCGAAGATAGGCCATATATTTAATGTTTCGATAATCGAGAAAGAGTTCCGTATGAAAGAATGTAAACGGTTCCATGGTTAAAACATAATTGGATCATAATTGATTAAAAGATAATAAAATAAGGAGGCGTCGGTACGTGTCGGTACGCGTACCGATACCTTGGATGGCAAACATAATCAGAATTCGCGACTAGGTATCAGAGTCCGACTCAGAGCTGTCTTCTTCTACCAGATCTTCCTTCATCATGCTATGTTCGTCGTCATCCTGTCGAAGGATTTCGTCAAGGGGAACAGAAATGTCAGATTGGGGAAAATAAGGAATGAGACGAAAAGCTGCAACCCGAATCCGGGAAACCGATCCATCGAGTTCCGAGATGATATACGCTCCGGAACGTGTCCTACGGACGATGACGTATGGTCCCAAGTACCGGGCCTTCGTCTTTCGGTCCAACTCTTTTTCGATCCGGGTGTTCCACACAAGTACGAGTCGACCGGGCTGGAAATCGTAGTCCTTGATGACGTGCTTATGGACTTCGGCGAACTGTCTAGCGTACTTGTGTCGAGCATCTCGAACCAACTGCGCGATCCTATCAAGGTCCACCGGACGCTTCTGTAACTGGCGCGCCCGGGTCGCTATCAGTTCCTCGGTACGCATCGGGGAATCCAACGGCGGAGCAAGATAAGTGGCCTCGGCGAGATCAAAGGGAAGTACTGGCTCGACTCCATGAACCATGTAGTACGGCGACATACCGGTCGATTTCTGGATTGTGATACGCTCGGCCCAGAAAACCGAGTAAGCGTGCTCATGCCACTTGGATGCATTCCTGTCGGCTGCCTTGATCAAGGCTTCCTGGACGTCGTAATGCCGTCGTTCGACGATCCCGTTGGCCTGAGAATTATACGCCGAGATCTTGATGTGCGAAATGTGGTACCGATCCCGCAACCAATCAAGCGCAGCGATAAACGGAGTACCATTATCGGTAACAAGTTCGGGACACGCGCTGTACCGACACAGTAATTCCTGAAAAATGAACTGCCCGATCGTGTGACCAGTCTGCTTTCGTAACAGTCAGAACTCCGGGTAACTGGACAAGGAGCACCGTGCATGTACGATGTAGTGAAAGCCTCCTGAAGCGGGCATGTGCTTCGTGTCGATGTGGATCCGGGCAAACAATGTCGGTACGTCCGGTACCGATGGCGGTATCGACACTTTCGTGGTCTGGCGCACCTGACAGATATGACACGTACGCACAAAGTATTTGACGTCCTCTGAAATCGACGGCCACCAAAACCGATCCAGCAACCAAGCGCGTACCGAATACACTCCCTTGTGTCCGAGATCATCGTGAGCCTGCTGGACGAGCGACCAGCGGCATTCCTGTTCGACGACCAGCTGGGGATGCTCTCGTCAGGTCTTTCACCAAAGCCGTCCTGCTCGCACGAAGAATCCGGAGGCGTACCGGACGAACGAGGGAAAGTGCTTCTCGTCGATCTCCGAGGGCTTCCTTCCGTGTTCGAGGAGGTACCGAACCAACTCTAATCGCTTATCTCGCGACTTTACCGAATCTGAGGCTGGAAATCGCTGCCCCTGAGGATCTGTGGCTGTACCGGGCCCTTCCTCGACGTCGGTACTCAACACCGCTCCATACAAAAATGCATACGCTGCATCGATCCATTCTTCATAGCCGTCTTCTTCTTGGGGGTCCTCTGGCACGGCTCGCCGTCTCAACAGTCCGTCGGTACACGTAAATTCTGTGGCTGGTACGTGGCGAAGCTCGAAGTCGAAAAGGAGAATTCCTGCAATCCACCAGTTTATTGTCACGTTTGGCTGTAGATCCGGATTGTTAATCATCCCTTTGATGTACGCAGCGTCCATCTTGACCACCAGGAGCTTAACTCCATAAATAAACAACCTCACCACCCTCAATGCCCTAAACAACCCGAACAACTCGATCTTCGGCTGGGAGTACGTTGCCTGTACTGAGTTCCAGTTGATCGACCCGAACCAATTAATCCTTCTCCTACCGTCCGGGTGATCCTGGCCCAACGTCCACCCTACTCCTATGATCGACGAATCCACTGCTAAGATAACTGCTCTGTCCGACCCGTAGTCGATCGCGCACAGTGCCGGGCAGTCGATAACCGCTTCCTTCAATGTGTCCATCAAATCCTGCTCTTCCGGTCCCCAATCGAATATGTTGTTTTTACGCGTAAGTCGGGTCAATGGTCGAGCTTTCTTCGCGAAATCCTTAATAAACACCCTCAACACTCCAACCGTACCGAGAAATCCTTTCACCTCCATCACCGTTCGACATGGGGGCCAATCCCGCACCTTCTGAACCTTCGAATCGTCCGGTTCGCGCCCTCGGTACGTGAGTTTATTCCCCAAAAATATCGCCGAATCAGTACACGCCTGGAATTTCTTCCCGGAAAACGTACCGCCCACTTTCCTCATCCTCTGCAGCACTCAATTTACGTCGCACAAGTGTTCGTAGACGAACCGGCGGATGCCCGGGTTCTCGGGAATCGTTTCGAACCCTCCATCGGTACGCTCGTACCGTGTAAACCCTCCTTGCGTAATTACATCGTCCGTGAACGGCTGCGCCACCTTAGGAATTTCGTCGCTGAGAATAAATGTGATGTCTCCATGGAGAATCTGCAGCGAATTCGTGTATCCCATCGGTAACACCTTCAGTCGAAACGTACCGAGCGGGGTCTGGAACGTCGTTAAGTCTCGGGACCGTTCATCGAGCATTCGCTGGTTGAAAGCAACAGCGAGATCAAGTACCGTGTAACACGCGCGCCCGCTGCACGCGTCTACTAGTGTCTCGATGTCCGGCGGTACGGCCGAGTCTCGAATGGTCACTCCGTTCAGATCCTGCAAGTCAATAACGAACTGTAAGGACACTCTGTCTTTCTTTACCACACAAAACCACCTCGAGCAGTACGACGAGTTCGACGGTTCGATAACTCCGGCGGCGATCTTCTCCCTGAGTATGTTTAGCGTCTTTTCAAGTATCCCAGGGGGGATCGGTATGTTCTTCCGTACCCACGGTACATGCGCCACCATCGGTATGCGTACTGGATCGAAATACGTCGGATCTAAGGTCCCTCTCTCCGTCTCCGACCACGCAAACGCCCCTTCCTGCAACATGATCAGATTCACCACCAACTTCTTCTCTTCGTCCCACAGAAATCCGCCTGGGTCCAAATCCATCACGTCCAGCCTTTCCTGCGTAAACTTTCCCATCGGTACGAACGATACCAGTTTCGTCGGTAACTTTGGCATGTCGGCCAACGGATCGGGATGTCGCCTTCGAACTATACGAAACTCCTCCGGCAACACTCCCGGTATGGGACGGACCTTCTGCGCCACCCGCTTGTACACCAAAACACTTCCTTCATCCTCCGTCGAATCCAGCACCACCGAACCAAAAGTGTCCGAAGAAGCGTCCAAAGCAACGGTGCAAGGAGATAAAAGAAAGTTCAATCTCTGCGAATAAATAAATGGAGCTGGGGTATTCAAGGTAAAATTTGGGGAAACGTAACGGGAAATAGTCGAATCGGATTGGTTTAAAACATTAGGGGACATTTGTTGAAAACTGTAAATGGGTTGAACAAATTGAGAATTAATTTTGGTTTGAGAAGGGGTTGGACGACGAGATAAATAATCGGGGTCATTAAAACGCAAAGATAAAACGTCTGTACATGAGCTCGGTACGCGTACCGACAGATCGACTCCACGGCACGTCTCGCATACTGTCTGTTTCCACTTGTCTCGCCGGCACCGCTGCGTCAGTTCCTCAACTTGTGAAAACCCGATTCTGGAGCGCGCCAGAACGCCCAGATACCGGTCGACACCTTGCTCCTACGATTCCGATCTCGGGGATCCGTGATGGTTATATGCTGATCGCCCGACAAGAAATCCTTCGTTCCGCATTCGGTAAGAGCGAAAAATGGTCGCCCCAACAATACTTCGAACGGCGCCACCGAAACCACCTGAACCTGCAACTTCAAATCCACACCCGCTACCCTGAATCTGGTGTCTCGAATCCTTCCCAATGTCGACGATTTCCCCGCGTCTGCGGCTTCGAGCGTCATCGCGTGATCCGGATCTAAATGAATTCCTAGCTTCTCCCACACGTCTTCCCGAATGATGCACACCACTGCCCCTTGATCAAGTATGGCTTCTGCTTCGACGGCGTCCTCAATCAATACCTTAATTACGCGGATGGGAAGCACGTCGTGTGCCGCCGGTCCCGACTCTAAGAGAACCGGAGCCAACGACTCCGGTACCGCTCGGTACTCCGCGACTTCGCTCCCTTCCTGGTCCGACTCGACAAGGTTGACGTTACCGACCGCGTACCGCTTTGCTGTTGTCAATTCTTTCATCTGCCACCTCATATCCGAAGACAGAGCGAGGAGCTCCCTCTGTGTGACCGTTACCGCCGAGTCTAACATCCTCGACAATACCTTCTGAACCGTCGCCGGATCCTCGATTGGAGCGACGTACCGGAACTGTGGCTGGTTCCCGCCCAAATTCGTCGTCGATTGGCTCTCCTGGGGGACGTTCGGGTTACCCGCTGGCTTCGGTACACTCAGTTTCGCATTCGAGGTCGTCGGTACGTTCGCTGGACCGGGTTTCGGTCGTACCGGTATCTCGACTCCATCGAACTTGGCTTTCTTCACCGCCGACGCTCGCTTCTTTGCTTCATTCAACAATGTTTCGTACTGCGCCACTTCCAACTCTTCGTCCGATACTTCCTCCACAATTTCGGCCATCATCGCTGGGCCTTCCGACACTTCGGTGCCCGTTGTTGTCGACGTCGCTACCTCTATGAGGTTAACCGAGGCTGTACTGGTCTCCTGACGCAACGAGTCTATCTTTTCCATCAAATTATTACCCACCGCCGTGCTCGGTACGAACCCTCCGTTCGGTAGCATCACCTTCCCGTTCGCATCCCTCACACACTTGCCTGCCTGGATATACTCCAGCACCTTCGGGCACAACCTAATGTAGTGGCTCGTGTCGCCACAGAACGCACACCCAGGACTCCTCTGGGACGTCGTCGCTGGCGGCGGTCTTTGCCCGAGTGACTGTACCTGAACCTGAATGTTCTTGACTGCTTCCCACACCGTACCGATATCCACTTCCTCCGACTTTACCTTTGACTGATTCGACGGGTCAGGCGCTCGAGTCGTCGGTACGTCGTCGAAAACCGTACCGGCCAGGATGTAGTCCGTGTGCTTTACCACCACATCGATCATATACGGTTTGCCCGGGGACGGGTCAGCCTCCTTCATTTCTAGGTGTTGCTGTAACCTGTCCTTCATCTTGCCCGTAAAGGCTTGAACGAACGCGTGTGCTGCTTCCTCCGCTGAAACGATCAAGTTACGTTCCAAATACTTTGACCTCACCATGAACTCTCTCTTATACTCTCCGAAATCCTCCCTCGACTGTATTCCTTTACTCCTCCAACCTTCGACGAGCCTGTCGAGGTCTTCCCGGGTGAAGCGCATGCCGGGCGCCAATGCCGGGTAGAACACTATAATCACCTCTTTCGCCTTCGTCCAATTGTTTGCTCCCGTACCGACACCATCGGCAGTATCCCACAGCTCAGCTACGGAACTCAAAGTGTAATACTTCGCATACCGGATCTTTGCCGCGTCGTCTAAGTTGCAGTCGGTCGCGATATATTTGATATCCTCGAAGTACTGAGGAAGGTCTAACGGGTTGTGTCCATCGAAGAAGGGAGCGTCTCTGGCTCTGCGACGTGGAGGACGGTTTGACATGATTCTTACTGGGGGTACTGGCTGTACCGGAGCTACTATGGTCAATGTCCGGGGCCGCGTAGCCTGTGTGTTAACTGGGTTCGACGGAACTGACGACGTACCGACGGGCGAAGACGTCTGTCCCGGTACGGACGAACTAGGATCCGGTAAGACGAGCTGAGTGGTATCGTCTGGGTTGTCGCTCTCGAGCTCGGTTAGTGGTGACGAGCTAGTCAACGGGGCTGAGGGGACTGTCGACGGGACTGCGGACGAGCTGATTAATGAGAAGGGAGACTGCGCTCCGGAGTCGAATGACGTGTTAAGTTGTTCTAAGTCCGAATCAAGGTAACGCTCTATGGACTCTGAATCCAAATCCGTAGCGTGCTCTTCGATACGGCGTCTACGCTGCCAAGCGTTAGCGGTTCGATATGGATGAGGGGGTTCAATAGTCTGCTGAGATGTCCCACACAACGAACGCGGTGGACGAGAGGATCGCGACACGTTTAACCCCCTCGCGGTGGGCTCCACTTGTAGATCCTGACTTAGGGGTGTCTGGGATCAACGGTCCTTTTGGGGACGTGATCGTGTTGCTCTGGGAGGTTAGGGGTAGACTGCGGTGAGATTACTCGACGTACCGGTATGCGTCGGTACGCTTCGGTACGTGCCGGTACGTGTTGATTTCGAGAACAAAGGTCGGGAACTCCTGTTGCGTCTGTGGTTTGACCAGTACGGAGTCGGTACGTGCGGGTTATCAATCACCGGAACGATGTGATCACGACGAGCGGTGAGGTTCGAGTTACGAAGTATGAGACGAGAGACGGTTTCGAAAGACGAGATGCTAAGACGAAGACGGAACGACTACAAGATTACGAGAACAAAGACGGATCGCACCCAAGTTACCCTATCTGAGGGAGACTCTGCGGTAGAACTGACTTGTCCTCTACCTACGACATGGGGTGCCTATTTATACTAAGTCCAAAGATCTATCTACAGTTAATAATTTCCATACGGGCATACTGTGCATATCAGTCGAAACATAGAGAAGTCGAAAGGAAAAGTCAAAGGTCATAGAGGCGTGCATAGAGTGCATAGAAATCAGAAGAACATAGGAAAAAACATAAATCATAATGAGGAAAACGTCCACTTCGCGTCCGATCACACCGGTGCTCCACCGGAACTCAGATCGTCCAATCGGTACGTGGCTCCCGTCGTCGGACAGCAGTCTGGTACGCGTCTTGGCTGTATGCTCCATGTGACCACGTCCCTAATCGTCGAGATAAGATCTCCGGTACGTTCCGGTATGCTTTCGGAGGTGTCGGAACGTGCTGATGACACGATCGCGAGGTTCTGATTCGAGACCGGACCGATCGGGTTGAGTCCGGTACTGATCGGTACGCGTCGGAACCAGTTCTTGAATGCTTCTGGAGTGATCGGTGGTGATGGGACGATCGGCACAGCTCTACAACGGAATGGAACAAATGAAGGTCATGTGGAGGGAGTGTGGGAAATGATTGAAAAGACGATTAAATATAATGAAAAGGAGTGGTTAAAAGAAAAGAAATGGTAAAAGAAAAGTAAAAGAAAAGGTGAAAGTTCAAGTCCTAACAATGATGTATTGTTGACAGATTCTGAAAGTCAAGCTGGAAGGTAGAAAATAGTGCTCACATGATGGCATATAGGGAATGTGTCGTTGTCTCATCTCAGTTCAGCTCCATAGTACATGCCAATGTACTGAGGAAAACACATATAAATGTAAAAATACAGTATATAAATGCATATATTTTACTCAAAGTGTGATATTGAGCATAAATATGTCAATGGAACTACTTAATGTATTAGGTAGGAATGATAGGTCAGTTTGTACTACTAGCACTAAGAATTCTGTATATAATTCTTAGTGCCACTGCTAGGCAAATAAGCAGTGGCAGAAGCATGTAATTGATTGTTTGACCTCAAAAGCTTTCCCTCAGGGCTTCTAGTTATACATCACACAACTTAATTTTACCAGATTCTGTCCAGGGAACCACCAGCAGAATTTCTAGCATTTTTAAGTGTGCTTGCAAAACTTTCAACAATTGCATTGCCACAAATTTCTATATTAGGGGTGTATTTACACTCCGATTTTTAAAAAAAAGAGGCACACTTTTCTAACGCGCAATGCCAATCCCCAATATCAGTCGGCACATCTTCATCGGTGCATCTTTGCCTGCTACGGTTGCTGGTGATGATGAACAATCACTGGGGTTAGGGCCATTAGGCTGTATCTTAGCTTTGCCTAACAAAAGTTTCTGATATCCACAGGGTAAATAAATCAGATCATCTGTAATCGTGTTTTGCATCAATACATTTTTTACAGCCCTCTGATGTCCTCTCACATCCATGTCGGATAGATATACTCAAGTCTGCAGGAGTTCAGATGAAGATTTATTTGACAATGAAAGAACAAGGCTTTCTGCTTTCCTCCATACTTGACCACAGCTCGGGCCTCGAGTCTGGAGCCAGTCCAATGACATGACGTCTTTATGCATGCAGTCAAAGGATGGATCATTAAGCCAGGTTGGGTCTTTGTCCTGGGCCATTCACAACTGGACTGTCTGGGAGTTTTCATCGTACTCAAGCTCCTCTGGATTGTGTTTGCACTTATTGTGCACTTTGTTATAGTCAAGACACCATCCAGCATGCAGCTAGTGGTTGTCGGGAACAATCAGATGTCTCGGGATGCACTCTTCAAGTCTGGGCTAGCCACGGTTGCCATCATTTGGCAGCTAATAGTGCTCATCCCAATTGCTGACATTGTAAAAGAGACATACATGGGTGAATGGAAGCTTATGCTAGCTCAGACAAACAGCAGCATTGATAGCGGATCCACCATAGACCGCATCTTGACATTGGCATTTGGGTTCGCTGATCAACTTCGACACGTGCTAAGTAAAGGAGCCAGCTTCTGATACTGTCTCACTTTTGTGGTCTTTATTTTGGTGTTTGCGCTCCAAGCTCTTGCCCCCAGATCCATCACAACCGCCAGAACTATGATTTCGACTAAGAGCGATGTGCCTATTTTGGTTGGAACACTTATGCCTAATCAAATGGCACTCTTATCAAATAGCGATCCCATTTCGTCGCCGAGTGACAACAGAGTCATCCTGCAGAGTTTTCTTTTAGATAGGGCAGTACATTATGTCTCTGTTGCGTCAAGTGAGAAATCGAGAATGGGCTTTGTGAGTGTAGAAGAACCTGCTTCTTGTTATTGTATCTCACTCTAATATTAATTGACAACCAGCAACTTGCCTCAAACTATATGCTGTTTGGGATGCTGCCTTGCAATATGCTTACAGACCAGCTCAGCTATCGCACTGGCGCTGTGTTTTACAATTTCAGCTGTCAGTGGCTTGTGCCAAACATTGTGTTACCAAATACTAAAAATTCCACTGAGATCGATGACTGGAAGTTTGGAGTAGGCAGCAACGTGATCGGTTCATTGGATGAGGTTCTTGTAGACAAAGCAGATTGGACTGGATTTGGTAAGTTTTTCATTATGAATATAAGATTTTCGACTAATCGTACATTAACCCAGGTGCCTACCCTTTGATACTGCAGTCCGGGCTGGGCTCACAGAATGGATCATTCACCTGGTTAGTCAATGGCAGTAATTCTTCATTGGGTACAGCCCTCAACCTTTCATCCATTCCTGATGATCGCAAAATGACAAACTCTTTGGGGATAACACCCTCGGATCTCATCAATACTGTTAGCGCAGTTCTTTTCTGTGACCCAAACATGGAACTTGGCTATGTCGATGCCATACTATAGAACCAGGTGCTGAGTGCAGTACAGATTGGAGATGGGACTAGAATCCCTACAGGCAGTGACCTCGACCGGGTTCGAGCCTGAATGAGCTTGCACTAAACAATGATTTTACTAAGCTCCCCATCTTTAACTCAGATGATGGGAATGACATGAGCTGACTAGCTTTCGAATTACTCTTCCTCCTGTCCACTGAAAACACCAGCACTGCAGCAGTTCCTCAGTCACTTGGAAACATATCCACATCCCTGAACTGGTATACATCTATCGTAGGCTCTAATGTCTATCTTGATGGGACCTTAGGTAGTGTGAATGTCACCATGCTGTCATTACAGAACACACAGCGTCTGGAGTGGAACTTGTCTAATTTATTGACCAGTTGCAGACTGACCTTTCTAATTGCTCTTCTGATTCTCCTACTTATAAATGTCACACAAGGAGGGGAATATTTACCGGTTACATTTTCACTGGCAACAGCTCTGACAGCTGTCCACCTACTCCCTCGAAACATACAGTCCATTTCAGCAGTGATGAATAGCTGTGTATGCCTCTTCCGGATTTTTGCATTTCTGATTTTGAAGCTCATTTGGCTCGCGTTGAGTCTGATTGTGCATTTTCACACTATTAAACTCTCCTTGACATCATTTTCAGAGTTCTCACAAGATGGGCTGTTGACCGTTGCCATCATCTGGCAACTTCTGGCCCTCATCCCTGTCCTTAGCATTATCATGGAGACACTCTCCAGCGAGTGGTCGCACATTCATGCTCAGTTAGAGTCCAGAGTTATAGAGGGGCTAGCTCTGAGATTGAAAGGCATGTTGACTGCATCTCAACACTCACTTCAGGGCTCTTGGATTGCACCAAGCATGTGTGGAACCAGCACGCAAGTTGGTGGTTCAGGATAGCATTCGCAATCTCTCTCCTATCAATAGTTCTCAAGACAATTGCACCTGGGGCCATCAATACCAGCGCAGACATCATCTCAACAGTCATTTCACTTCAAATCAGATCCGTTCCTGTTTCAGCTGCATTTGACACTGAAGCACAACTTACAGCAACCTGATTTGCATACCTCACCATGATCGAGGACATTCTGTTGAATTATGTGAGCTCCTAATATCTTATCTGCTCAAAAGCCCAATTTTACCATCGCCTGGCAGCAACTTGCCACTAACAACTCACTATTCAGATTACCACCTCGGACAATGCTCTCAGAACAGTTGTCTTATCACACGGAAGCGGTCCATTATGACTTTGAATGCCAGTGGATCGCACCAGCATACATCCCCTCTGGAGATAATTTGACAGGATTTGTCTTCCGCTGAATGGATCATTGAGACTCATACGGATGCTGTCCAAGTTCAGCCTAATCTTTTCATTGGTGGTGCATCTCTCCTGCTGCCAGACCGATGTTCCCCATGATTAAATCTGGATTTTTTACATGTAAAGATGGTACCTATGATTTCGACACAGGGTTCTTCGCACTTGAGGCCATGGAAGACAGCGGTGCACTGAATGGGACATTTGCATGGATCCTTATCAGAGGAAACTCAATGGATGGAGGGTCCTTCACACCTTTTAACCTTGATTTCATCCCTGATTCAAACAAGACATACAATGCATCTGGCTTTGAGCAGAACAGTGTCTGGACAACTGGGTCAGTTCTCCTTTGTGACCCTCACATGGAGATTGGTACCATCGATGCCATCCTCAAGGACCACACATTCAGCATTTCACATGCCTATGCAAATGAAAATGGTATGACTGGAAATGGAGACCTAGATTGGAATACAACAGCATTAGTGATTAGTGCTGGTCTTAATGGCCTTCCTAGCGACTCGACCACTGCAAACCTAGCCAGCTTGGACACCATTGGAAGTGTGGGCTCCAGCCTTCTTGCATTCAACCTTGTGCTTCAAATACTCTCACCCACATCACCTGTAACACTGCAGTTGTTATCAAACATCTCTTCAACTTTGAATTGAGCAACGACCGTTGTTGGTGCAAACATGTACTTTTCCGGCTCACTGGGAAACACCACAATCGAGTCTGTGCACTCTTTCAAAACTATCAAGAGGTTTGAGTGCATATGGATGCACTGGGGTGCATCTCTGGGCACTGTCATTGTCATGACTGTGCTTTTGGGAGTCTTGGCAGCTCTGCAAGCACCTGGAACAAGCCTGGTCGTCCTACTCATGCTCACAACTGCAGTTGTAGTTTCAAAAGGCGGTGCACTGGAATCGCATGATGACATATTCATGGAGTCGATGGAGGTCACAAAGGATGATTTCAACACATAGGAGCTAGACATTACATCCTTAAAAACTTCAGTTTCTCATGATCCAGAGGCACATCACAACTCATAAATGTACAGGCTTCGAAGAAGTGAGTAAGGGGCAAGCAACCATGAAGACTGAAGTCAAAGATGCACTTCGCATTTTTGAAAACTTCTTGTCACAAAATCTATCCAAAATTGTCTTGATTTGTTCACCGTGCATGTCAACGATGTACTCAGCCTCCACTCATCTCCTTGTCATGCAAAATGATGTCTCTATCAGCAGGTAAAATAAAATCATGCAACAAAAAAAAACATAATAACAAGTATTCTACCAGCAAATAATGTAAGTACAATATAACCTAAAAAATATAATGCGGTATAACCCACCTCAGTCATCTGCGTGGGTTGCAAATGTCACAGGCGGGTAAACGAAAATAAAAAAGGCTTTATACTAAAATGTTTTGGGCTCATGGTAAGCTGCTATTGCTGTGAAACACATAAAGGATAAGGAAAAAAACTTTCATTATCCATTCAAAAGAATAAATTAACAAATAATAAAGTCACTAGAAAAAGTAGTCCATAGTAGTGAGCTCTCGAGCCAATCATCAGTCTGTGTGCCTCATGCCTAAGCAAATACCCAATCCGGGTTCGCTTGTGCTTATCAAGAATTAAGTGGGGTAAGCGACACGTGGCAGCCTCGTCCTTCTGCTTGCGTGAGAATATCTTTATAAGTGATCAGTCCTGGGTTGATTGGCCATCGCCTCATTCCAGAGGCAAGCTTAAGCCACTGACAACCCTTGGTGATCTCATCGTGACCTTAATCCATATTGCCAAACATCTGATGAAGACATTGCATGATGTCTTTTACAGTTCTAGTACTAGTGATGTTGGTGAGTCATCCATAAACACCGGTTTACTTAGTCTGAAGCCCGAATTGATCCTATCTTCTCAAAACCACTGCGCTACACACATCAGATGCCAAACCAAAGCTCACTCACAAAACAGCAGTGCCCCAAACTGTTGATATTTGTGATCAATTGATATCCTATTGGTTTCAGACCTTCTGATTTCCTAGGAGCATGGCGAGAACTATATGCCACGTCTTCGCTTCATTCCCAGTGTTGCCACATGCTCTCCATCTACTATCATCAGAACAAAGGCATATAGCTGTACAGTCATCTCCTGTGTATATTCCCACCTGGACTGTATTTGACCCATCATATAATAGAGCAACTGGCTCAATTCTGCCCCTCCTGCATAATGTCCTCCAGCTCTCAAGACCTGTTAGCCATGGCTGTCACAGTAGGGCAGTTCATCGATGTTCGGTATATGACATGTGAGTTTGCATTCTACTACTGAGATACAGCTGTGTCTAATTTTCTTCGCATTAGTTGTTGGACTAACAGTCCTTTTGTACGATATTCTCCTGACTTGGGACGATGAGGCAAAAGTGATATGGAATGCATGGAAACAGACTTTATCAAAGACCGTGTTTACATTTTACCATTACAACACTATCATTGGGGCAGCCTTCTTCCTAGCATGTATGTCCCAGTACTTGCACAGTCCGGATTAGATGCTCACGTACGCCGTTTATACTGAAGTTCTAATTCCATTATGGGATTATTCTAAAGAATGGGTGAGTCTTCCTTCTCACCTTTGCTATTTCATGTTTTTTTGACAGCTACATCAGTAGAACATCGACGCCTCGCCTTGACACAGATGTGATGTGGAAGAGAATACTGACTATCAACATCTTCATCATTCAGGTGCACACGTGCTGGGATAGTGTCTGTTTCTCTGACAGTCCTACTTGAAACCGTCAGAAATGGTAAGCTTTAGACAATATGATTCTAAGGCCTCTCACCAGATGAAATTTGAAGCAATTGTACTCAACGAGCTTGTAAAGCTTTGGGGTAGTAGCAAGAATGTGCTTAGAATGATGACCATCAGTTTCGTGCTTGTCCATTCTAGCACCATCATTGCAATGGTTTTTGCCATCACGCAGCTGCAAGGTACAAGGACCAAAAAAATACTGAGCAGAACTGGTAGTTGACTTGGCTACAAAAGGAGCATTTTGACTTCTTGAGATTGATAGCATTCAGATGTGCGTCTCTAGTGTGGATCCTCATGCATTTAAAGGCATATTCATCCCATCAGTAACGCGTCCTCTCTTCATAAGGGACTATTCAACTTACGCTGTCAATAGGTCATTTTGGAACTATATTGGTCTCTGCTGCTGTTCCTCAATGCTATGTCACGGCCTCGTTCTACTTCTCAGAGTCTTTTGAGTTTGCTTTGGGGAGACGGCCTCGTATTTTTCATTGTGAGTCGTTGCTTGCTCGTTGCGCCTTTGTACTATTCTTACCCAAGGAGTGTAGATGACATTCGGTAAGTTAAGTTCCAAGTGTGCATGTGTACTTCCTTTCTGAGAATGGTTCTAAACCCTCAGGTCTTCGCATCCTGTCCTTGCTCATCACTGTCGCTGCCCCGGTAAGTTCAGAATCAATCCGGAAATGATGGTGCTCATGTAACTCTCATCTCACACAGGCCCCTATAGCTGTTCTAGGCATTGCATACGTATCTCAACTGTCGTTTCTGTTCTTCAGCTTCGATTCTCACTGTCTCTAAAAACAGAATGCCAATTTTGCTTGTGAACACTGTTGTTTGTCATCTCTATCTGTGGCTGAACAGCCCCGATGGTTTGCTACTCAGGCAGAGGCTGTATGAATATGGCAAAGAGAAAGATTGTTGGCCGGATGAAGTGGAGCTGCAGCTGAGGAGCACTCACAGTTCGTTGATCCAATGAGTTCTCAAGTACTTAGTAATTATAAGTGTTCTATTTACTGAAGCTGTAGTTTATGCGCACTTTTGCTGGTATCTGTGGTAGGCTTAGACTCTGTGATGGCATACATAGCCTTGGTGTAAGTGTAACTGGTTGGAGAAAAGCCTGATGATCTTCTGTAACCTTGAATGCCATCCACGGCTATCCCAGAGAAAACAAGCGCACAACTCCTGGTGGTTGAGGTGAGGTGAGGCACGTTTCCCAGTGTCGTCCAATTGAGGAACACCAATGAGCTGTGACTGTTTTCCACAATACAGGCATGCTACTTTGTTTGTTCCTCTATAATGTCAGTTGCGGCTCCACTGCTAATCACCATGTTGAGCGAGCTACATAAGGCAATTTATCCTAAGACCACTGGCCCGTAGTGTCCAACTGGTTATGCTCTTTAGCCGCCTCCCTCATCACAATCATAGTACAGTTGAGCCCTCGTTGCTTCTTTTTAGCTCCGCTACTGTCGGTGGCTCGCCAGGTCCAGAACTCAAATATGAAATGATACCAACCAGCAGCGCCAAAGCAAGACGGTGGCTACATGAAGGTTCTTTCATGGTTGCACAAGGGAAATTGTGATGCTGGCAGAAAGCCTAATTGACAGTCGGTGATGGAAAGGAAGACCAATGATATAGAAGACTAATTATTTCGATTTGGTGAGTTACACTCCCTCTTGCATCGGATCTCGAGACTTGAGCATCTATCATTACATCAGTTTTAGCGGATATGAGCTTCTTAGGGGAGATGTGTCGTGGTCTCAGTGCTGTAATGATGCACTGCGAACATAGACTGGATATCACCGAGAGTGCTCAATCTGAACAAGAAGCCTTTCATCAACAATTTTGTAGAAGATCTGTCATCCTTGTGCTTGTGCTTGTGTGATGCGCGAAGGATCATTTCGGGTTCAGCCTTGACAAGCACAAAAGTCTTGCGTAGACCCAATCTGGATGTGCACTTGCTTGTCCATTCTCCTGCTCTCAGTGTACTTGTCAATGACCAGAGTCCCGAGTCAGTACTCATCATCGCAAGAGAAATATGCTACCAAGTTGCAAAAAGTCCATTGTGGATACTGTATGTGAGTATGCTACTGTATGAAGAATGCCATATTTCTACTGTTCCAACCTTAGAGATAACCCCTTGATCCGTCTAGTGGAAGAAAATGTGCATGGAAATTCTATTCTGACACGATACAGGCACATTCAAAATCGGAAGCAGTCATCCACCCCTCTTCAGTCATCACTGACATTTATAGCGTGCCTCCGCATTTTTCCAGCTTGAGTCCGACGTGAGAACCTTCCTGTTCTAAGATATTCACCCACACTATTCTAACTTCAACATCATCTGGATCTACGTCATTGATAATCCATGCATTCATTACGGAATCCTGGGGCTTCCATGAATATGGACCAGTCGAGTCATGGCCAACTTCACCATCATCATCAAGAGCAAAATGTTCCCCATGCATGTATGCCATAGGCAGGTAGCGCAGGACGAAGACGAGGAGGAACATAGGCATCACTTTCTTCCTCATTCCAGCATCGCTCAGCGAGCGGTCCCACATACTCAACTCTTCGGGCTTTGTGCCTTCGGTGATCGCAATGTAGTGTCCTTCATAGTTATCCTTGCTCACAGGCCTAGCTATGTAAGCTCACTCACTGCCAATTGAAATCCCGGCTAGAAGTGGATGATGTCCTGCAGCAGAGAAGGCCATCCCACAAGGTACCATCAAATTTAGAACACCTCGTAGTCCATACTCTAGCTCCTGTATTACTCCTCCAAACAGTTCATGACAGGCAATGTGACACTGGTATGCATTCTACATGGAACAGATTATTATGATACCTTTTCTTCTGCAAAGGCCTCTATGTTAAAGAAACTCACTGGATATTCCCCCAATAAGTGAATTAGCTTCCCATCTACATCACAATGTCTTTCAATTTGGAGCCATACATTTCCAAATCGAAGGTCAGAGGGAAACCTCCTTGAATCATTTAGAAGAAACACATATTCGACTGTCTGAGCAAATCGAGTTGTCGACAATGCGCATGAAGCTGCTCTATGACAGTAAATGTCAACAACCAGCAAATAGCTGAAGGCATGTAGAGCATGTTCTCGGAGTAGTCCATCCTCACTACCGATGTCTCAGCATAGCACTTTAAAGTTGCTAAGATGAACACTACCTATCTATAAAGCGCGATAGACTTTTGCAAACTTGCTCGAGCCTCTCAGGGTGAACAACATTACCAGCTGCAGACCAGTAGGAAAAGTACACCGGGTCAAGAACGGTGAGCCTAGCAGCAAAAATGCTACATATTATGAGCTCAGGCAGACAAGTTATCCTGCATAAGAGAGGGTGAATTGCTGTATGAGGATACATTTTTTGAAGACAACTGAATTTGAGTTTGAAAATGCTTTCTTCTTGAAGTCCGTTAGCAAGCACAATGCCGGATAACAGACACCATGACACATAAATGTGTATCTCTTTGATAGTGTCCGAAGCTGCAAGCGAAGAGAAAAACTCCAACTGCAGTGATAGAGGCAATTTATCCGAGAATCTAGAAAGGTGTGAATAGAGACAGCTTCGTATTATATCAATCTAGAGCTTACCGTATTATAAACTCCATCAAGCAAGGCAAACTACTCGATTGAAGGAGCCAACCAGAACATGTTTCATCTAAGAAAACCCTCAAGTATCGCGAAAGCAAGAGATCAAGAGTAGACCATTTGAAAGAGCCATCGGGTAGGTTGGGGATCTTGATTGAATTCATCATTGTGTGTATATGAAAAGCTTGCATCTTGCATGATAGATGCTCAAGATGTTGAACAACAAGAAAGGCACGGTCTGGATTCCTGGATGAACTGTGAATAGACTGCGGATTAAATGTCAGCATTATTCCATGTACTTCAAATATCTCATCAGCTGCTTCATATACAATTGTGGATGCCACCACAATCCAGCGCTTGGATCCACTATTCCATCGATCCTCTGCACAAGAGTGTGTACTTCAGGGTCATCCAACAAGAGTAAAGCTCTGCGAGATCTATCGAGGAGTGTTGGCAAAAATTCAACCCAGGGTGACATCCTCTGCAAAGGCTCTATAACTCTTCTGGCATTTATAAAAAGCAGAGCATCTCGAACAAATGGATCATCCACAGCGAGGTTGATGATATGATCTAGTGCTTGAAGCCGTGTCGACAGTATGTGAGACCTATAATCACCTCTTTACATAATGTTTCCTCTTGAAAGTGAGGAAGCACTTAATCAACATACTTCAGCAGCTCTTTACAGTCTTTCTTCACCTTCACATTTTTCTCAGAATGTTTCTTGCTGTCGACTGGAAGGTTTATTGCCTTTGAGCGGTGATGCTGGATCTGCATCACCATTACACGAGGCCCTTTACCCAGCTTCTCTGCCCATCGTCCAAGCTGCAATTCCAACCACCTTCCTGCAGAGCCATAGAAGAGGCCGAGTATACGACCCGCCCCAGGAAGATTATCTGCGGTCGCAGTCGTGCTGATGGACAAGACAAGTGAGCATTGCTGCATGCGGTAGTCTGAGTTCAAGTCTTCCTCATCATGATGGGGATGTGACAGATGGCTTGGCGATCCTGAAGATGGATGATCAGTATGGTGATGCTTTTGCAGTTTTTGTATGACTGGGCCAAGGTGCTCCTCTAAGTGTCTGCCTGCGAAGTCATAGAAGGTCCCAAGCGTGAGACCAGTGCCGGGGAGATTATCCGTGGTCGCGTTTGTGCTTATCGATGAGTGAAGTGAGCATCTCTCCCAGTGATCAATGTCTTCTGCACTATAGTGTGTCTTCAGCACGACATCCATCTGATCCAGCAGACCTTACAGGTCAAAGGGAGGACAGGATGGTGGAGAGGAAAAGCCAAGGTGCAGCTCATATTCATCAAGTACTGAAGAACCAAACTACATACACCAGCGCCTTTGAGAAGCTGTCCTCATAGGGCTCTGTACCGTGTTGTATGATGGTTATGACTGTACTTTCCTCCAAATACGGGTATGGTCAGTGTATTACAGACCATGTTTGCTCTTTTCAGTATTTATAGCAGTACAAAATAACCAATATAAACTACTTTCAGTGCTTCAAGTGTTGTACCTGTGCACACTGCCTTTACCCAAGCTGCATGATTGCATAGAAGCAATGAATTTGCATTGATAATTTATAGAGAAATAGGAGCCGTGGTTGCTCCAGTTATGATAATACATGGGGGTAGGGCCACAGAGGGTCATGCATGATGAAGCATGGCATTATAATATTATCTATTTGAGCGGTCTGATATGAAAATAAGCCAGGAGTGAATGCGGGTTGGTCATGATTCAGAGTTGGGCCCATTGTATTATAGCAGGTGCTGTGAATATTTTGAAACCGATGTGGTCAGGTTATATAATTAATACGGGGATTGTTTCTATTGTGTGGGCATATGGCAAAGGGTTTATTATTCTATCATTTAAAGCTGTGGTCTTGTTGTAAAAACTTATCAATCATTGATTATATTTCAGCAAGTGATATCATACAAAATACAATGTGTCTGCGGTCATTTTCTATTCAAGTAAGGAAGAGATTCTATGAAGGGACCGTGAGCTCAGGTTCTGTAATAGTATCATACAAACTCACAGTCAGTTTTTTTATTCTGTGTCTCTGATTTTAATAAAGTCACTGTGACCTTGAGGGAGTGTCATCATATTATACAAAGTGCTGGTCTTGATTTTTCTATCAGTTATCTGGTTTTATGATTGGGACTGATTGACAAGGCTATATCATACAATCACAGAAAAGGGCCCCTTCATTTTTCAATTCAACAGGTCCCATAATTTTATTTGGGCATATTCTTTTATAAAAGCACCTGTGGACTAGAGGGCTATTATCTTATCGTAAAAAGCAGGTCTCATTATCTATTTTCTAATCCCCAATTTTATGAAGATGACCGTGAACTTGAGGGCAAATTTATTATCATACAAACAGTCGGTCTCAATTATTAAATGAGAAGATGCTGTTTTTATAACAGGAAGCAGGAGATGAGGCCATTTTATACAATCGGAAGAGATGACCTTATTTTTCAATTCTCAGGGTCTGTTATTTTTATGAAAGTGACCGTGGACAGCAATGCTATCGTACTATCATAAAAAGCAGCCGACAGTTTCTATTTTCCAAGCCACAGATTCTATAATTTGAACACAAAGTTGAGGGATCTTATTTCTATTATACAAAGAGCCGGTCTCTGTTATTTTTAAAAGAGGCAGTTGATTTTATGACATGGACCAAGAGATGAGACTATTATTCAAATCTGGGGCCTATTATTTTTACAGCCTTTTTCATAAGTCCTGCAACACGTGCATGTCACGTGAAGTGAGCCGCGTCAGAGCCAAAGTGTCGAAAATTTAGAATGAATGCCTATTTTCTCTGTGAATTCTGCACAGAACCTGCTCATTAAGTACTCAAAAAAAAGGCACGGTTCTCAGGAGAAGAAATATGTAAAATAGGGAGCAATAAATTGACTGTGTAGGCAGGTGGAGATCAAACAAGTGCAGCTGGTCTGTTCTCTCACCCATTTCCACCAAGATTCAAAAATTATGGCTCCCCTACATCTACCTATAAAATTCTTTCCTATGTCTGTAAATTAAGTATATGACTATATCAACATCTCCTGGAAGTTTGAAGCCAATCTGTTCAGTATTCATGGTGCAGCAGCAAGATTTGTGTTCTACTCTGCAAGACCTGTTGTGAGAAAAGGAGGGTGGAAAGAGCTTGAAGTGGAACACAAATCTTGCTGCTGCACCATGAATACTGAACAGATTGGCTTCAAACTTCCAGGAGATGTTGATATAGTCATATACTTAATTTACAGACATAGGAAAGAATTTTATAGGTAGATGTAGGGGAGCCATAATTTTTGAATCTTGGTGGAAATGGGTGAGAGAACAGACCAGCTGCACTTGTTTGATCTCCACCTGCCTACACAGTCAATTTATTGCTCCCTATTTTACATATTTCTTCTCCTGAGAACCGTGCCTTTTTTTTGAGTACTTAATGAGCAGGTTCTGTGCAGAATTCACAGAGAAAATAGGCATTCATTCTAAATTTTCGACACTTTGGCTCTGACGCGGCTCACTTCACGTGACATGCACGTGTTGCAGGACTTATGAAAAAGGCTGTAAAATACAATGATAGCGTGAGGGCAAATGATACTATCCTACAAACCTAAGGACACTACTTACTCCTGTCTCACCAATGCCAAATCCAGCCTGCAGTGAGCAGAGATCTGTGTCACTCGATGAAGTCTGGAAAATTGACTGCAGTCTTGACTGGGACTGCCTGTCTGCCAAAGACAAAAGTTTGCATGCAGCACAAATTGAGTAGTTCCTTGGGATACAGTATGACTGAATAAGGAGGAAGTTCAGACTGAAGGTATATGTGGTGCATAGCTTACTGCATAGCGCATGGGACTGAAGAGTGTGGACATAATTGTATTCAGAAGAGTGATTTTATGAAATAGACAGATAGTTTAAATCATTATACAATGATCTAGTCATATTTTGTGAGCCGTGGTTGCTCCACTGTCATTATTCTATAAAAGAAAGAGCTGGTCTTGTTTTTCAGAATCGCCAGGCAAGCAACTTTATGGTGGGAATGGCTTATTATACTATTATACAAAGCCCTAGCCTCATAATATAATCTTATGAAAATGCATGGCCCTATTCTATAATGCATGGACCAAGGTTATAAATTATATAATAATAATATAATACTATATTCTACTAGTAGCAAGTCTGGCAGTGGCACTGGTGCAGTAAACAAGCTAGATATCAATGGATACATCATGAAAATAAGGATCGAGTATGTCCTCCTCTCCAAAAGTGAGCAAGTCATCTTCGTTAAAAACATCATTTGCTTTGAGGGCCAAATCACCAGGAATTTCCATGCAAATATCTCCCTTGTCATACTCTATGTCATCCTCAAGGTTGTCAGCCTCATTTTCCTCCAACACATCACTACACAGGATCTGTGATTGACCTCTTCACTCTGGAGTACGAGAGTCTAGTGTAGGAGAAGCCATGAAAGTGTTCAGCCGTCTTCGAGCTGCTTGCCGGTGCTCACTAGTGACCCAAGTTAGTATGCGTTCGAGCACCTGAAGACAAGGAATCCACTGGTGAGAAAAAGTAATGGCCAGCCCTGTATAAACTTTGCTCTGCTTAGCTGCATAGGTGCTGATACCATTGAGAGTTGCCTGAGATACATTGGAATGAATGGAGTGCAGATTTCTCTAACCACCATCTTGCCTTCCAATCAAAAAATGCAAGGATGCGATGCATTTCCTCACAAAGGAGCTCGACCTCCTCCTCCCATCTCATCACCCGAGCCTTCATTTTTGCCCACTCGACCTGCATGCTATTGCCCAACTCGATAGAGGACCCATCAAGATTCACATTGGCGCCTGGAACAAGCCATATCCAGGATGGTTGATAGTGTCCCTCATCCGGCATGTTCTTCTTTTGTTTCTTGATGTCCTCATTGTCACGATTGGGTCCTCGGATGTCTTCATCCCTCAGCTCATTAAGCTGTGTGGCCCAGTCCTTGTCTGGTTGGAGGCTGATGAGAGCGATACAAGAGATGCAATAATGCTGTACCACGAGCTTGATCTTCACTTGAAACTTGCAGTATAGTACTTGCATGTGCGTATTCAACTTGTTCCCTGATCCATTGACATTCAGGCATTTGAAGGCTGAGAGTCCCAACATTGTCCTGCGGAGTTGGCAGATGGATGCTAGGGCATCATCTGCTTGAGCTTTTTGTGGTTGGACTTCGAGTTCACGGAGCATTGGCGATGCAAGGTGAGGAAGTGCAGATGGTAGGAGGAGAGGGACAAGCTCAGCGTGCTCCTGAATGCTCCCATCCCTGGCTATGTCTACTATGGCTGAATGATCAGGTGCATCTTCTAAAGCCTCTTTGCTTGAAATGACCGCCTGCTGCCTATGTGCAGCAACTCCCAGCATATGAATGTCTTGCACCTGGCGCCATTGTACAATTTGTCAGTAGAGGCTTGTACACATATTTTGTACATTCGCTGCAAGTAGGCTCATCCGTGTGTTTCTGAACTTTGGGCTTACACGAAATGCTCGTCTAGAAAAGCCCTTGTAAGTACTAATAAAATAAAATAAGTATGAGACGTACTGTCTCTCCTCCAGCTCTAAACCAATACTGAGAAAGGTGCAGGCAGTCACTGCATGAATACTCGCCGTTTCCTTCCTAGCATCCTCAGCATCCTCATCGGCAAATTCCTTTTGAACATCATTCATAGTTGTTTCTGGGAGAAGATCTTTAGCTATAGCTCACCAAGGTCTGAGAAGTTGAAAGGTTCAAACACACCTATGAGTGGCTCTGCATATGGGTCCTCCACATCTTGGTTATCATTCCATGCAGATATCATTGTGTCCCACTTCTGGACCATTTCAAATGGGACATTCGCTGACATCGACATGAGAGTCAACTGGTGCTCCATGCACCATTTGATGGCTTCATCTAGCTTCTTGAGGAAGTAATTCCCTAGTAAGTGAACAGTGAGCATAGGTAAGCAATATAAACAATGAAAATCAACTTACCAAACCCAAGAATCTTCTTCCAATTCCATGCACCCCAGTGGTCATTCAGCACTTTGTGTCAGACAGCTGGCACCATCTCATGTGTACTGGTAGCCGTACCATTGATATGAGCCCACTCTGACTCAACACCTTCACCATATGTCCATCCAACCTTTGGAATGAAGTTGAGCAAAAAATGAGTTTGGCATTGAGGTCCATGCGCTGGGAGATGAAACTTTGGAACAACAGTACAAAGTCAGATGTTTTCGATATCAATACAAAGGCACTCTGGATAACATGGGATGCATTTTGCAAGGTTCTTCGACCATTGACACCCGATATCATATGAGATAAGGAGATCGCAGGCCACTGAGTTTTCAAGGGCCGACAAGACAATGTAGTCCATGTTTGCATACCTAGTACAAATATAATAAGTTATAATATAGAAGAATAGTTGAAATGAGTACATACCTTTCGCCACGCTGAAGATCGCCGACCCCGCTTTTGCACATTAATGAGTGCTGTCTGCATACAACTGTGCCAGTTCCGCTGGCCTTATACTCATGTATATTCTGGAGGTTTGTGGCAAGAATTGCATTGTGCTGAGATCGACAGGTATTCATCTAGATAGGAGGAAATAAGTGAATCGAGCAGGACTACTACATATATAACACATACTTCAACTTCATCTGCAAATGAGACCACCGTTTTCTGATATTCTTCCTCCTCAACAAAGTAAGCCCATCCCGGTGCAAGCTCCACATTGCAAAGGCCCCTATCTTTCAGTTTGAGCTTGAAGTTCGCATCAACAGCTAAGAATTGTGTGTAGAGCCATCTAAATGGTTAATCAGTGCAAAGAAGTATGAGACAAGGATGTCTCCTTACCTGTGGTCATCTGAAGCTGCTTTCCAGTCAGCCAGAAGGTTGTGGTTCAGGTGTGGGCAGGCAGGGCATTCGACAGCGAGCTCACCTCTCTGGGTTGCACTTGCACCCACTGGATCATGGCCATGACCAGCACGCTTGAGCATGAGAAGGTGATGCCAGAGGCGTACTGAAAATGTGAAATCTTTATATCTGTGCTAATTACCAGTTGAGTGACACTACAAAGAAGCGATGTAGATAACTCACAAATGTAGTCGGCTCGCTTTTGTTCGTCTTGTAGACAATAGCATTGTAAAAATTGTAGACATTTGTCTTGCCTTGTAGTGAAAGCTCCTCAAAGGTATCCAGAACGTTGAATGTATATGCAGTTTGAGGGCGGTTGGTTGTCGTTGGGAATAGCCTAGCTCGCAGAAGTTGGATATAATGAGGTGGTCCTAGGCCACAATCACAGAAGTCTACGTTGACAAAATGAAAGCCGCTCACATCCATCACAAGGAATTTCTTAGAACCTGCAGCCGGCTTCGAGCATGAGTGTCCACTATGGCCAAGCTGCATTCGAAGGCCAAGGCTTGAGAGAGGTGCTTTCTCAAAGAATTTACCATTCCATCTCTATAATGATAGGGTAAGTGATATTCAAAGGTATTGCAAAACAAATTGACTTACTTGTACTCAATGTAGTGGTGACCTGTGTAGTGTCAGGACTCGAACTTTTCCCTTCTTTTATTTTCCTTTTTATCATTTCTTTTCTTTTAATCACTCCTTTTCATTATAATTAATCATCTTTTTCAATCATTTCCCACACTCTTTTCACATGACCTTCATTTGTTCCATTCCGCTCCCTTTATGTAATCTTAGACAATGGGGCAACCAGTTCTCACAAGGTGATCACTGTATATAAGGAAGAGTAATCGCATCTGAACACCTGTTCTGCTTTTCCTCTTACCTCCATGACGACCTAGCCTGAGTATAGTGTGTCCCAAGTCCCCGCTCGAGTATAGCACATCCCAGATGACAGTCAACCGAGGCCTGCCCAGTCCGAGTCATCTCCCGGACTCCCACCTAACATAAAAGCAGAACCCCACCCAGGCTCATCCCCAGCGTACATTGTCGCTGCCGACTTGCCTTCACTCAGTCTAGAGGAGCGCTCCCCTCGACGGACTTGATGTGTAAACCCCCTAAACAACAACCCTCAACCCTGCCCAGACATTTTCAGATGTTTGTGTATTACATAACACTCTCAGCTGACTTTTTTCTGACCCTGGCTCTCCGCATCTCCCTTTGGTGGAGGAACCACTTAACTTGGACGTGGGTGACGTTACGTGTCCAGTCATCAACATCATTGTCAATTGTTATCTCAGCCGTGTTGTTCTGCCTCATCATCAATTTTGCTGATGAACCCGTTCAACGTTGGTATAACCCTGGATCAAATGCACAACCGATCCCTATCCCCCCACCGTCATCAAAATAGATCTCACTGACGAACAACAATGGGCTCTCCCTGCATCGGCACGTTGGAATCCAGACCGACCAGGCTATGTCGCGACCAACAACAGCGGTGTCATACATGATATCTGGTGGAGTGAAGTCCGGCACAGCTGGTATTCATCAGACGAACAAGGAAGGAGAGCGAGGTGGCCCCCGGCTGCTCCATCATCACCTGCACCATTGACATCCACAGTCCTTCTGCCTCTGACTCCAGGCCCTTACCGCGAGACCCGCAGAGACCCTTTGCAGCCAACCCCCCCTGAACCTTCGACGCCTACGCCCGAACCTGCAATGTCGGCAGGAGGTTTCAGTCAGCAGCAGATGGAGCAGATCATGGCAATCATCACGGGCACCTTCGCCCATCATGCAGCAAATGCTCCAGCCGCTCCCGCTCCCGTAGCCCTGACCCCCAACATTGACGTTGCCCGGCCATGTGAATTCACTGGCAGCGACGACTACCTGGACTTCAAATGTGAGATCCTCCTCTTTGTCTCAGCAAACCTGAGCTGATACCCGACATCGGATAGCAAGATCTATGTTGCCCTCTCTTACCTCAAGGGCGGCAATGCGGCGACATGGGCACAAAACTACGTGGAGGAATCAATGATGGCCAGCATCATAACCTTCACTGACAGTTGGACCAGGTTTCAAGAATGCCTGGATGCCTCATTTGATGACCCGAACTGGAAGGAAAAGGTGCTAGCAAAGTTTTGAACCAAGGTTTAGAAGGACCTCACTGCCAATGAGTTCTTCCAGGATCTTGATGTTGTCATCACGAGAGCGGGTCTAATGGACAATGGCATCATCTGCAACCACCTGAAGAGGGCAATGAACATCGAGGTGGTTTGTGGAGTGTTGAGGTCAATGCCAGTCCCGACAATGTACAACGACTGGAAGAAGAAGGTGATCGAGATCGACTGGGGCGAACAACAGATCCATGCCATCCAACGAGGCCACACATTTCCGCTCCCACCATGCCCGCAGCAGCAACAGGTGCCCCCGGCTTGTCACAAGGTGGCAGCCCCCCACATTGACAAACACAATGCGACCGGCGTCACCTTCAGCGGTGCTGGTCAGCCTATGGACATCTCAATGAATGAGGTGCAACGCCGACGAGTGTGCTGGATCTGTGGCCAGCTGGGTCACTTCAAGGACAAGTGCCCACAGGGATAGGGGATCGTGCAGCGCATGCTGCAGATGATGGCACCAGGTGAACGTCGCCTCCTGGCCAATGAGCTAGGTGCAATGAAGGAATAGGCATTCAAGGAAGTCGTAGACACTCGAAGGATGACAGTGGAGGACTATGTGGAGGAAGGAGATGATGAAGAGGTCGTCGACTCACAGGATTTTGTGAGTGGTCAGGTGTAGCCATCGGGGCGACTGACTGAGAAGTTCAAGGGGTTTCAAGTTCAGACTCGTTAAAATATAACCAACCGCCTGTACAATATGTAGATGCAAACAGTGTCGATGGTTTTCCCAACTATGAAACCCCCACCGGTGTGAGTGAGAATGACGAGTATGAGCAGCTGTTCATGAGGGGAACTGGTGGACGCCAGCTGGACCTCCTCCTGAATGTTGGACACAGTGTGGTGGGTGAAATGAGAGAGGTGGACACACACACCCTTGTGGATTCAGGATGTACGGGATCGTGCATCGACGTGAGGTTTGTGGAACGGTATGGGTTAGAAACCAAGCAATACATCAGACCCCTCACGGTGCTCAATGCAGACGGCATGCACAACGAGGCCAGATTGATTGAGAACTATGTCGACATTGAACTAATGATTGGACACCACAAGGAAAGGATCGTCCTTGTGGTAATGCCCCTGGTGTCATCAAACATCTTCCTTGGCTACAACTGGCTTCGACACCACAACCCAAAAGTCGACTGGAAGACAGGTTTGATTGAATTTACCCACTGTCCAGAGGAATGTGCAATCGAGAAGGAAGCTGTGGAAGAAATGAGAAGGGTACGAGAAGTGTGAATGGACAAGGTGTCCTGGCCTGCATATCTCAATGACTACACAGATGTCTTCTCAGAGAAGGGATTCAAGAAACTACTGGAACACCGCCCCTAGGACCACGTTATCGACCTAAAACCCAACTTCAAACCCAGCAACTGTAAGATCTACCCACTGACACCAATGGAACAGGAGTCATTGAAGGATTTCCTTGAGGAGAACCTAAAGTCAGGTCACATACAAAAGTCGATTTTGCTGATGGTGTCACCCTTCTTCTTCATCAAGAAGGCCAACAAGTCTCTATGCCCGGTTCAGGACTACCGGAAGCTTAATGAGGGAACGATCAAGAACAAGTACCCTCTCCCCCTCATTGATGAACTTGTCGACAAGGTCAAGAAGGCAAAGTTCATCACCAAACTTGACCTCCGATGGGGGTACTACAACGTCCGGATCCGTGAAGGCGACGAGTGGAAAGCAGCTTTTTGCATGAATATAGGTCTCTTCGAGCTGACGGTCATATTCTTTGGTCTTTGCAACACACCGGTGATGTTCCAGGCATTCGTCAACCACATCTTCAAGGGACTGATCTATGATAACTTGATCATTGTCTACCTCAATGACATCCTCATCCTCTCACAAAATCTTGAGGAACATATCGAGATGTCGAGGCGTGTCCTTCAGATCTTGCAAGAGAACGGCCTGTACCTGAAGCTGGAGAAGTGCGAGTTCGATGCCAAGACTGTGAAATACCTCGGTCACATCGTTGGCAATGGTGAGATCAGGGCTGATCCAGCAAGGACAGAGGTGATCACAGACTGGCCAGTCCCGTGAAACCTCAAACAACTGCAACAATTTCTCGGCATGGGCAACTGGCTGTGATGGTTCATCAAGGACTACAGCAGGGTAGTCCATCCGCTGATGTCGCTGATGGGCAAGAAGGACTGGGTATGGGAGACCGAACAGCAGGAGGCGTTTGAGGAGTTGAGATGACATCTCTGCTCACCTCCAGTCCTGGCCATCGTGAACGATGAGGGCATTTTCTGTGTCGAAGCAGACTCGTCAAACTTCGCACTTGGAGGTGTGTTGTTGCAGAAGCAGGAAGACAAGTGGAGGGTAGTCGCCTACAGGTCAGAAGCGCTCCTGCTGGCAGAACAAAACTATGAGATCTATGACAAGGAGATGCTCACGATCGTTTTGGCACTCAAGGAGTGGAGGCAGTACCTTCTCAGTGCCTGTCACAAGATCGAGATCTGGTCCAACCACGCCAACCTCACCTACTTCAGGTCAGCACAAAAACTGAGCTATCGTCAAGCTCGCTGGTGGACAGAGCTCAAGGAATTTGACTTCCACCTCGAGCACAAATCGGGGAAGACGATGGGCAAGGCAGACCTACTGTCACACAAGGCAGGCTACAATGAGGGCAAGGATGACAATGACGGAGTCATTTTCATCAAAAAGAAGTGGCTGAACCACGGGGTGGTAAGGACATCACGTGATGAAGTGTTGGAACGAGTGGGTGAGGCGCAGAGAGTGCAGGACGAGTCGGAGAGGCCAACAGGGATGACAGAGGTCGACAGTTTGTGGCAAATGAAAGGCAAGATATACGTCCCATCGATGATAAAAGAATCTGTGTTGCGGGAGTGTCACGACTTGGTGTAAGGTGATGGTACGGTCTACTGGCAGACTCGGACCTGGTTGAGTTCGGCCACTGGGGGTTCACTCTAATGTGTCTGATGGAGGGGATAGTATCAGGAAGTGTAGGGAAGTGTAGGGGAATACTCGGGACTAGGTGTCGACTCAAGGACGTGAGTACAAAGGACGACCGGCAAAACATGCCTAAATGTGGTCGGAGAACAAAGAGTGACTACGATCTTGACAACCCGGGCTCGGAAACTTGCCAGTGAAGACAGTAATCGAAACTATTCGTCGAGACGATTCTGAATCTGAAAAGATCTCGAGATGCGGTGCAGAATTGACGGAGATATGGCAGTTGCACTGGTTGCGGCTGGCGGAACGCATGGAACTCCCGGAACCAAAAGCTATTTTTGTAGCTCTACGACGCGGGGTCGGAATTGTGCAAGAAAAGACAGTGTTCGAAAGCGATTTTCGACGAGATTAAGAATCTGAAGAGAGCTCGAGAATCGGTTAAGAACTGAGGGCGATATAGCAAAAGCAAGATTTGGCCGAAAATGGGACTCGAGACGGAACGGACGGAACGACACTGAACGGCGACGGAGACGAGAACTAAAGACTGGGACTGACTCAGGGGAACTAAACTTCTATTTTTAAGACATTTACATGAGTGTTTAAATAACCAACAGAGGGTTGAGCCTCTGAGCGGCATACAAAGGACACAAAGACAGACCAGAGGCTCTAGCCAAACAACACCAAATAGCCAGAACTCGGAGCCGGAACTCAGGAACATGAGTAATTAAGCTTTGGGAGGCTCGGAACAATACCAGATGTGACCCAAAATGGACTTTGGTGGCTCACTGGTGCAGAACCAAGCTGTATGCATTGAGTTAATCCAGCCAAACACTGAAACTGTCCTGAAATGCGTCAGGGATACTTGTAAGACTGTCCTGAGTCGAGTCGAACCTAATAGAGCTGATTCTGAGGCCAGCGGCATCAGGATCTCCACATCGGTACTGGCTGGGCACCCAGGAGCATCAAAAATGGTGGAGCTTGTCCGTCAAGATTTCTGGTGGACGACGATGTTCTCCAACGTCCAAGCATATGTCCGAGGGTGTGATCGCTGTCAGAAAACAAAGGCTCTGAGGGCGTCAAGGTCAAGGCCACTCCACCCAAATGCAGTCCCTGAGGGTCCTTGGGAAATTGTTATGGTCGATCTCATTGGAGAGCTCCCAGACTCAAAGGGACATAATGCGATCTGCGTCTTCGTGGATAGATTCTTGAAGCAGATGCATGCGATCCCGATGATGACAAAGCTGTCAGCGGAAGGCATGGCTCAGTTGTACCGCGACCATGTCTTCCACCTCCATGGCCTACCGAAGAAGATTATCCATGACCATGGCACGCAGTTCGACGTGTCAATGATGAAGGAGCTATACAAACTCCTGCACATCGAAGGCAACCCATCAACAGCATATCACCCGCAGATGGACGGTCAGACGGAACACATTAACCAAGAGCTCAAACAGTACCTTAGGCTCTTCGTTAACCATTGGCAATCGGACTGGAAGGACTGGCTCCCCCTTGCAGAGTTTGCATACAACAACCACAAACACTCGGCAACAAAGATGTCCCCCTTCTATGCAAATACAGGACGTCACCCTCTAAGCTTTGACACGATGCAAACCTCCTCTACCAACATGTCAGCAGAAGAATTTGCAAAGCACATCAAGGAGACTCATCGTGTTGCAAAAGACAACCTGGTCAAGGCAGCTGAGGACATGAAATGCTACCATGACCGGATGGCAGGAACATCAGTGGAGTACAAGGTGGGAGACAAGGTCTTCCTCGATGGGCGAAACATCAGCACAGATTCACCAATGAAGAAGCTTGTGGACAAGTGGTACGGTCCCTTTGACATTATCGACAAGGTGGGAGCAAGTGTGTATAAGCTCAAGCTCCCAAAGTGATGGAAAAAGGTCCACCCTGTCTTCAACGAAGCTCTACTAAAGCCCACTATCAAACCATCCTTCAAAGGCCAGAAGCAGCAGTCACTGCCACCACCAGAGATTGTTGACAATGAGGAGGAATATGAGGTCGAGGAGGTCATCAACTCACATCTGCATTGAGGAAAACTGCAGTACCTCGTCAAGTGGGTCGGATACAATGAACCGACTTGGCAACCTGAGACAGACTTCGTTGAGAATGCAAAGGAGGCGATCACTGAATTCTATCGAAAACACCCCAGCGCTCCTCGAAAACTCGACATTCCTCACCAATGACTCTGTCCACTCTTCATTGACACCAAACCAGATGACTGTGATCTTGGTTGGTCGGGACGCCCAACCTTGAGGGGGGGGTAATGTCAGGACTCGAACTTTTCCCTTCTTTTATTTTCCTTTTTATCATTTCTTTTCTTTTATTCACTCCTTTTCATTATAATTAATCATCTTTTTCAATCATTTCCCACACTCTTTTCACATGACCTTCATTTGTTCCATTCCGCTCCCTTTATGTAATCTTAGACAATGGGGCAACCAGTTCTCACAAGGTGATCACTGTATATAAGGAAGAGGAATCACATCTGAACACCTGTTCTGCTTTTCCTCTTACCTCTGTGACGACCTAGGTGAGACCACATCCCCCTCCTGTAGTAGAGTACACTGTATTAATCCTCTTACCTCCATGACAACCTAGCCTGAGTATAGCATGTCCCAAGTCCCCGCTCGAGTATAGCACGTCCCAGACGACAGTCAACTGAGGCCTGCCCAGTCTGAGTCATCTCCTGGACTCCCACCTAACATGTAGAGGTGCAGACTCTTCTAATCCGAAGGGCAATTCAGGCTACGGCTCGTGATCAACCCAAGGGGGACTGCGGTGACTCGGTATTACCGAGAGGGACAACCTAAGTAGAGCAAGGTTTGAGGTATGAAGACTCAGCAATACAGATACCTGCAGGATTCCAGTTGGACCAAGACTCAGGCAGTTAGAATTGGCACTTGTGGCAGTGGCCGAGGGTGTTTGGTGATTGGGTGACGGAGTTCTGAGAGTTGGTGACAGAGTTGGGGTATACTGTTTTCAGAATGATAGTCGGGCGAGTAGTGCGTAGTAATGCATGTAGTAGATTGTGGTCTAGAGGTTGAGAGGGGACTGTCTGTCTCTGTACTGTTGCTCCTCTATCTCTCCCTCTCTATCTACAAACTACTGCGAATTTATACTAAACTGAAGCAAAGAAAGCAGTGCAAGACTCGGCCAAGTCTGTATGAATGGATGTGAAAGTGAGTCGGCGATCAGCCTGTGCACATCACGCAGCCGATCGTCATGAAGTGATGTTGTAGTGCCCAACCTGTTCTCTCGTCTCCCACCACTGCACACCTGTATCCCATGTCCTTGTCCTACTCACCTAATTCCTTCCACCTGTCCCCATGAGAGTCAGTCGTCCATGTGCTGATCGAGTTCGTGTGACATCCCTCCGTCCAATCATGTCCATGCCAAGAATTATAATGAAGAGTTGGCCACCGATTATGAATGAATAAATGGTAAAGTTCAGCAGCTGGTAAAGGGATTCAAAGGAGTAGTGTAAGTGAGGGGAGAAAGACTTGGCCGGCACGTAGGCAATGGTTAATCGCTACATCTCCCGGGGAGCCAGAAAAAAGTTTTTGCGGTGTACATGAGAAGTGGTTGAATTTAAAATTAAAGAATGTGTAATGGGCAAGGTTCGGTGCATTCTGTGGTTTTTAATGGTGCAAAGAAGAAGATGAAGAGGTTGACAGTTCACCGATCAATGCCAAAATCGCACCCTGGAGT
This sequence comes from Porodaedalea pini, assembly GCA_002794775.1. Taxonomy (NCBI): domain Eukaryota; kingdom Fungi; phylum Basidiomycota; class Agaricomycetes; order Hymenochaetales; family Hymenochaetaceae; genus Porodaedalea; species Porodaedalea pini. Next base: position 319,899 of record NBAY01000043.1, on the reverse strand, counting down.
TTCGTGATGTGCGCTATCTGCTGTGCAACTGTGTCATGGAGGTTCTCGAGTTGTACTGATGGGGCTGGGTGGTGTATGCTCGTCTGGAGGTCCGGGTGCCATGGGATAATCATGATACAGATGAGGTCGTGTGTCACTGCCGAATGTAGATGCTGATTCACTGGCAGCTCCAGGCCTTGATTAATGACATATTTTGTGTGGTTGTTGATCAAGGTTGGTCAGGGTCAGTACTGGATGTCGATCACCATGTACAGGCGCAGGAAGAACTCGTGCACCTTCATGCCAGGCTCGGCGATTGAGTGCCAGAAGTGCTGGTGAGATCTGGAGTGACGTAGGATGTCCTCAAGAGTGGCCTGACATGAGTGATGGTGTGTGACCGCAAGAGTGAATGATATCGACCAGTTGTGAACCTCGCATATGTTGTCCGGGCACAGGATTCGGTTGTCATAGAAAGACTCGGTGCTGGTTCGGTCTGAACACATGGTTGGTGAAGGGTAGAAGTGAATAAGAACAAAGTTGAATTATTCAAGAGGGGGATATTGTAGAGCAGATGATTCTGAATGAACGAAAAGGAGGGAGTATTTTATAGAGACTTGGGGTTATTAGTTAGTGCGATGTTCGGTGTAAAAAAAAAATTTGCGGAGAGAAAGTAACAATAGAGAGGGTTGGTGCTTGTTGTCATACAAACGGGGTTCTTGTTATTAAGGGAAATGGAGGGGTACTCTATTTTGCCTAATGTAACATGAGGCGTTTGAATCAGGGGGTTTCAAGGGAAGTGCACCGGGTGTTCAGCTTTGGCCTGTCCATTCATTATGGCTGATCCTTCCTGTGCGACCCTTCCATACTCGGCTGCAAACGTCGCATTGAAGTCATTCCAGGATGCGATCAGGTTCATGTGCTCACCCAGGTTGATCGGTGTAATATACAGCTCATTTAATTGGCCAACTAACTGTGAGAGTAGATCGTGGGCTTTGATGGCTTGTTCCCAAGCGACTTCAGTGAGGCGGGCCATCCTGAGTGCTGTTTCCTGAAGGGCAGGCTGTTGTGCTTTGCATGCTGTGCATTCTTGCTCAGTGTCTTTGAGCATCACTGCGAAGTCAGCCTGCTCGGCTTCTGCAGAAGTCAGTGATTCTCGGGCTTCGTACAGTTGGCTGAGGTATGCTGGCTGGACATAGGACACCATTGCTGCAGCGTTAAACCAAGAGAGGGTCAGGGCTGATTCGTATGAGGTCACCTTCCTGCTTGCGATCCATCTGAACACCGTGTGGTATACTTCTTCATATGCGAGTTGCGTGAGGCCCTCATAATTGGGACTGGCTATGGCGACTGCGGTACAGAATTGAGACCACGAACCTCCGACGAGTGCAGGTGACTGCGAGAGTCACTCTTGTATTTTCGGTGTGCAGAATGTGTAGGCCACGTAAATCAGAGTCGGGTCTGTGGGCGTAAGTTTGTTGAATGTGAACAGTAACTCCACTGCAAACTTGGCGAATGAGGTCGTTGCGGGGTCATATATGACTATCTGTGAGACACCCATTGGGTGAGGGTTGGCTAATGTGAGGTCGCCAGGAGTTGGGTTGGGCATACAGCGTGCCATGTCCTTGAGGACGATCACATGGGGAGGCATAATGTTGGTACTTTCCATTGTGGGTAGGGTCGGGTGTTGTGTCTTTTTCCTTTTTGTCGCTTTCAGTAATGGTGTGTCTTTTTAAGGACAGTTGTGTTGTGTGTGTTGTTTGTGTGTCTGTTTCGGGAGGACCTCTCTGTATTGGTCATGCCATCAGTCGGTGGAGTTCACATTCATTGCATGTTTCAGGCAATTCTTTCGCATGCTTCAATTGGGTCCTTCAGCAGGTGATTTGTGACAGCGATAGTGTCATTTTCTCGTGGTCGGCGGCCGGTCGATCGGCAAATTTTGGTCTTTTATTCTGTTGTTTCGTATTTGGTGTGTTTGGTGCCGGTCCGTGTCTCTGTTTGGCCAGTTGTGATTTTTGTTTGGTGGTATTGGCTCGGTGTAGATATTTTCTTTGGTGTTCGCATTCAGTTGAGCATCTGTGTGTTGTGTGCCTCATGGTTTCTCTTCATTTGGAGTGGCCTTGTTGTCAAACGCTGATGTACAGTGTGTACCCAGGTTCGTTGTGAGTGATCGGCAGGCTTGTGCTGTATTTGGTGTGGTCTGGATCTGCATGTGATTGGCTTTTGAGGTGTGTGATTGTCGAGAACCATTTCAGGTGCTTTGGTGATCTTGAACTGACTGGGTTCCGCATCGTGCTTCTTGAGTGTGATCACGGCGCTTGTTCTGGTCTGGTAACGTGGGGGCATGATTCCTGTTGGTAAAGATCGTCATAGTTTTCAAAATGTGCCCCCTCTACTTTTTACTACCACCTCCTCTGTCTTGTCTTACCCATTCAATGGACAATGCTATGACTCCCGATACCGTCCTGTGCACCCCCGCATCTCCCAAGGATGGGGGGGGGGGGCTCTTTGACACCACCACAGGAGAAGTTAGGGGCTAGTTTCTACATGCCAGCAGCCCCTGGTTTTTCGCAGGAAACTGATGACGGCAACCGAGACGTGGGAGGCACACTCGTCGGCGCGGATCTCCCATGTCCATTGCAGCTACCATCGTTGTCGTTGGGCGGAGAAGTGGGCGGAGAGGGGGAACCCACTGGGGAGGTTGGCGTTCCCCCTGCCAAGTCTGTCCTGCCGAGTCTCGTCCAGCGTGATCCTTTCTCGTCACATATGGAAGACTTCAACTTGGCTCTCGACAATCTCAAGAAGTCAAGTGAAGAGGCTTGTGAGGAGGCGATGGCGTATGTGCAGGCTACTTGGGTGTGCCACTTCTTTTTGTTTTCTTGTTTTTGCTTCTGATACCCCTTTTCTAGCACTACCTTTCTACCATGTGGGATGGTGTTTCCAAGCATGCAAAAGCCACCCATATCTCTTTTACCGCGATGGACGTCCTTTTGGACATGTTCCGGACTGAGGCTGAGGAAGCGGTGGAGAACGCGACCGAGGAGACACTGCCCAAGTGTCTCTGGTCCCTTATTGCTGAGGAGGAGGAGAAGGTGGCCGAGTGTAAGCACAAACGCGAGCTCGTTGCTACCGAGCATGTGCGCGCTGCTGCTGAGGCCCAGGAGAGGGTAGAGCGTCGGGCTCATGAGGACACCGAGCATGCCAAACAGGCTGCGGAGGAGGCATGATTCTGGCTCGAGTGTACAGATCTCCTGGTGGCCAAACAGGCTCGGGAAAAGGAGGAGTGCATGGCAAAACTGAGGGGCGTGTGTAAGTTGTTGTGCTGTAGCAATTAACCATCGCCTACGCACCGGCCGAGTCTTTCTCCCCTCACTTACACTACTCCTTTGAATCCCTTTACCAGCCGCCAAACTTTACCATTTATTCATTCATAATTGGCGGCCAACTCTTCATTATAATTCTTGGTATGGACACGATCAGACGGAGGGATGTTGCACGAACTCGACCAGCACATGGATGACCGACTCTCGTGGGGACAGGCGGAAGGAATTAGGCGAGTAGGACAAGGATGTGGGATACGGGTGTGCAGTGGTGGGAGACAAAAGAGCAGGTTGGGGACTCCAACATCACTCCATGATGATCAGCTGCATGATGTGCACAGACCAATCGCCAACTCACTTTCACATCCATTCACACAGACTCGGCCAAGTCTTGCACCGCTTTCTCTGCTTCAATTTAGTATAAATTCGCAGTAGTTTGTACAGACAGAGACACAGAGGAGAGACATAGGGAGAGAGACGAGACAAAGTACAGAGACAGACAGTCCTCTCTCCACCCCTAGACCGCAATCTACTACATGCATTACTACGCACTACTCGCCCGACTCTCGTTCTGAAAACAGTATACACCGACTCTGTCACCGACTCTCAGAACTCCGTCACCCAATCACCGAACGCCCTCGGCCGCTGCCACAAGTGCCGATTCTACCCGCCCGAGTCTTGGTCCAACCGGAATCCCGCAGGTATTCATATCGCCGAGTCTTCATATCTCAAACCTTGCTCTACTTAGGTTGTCCCTCTCGGTATACTGAGTCACCGCAGTCCCCCTTGGGTCGATCACGAGCTGTAGCCCGAATCACCCTTCGGATTAGAAGAGTCTGCACCTCTACACATTGGAGCCCACTGTGAGGGGGACAAGGTGCCTCGCCTAAGTATCAGGTCAACATCTGAAGCTCCTCAGTGCTCTATGTGCATACAGGCAAAGGTCCAAGAAGAACCAAGCAGCCCACCACCACCACCCAGAGGACGAGGCCGAGGAAGACCAAGAGGTCGCCCACTGGCCACAGCCACCCCTCGAATCTTACACACTCCCAGAGAAGCGTTGACGTCACCCTTTCGCCGATCTGGAATTGCCAACCCAGAAAACACACCTCAGGACACTGAACAACAACAGCCACCCTCAGTAACCAAACCAAAACCCACACAGGAATGAGGACGACCAGTCGAACCCAGAAGAATCCTACCTGATCTCATCAAAACCCCGATATCACTTCATATCCCAGGAAGTTTCATAACCGGCAACAGGTCTCATCTTAGTATCGCCAGTACACCGCTCAGTCGGCAGACACAACAACCCAGAGGAACACCCGAAAGCGAGGAAAGGAACCCAGGCCTCGAAGGATACAGGAGTCCAACAAGGGAACAAAGTCGCTCCAGATCCAAAGAAGTAGTCAGGAAATTAGTATCGCCAGGACCGCGAGAATCGGCAATGCCATATCAAAACCAGTCACTAGGATCATTGTCACCCACAAGACCAGGGTCACCACTTAATTAGGGCAGACAAGCCATCAGAAGATGGATCGACGAACATCTGATTCAAACAGGAGGACCAATAGAAGTACCAACAGAATGAAACTCCGAACCTGAGAATCCTACCCCCAACCAAGAAGAACAATCAACCCCAGAATCACCACAGAATTGGTCTGAAACATCGGAGGAAGAACTAGTCCCGCCACCGCTGCCACCAACTCCAGAGGGATCGATACCTATTGCGATATCAAGGATCGCAGACCCATACCTGGAAACTTGCCCTTCGACTCCAGAACAGCCGAGAAGGACACCAACTCCACCCTCACCTGTACCCACACCGGCTCCGCCAACTTTCCATATCATGGTGCCACCAATAGTCAGAGCAGTCATGGCTAATTCTACCGCACAAGGATCAAGCCAAGGACCTTCACAAGCCCCACCAATGGCACCACCAATGCAACCCATACCCAACATAGCCAATCCTCTTCCAGACCTCGCAGAGTCTAGAAATCTCCCGATCACCGGACCGAATCCTCCGGTTCCAGGAGCAACAATGCCGAACAGACACAACAAATGAGCACCAGCAATGAACACCGATGTAGAACCGGAAGGGATCCCATGATTCTTCGAAGAAGTTAACATCTTAGGATCAAATGCAGGAATCACCGATCTACAGAAAATCAATTGGGCACATTACTACACACCGGTATGCGAGGAGTTACTATGGTCGACACTCCCACAGGCATGACAAAACGATTTTGCGTCATTCAAAACAGCTGCCCTAGGCTTCTATCCGGCAGCAACGATAAGATACACTTATGGAGATCTAATCAATTTCATCGCCAAGAATTCCAACAAGGTTTTGATGAGCACGGCTGCCCTGGGAGGATACCATCAAAGCTTTATGTGTATTACATCATATCTAGTTCAAGAAGGAGTCATTTCAGATCTAGATCAAAAGTGGTTCTATCGAGAAGGTCTAAACCAGCTCACCAATCAGCATCTTGAACAACAACTTCGGTTGGTTGACTTTCGACACCCAGCTGGTGTTCTGTGGGATATACCAGTACTATACAATGAACTTGACCAACTTATAGCAGGAGGAGTCCTAGTAACTGGTCCTGGGGCGCAGCAAGGATACGCAGTACCGCAGTATGGAACATTCGGGATACCCGCAGCACCTCCATATTTTACTCAGCAACACATCGCTGCAGCATCCAGACCATATGCACTGACCCCCATCAAACGAGAGGACTCAGAACTGAGCCTGCTCACATGCATGGTATCAGATTTACAAACTGAGATACAGGATCTCTGGGGTGAAAGGAAGGAGGATTATCGAAGGCGAGACTACAATGATCGGTACACTCGAGATCGGCCATATGCCCATAACGAACTACGGGAGTACCAGCGACCTGACAATTACGGACGGCCATGTGAAGAATACAGGGCACCACCGAGAGGCCCACCCCCAGCCCCAAACGTGTGCCATGTGCCACAGCACCGCACACCTGTTCAGAGACTGTACAATCAGGGACACGTTACTGAACCGACGATTACTGGCCTTGGATGCACAAGGATTTGTTGTGATGCCGGGAGGAACACGACTACCACCAGGACCACAAGGCTCTTCTTTACTGGATCGAATGAACTTGTACTATCGAGACCACCCGAACGAGGTTCCTCCAGGTACGACTCTCCCAGTAGATATGACAGCACTACAAGATCCACCACCACACCAAACGGCGAACTTGTTCGATACGTACTACCCCACCATATCAGGACCAAGTATGTATACACTGACCCAGCCAGGTATGGAGGAAGCCCACATCGAAGAAATTCAGGACAAATACGTAGGGGAAGGAAGAAAGGTTCAGTTTGACAATATGAGCAATTCTCACGGACAGCAGAGACGATCGGCGAGACTGGCAAATATAGGAAAAGCCAACTCTCCCTCCCCTAAGCACCCAACGAAACCAGCGAAAGAACAAGAGGGACGCGAACCAGCTACGGACTTGGGCATACCAGAAACAGAAACAGGCAAAGGAAAGGAGACAGAATCGGCCGAGCCCAAAACAACCGAAGAATCGGTACCCAACTCTATTCCACCAAGCAAGCCTACACAAGTCCATGTGGCACCACCACGGGAAAGGACGGAACCGAAGCCTGGACATCCCAATCCAACAATAGACATACAGAGGCCTCAGTTCAAATACAACACACTGGCTAACGACCCCGCAATGGTCGACGCAGTATTTCACCGATTCTTGGATTCCACGGTGTCGATATCAGGTCGAGAACTGTTGGCAACTTCACCAGAAGTCAGACGAAAGTGCAAGGACATGATGACGGCCAAACAAAGTCTGATAAACCTCGAAGATGAAGGCACGGCTATGTACTCGGTAGGACCCAGGCCGGGATCGCCAGATGAGACAATGGAAAAGGAACCAGTCGTGCCAGCAACAGTACCAATTCGAGTCGTCGATGTATGGCTGGATGGAAAGGTCGAGGTAGAAGGACTACTCAACACTGGAGCTTCATTTATCAGACTATCGCAAAATGTGTGGAAGCATCTAGGATTGCTGACTCTGAACAACAAACGAATCACTATCGAAACAGCAGATGCGTCTAGGACCCAATCACTCAGATTAATACCGCGACTCAGGATAGGACTCGGAGGATTCTTGGTACTCGTACAAGCACAAGTTGTACACCTGGCACCGTTCGACATCTTACTCGGCCGACCGTTCTTTGCACACTGCAAGGCTCGGTTGGTGGATATAGACATCGATGACCAGGTACTGGAACTAATCCACCTGGTAACGGAAGAAGATGTATCAGTTCCAACTCGAGAACGAACACGACAAAAGCAACCAGCTGAGGACGAGGATTTTTGATAGTCGATGAATCAGTACAATATCAATGAGATGAACCAGAGATGCAACCATGCTATACCACAAATACCCCAGAATCAGACACAGTACATATTTCTTTTGACAGGCAGTCTATTGAAATCACCATCACAGAAAAAGGAGGTGTAAAATCAAAACGAAATATGGAAAACAACAAAACCTGAACGAACAGCGGAACAGGACTATTCTCCATTAATCACCCATACGATAACGAATCTCTAATTCCTCAAACAAATCAGACCCGCCGAACGACCCAGCCCTTCTACAAATACAAGAAAGTTGCTGATCGTATAAAGCCGGTACCAACCACACTCCCCAAAGAATACCGAATCACCAGGACACAGCACCCCGATCCTCTAAAGGACCTTCCAGATTTACCAACCCATCCACTGCCATTCTCACCTGGGAAATGACTCACCCAGGAACAATACGATGAAATGGACATAGATCCAGCCAGATTCCTACTCCCTGAAGAAAAGGATCTCACGTGGTGGGTTATTCGAACACAGGAAATGGCGTTTGCATGGGACGAAACAGAAAAGGGCGCACTCGACTACGATTACTTCGCTCCAGTTCTTATCCCAATGATCGAGCATATTCCATGGGTACTGAAGAATATTCCCATCCCACTGGGGATATTCGACAGGATCGTCGCAATCATCAAAGACAAAATCATGTCCGGCGTTTACGAACCATCAAACTTGTCGTATCGATCCAGGTGGTTCTGCGTAGTAAAGAAGGATGGAAAGTCGCTGAGAATAGTCCACGATCTTCAACCACTAAACGCAGTCACAATACGAGATCCATTGGTGCTGTATCCAACGAACACATCGCCGAGTCTTTCGGTGGCCGATCCTGTTATACAACCTTGGACTTATTCGTAGCATTCGACCAAAGAAAACTCGCCATATGAAGTAGGGACATAATACATTCCAGACGCCACTAGGAGCATTCCGACTCACATCAATTCCCATGGGGTATATGAACTCCCAGCAAATCATGCACGCCGATGTCACATTCATCCTGAAGGACAAAATCCCCAGATGTGGCATTCCCATACATTGACGATGTACCCATAAAAGGGCTGGCCACGCGATATGAGTTACAGGATGGATCATACGAGACCATCCCGGAAAATTCAGGAATCTGCCGATTCATATGGGAACACTTAAATGACGTCAACCGAGTCCTCCAAAGATTCAAAGTAGTTGGGGCGAACTCTGTCTGGGAAAAAGTTGGTACTTGCTGCACCCGAAGCTGTGATAGTCAGCCATACCTGCAATTACTCAGGACGAAGTCCCAGATGAAGCACGAGTCCAAAAGGTCGATGACTGGCCTCCTTGTGAAGACATTACCGACGTTCGATCATTCCTTGGAACTGCAGGAGTCCTCAGGCACTTTATCAATGACTTCGCTCGACTGGCATATGATCTGAACCGACTCACCGGAAAAGACGTCCCCTTCTCATTCGGAAAACTCAAACAGCGATCAATGGACCAACTCAAGAAGGCAGTCGCCAAGTCTGGAGCCATCAGGCTAATCGACTACAAATGTGGGAGACCGGTCCACCTCTGCGTAGATTCGTTGATTCGAGGATACGGAGCATTCTCTTACAGATCGGAGAAAACGGAGAACGATTCCCAGCCCGTTTTATGTCTGCAACATGGAACGAAAGAGAGCAGAACTACTCACAGCCAAAAGTAGAACTGTTCGGCCTCATGAGGGCCCTCCACGACGCACGAATCTATCTAATAGGACTGGACCACTTCTACATTGAAGTCGACACGAAGTACATTAAAGGCATGATCAACAACCCAGATATCCAGCCAAATGCGATGATCAACCGGTGGATCGCTGGAATCTTATTGTTCCACTTCACGATTATCCATGTACCAGGCACTCGGCATACAGGCCCAGACGGACTCAGTCGACAAAGCGAACAGACACCGACCCTCCAGATGATGAAAACTATGAGGAATGGATCGACGACCAGTATGCTTTCATAGTCGTAAGCATACACTGGAGACATTCCTCCTGCTACCGACCCTCCCACCATTCCCCAGACAGCTGCAGCAGAATCGGCTGATCAAGAGTTGATAAAAATCAAGGAGTTTCTCAGTGACCCAAAGAAACCAGAAGACATGACAGACAACGAATTTCGACACTTTGTAACAAAGGCAACTCGATTTTTCGTCGCAGATGGACAACTCTGGAGGAAACAGTACTCGGGACCACACCAACTCGTACTCACACGAGATTGCCGATTCTCAGTCATGCAGTCAGCACACGATGACCTGGGACACAAAGGATTCTTTTCAGTACAACTACGAATCCGCGATCGATTTTGGTGGCCCATGATGAGTTCCGACATACATTGGTTCCTGAAGACGTGTCACTTGTGCCAGACTGGCAATTCACTCACGTACGAATCCCACCGAACATTCCAACACCAGCGCCACTATTCGCCAGGGTACACATAGACGTGATGCTCATGCCCAAATCAGGGGGATTCAGGTATATTGTCCAGGCAAGAGACTCACTCACAGGCTACTCGGAATTCCGACTCTTACGCGCTGATAACTCGAGATTGATCGCGAACTTCATTTTCCAGGACATCATATGCCGATGGGGCTACATCCACAAGATTGTATCAGACAACGGTCCATCATTCGACGGCAAAGTAATCAGGATGTTGGCAAGATACGGAGTCCACAATATCTGAATCTCCCCCTACAACTCGAGAGCGAACGGAATTGTAGAGCGACACCACAGGGACCTTCAGGAAACACTGATGAAACTTTGCCGGGAACGACAAAGCTCAATGGTCACAACACGCATACCATGCCATATGGGCCGAGAGGATTACGATTCAGAAAGCAATGGGATATTCACCATACTACATGGTCCATGGAGTCCAGCCGATCCTTCCATTCGACTTGGCCGAACAAACGTACATGTCACCAGTATACACATTGAAAGTATCCTAGTCAGAACTACTCGCGGCATGAGCAAGGGCACTCCAGCGTTGACCAGAAGACTTGAAACGAGTACACTCAGCAGTCATGCGTGCTCACTTCAAATCAATCCAGCAATTCAATAAACACTACCAAAACATGATCCGAGACTACGACTTTGGCCCTGGAGCCCTGGTTCTGGTTCGAAACTCATGAATCGACACGGAACTAAGCCGGAAGGCCAAACCCAAATACCTCGGACCGATGGTAGTTGTTCGTCAAACAACTGGAGGATTGTACATACTCGCAGAACTCACAGGCGCAGTCTTGGCACTACGATATGCAGCCTTCAGAGTTATCCCATACCATCCCTGAGCAAACATATCGACCCCAGTCACCCAGATAGTTGAGCAAACTGATTCAGAACTCAACGATCTCGCCAACAAACATTCAAAAATCGAAGGGGAGGAGCTCGGTGCCGAGGATCGGCCACAACCAACAGAAATCCTCGACACCGACTCTGGAACTGAATCCGAATCATGATACCCCTTATTCTTTTTGATATTCGTTCTCATTCTGTTTCCTTTCACACAGCAAACCCCTACTCTCAAAAACTTCAAAATCGCGAAATCCACGAAAAGCAGTACTTTACCGAGCCTGGAAGGAAAAGCCGAGTCTTATACTTCCATCGTAAAGCACAGTGTAATGTGGTACCAACCATAGACTAAATTCCCTTAATAAATAACAAACACCAAAACTACCCTATTTTCTACCCTTCCCTTTTCCCTTCTTCTTCTTTTCCTTTTCTTCCTTCTCCTCCTGTTCTTGAACGGTCTGATAGTTAATGAAAGATTCCTTGTCAAGGAAGGGCATAGGTGGCATCCAGTCCTCAACCTCCTCGTATTCGCCAAGACAACACATAAGCTCATTGACACGAGCCTCATATGCTTCAAGACGACGACGAATGGCGGCCTGGCACTCGCAAATCGACACGCAAGACTTGGCAACATTCCTAGCCAACACCCCAACCAGGACGTTGACGGAAGCCGTGTCTGAGTAGTTGGGCACATCGCCGAACTGCCAGACTGTGCCGCCAATACCGATCGGGTCCACCATGGAAAGCGCGAGAGGAGCGAGCTGGGTACCACCACGCTGCCCGCGGAACCTCTTGAAGACGCAGCGCGCCTTATTCCACGAACAGCGGGTGCACCGCCGACTCTTGGGGACACCATCGCATGATGCGCCTGTGACAATGCAAGTGTCGCAAGCGAGGGCAAACTGAACAGTCCGCCCTAGGTGTACCCCACCTCCGAGCAAATCCGGGTCCAGGCCATCAGAAACAGCCTCTTCGGGCTTCACATCTCTCGCAGAGGATGCACCTGCAGCACACAGAACCTTGGATGGACCAGGACGAGAAGGTCCTTCATCGCCGCTGGATTCAACCACAACTGGCTTTTGCTTCGTCCCAGGCTTCGTAGGAGGGACGTTAGCTACCACCACCTCAGAACGCGTGCACGAACCACCAACCTACATAGGAACAGTCAACCATGAAGATCAGGATCGGTACAGAAAGGAATGTTCACCTTCGTCACCTCACGCGGTATCTTCGTGGATGAGGTGCTTCCACCGACTGTCGAAGGATCGGTTTTTACAGTCCCAGCCGGTGCAGCCAGGAAAGGAGAGGCAGAAGTCCTATGAAGGGGCACGGTGGGCCCACCAGTACCTTGACGAGACACGGCACTTGCATCCAAACCAGCTTGAGGCAACAACATGGGAGAAACAACCTCCCCACTTTCTGCTCCCGAACACACGAAGACAGGATGAGGGTGAGGCTGACGCGTACGCGATCCACGACAGGGAGGAGGTGGAATCGAATGAGTAGGAGCGGAAGGGATTGCAGACAAAACCGGCAGAGGAGGACCGACCATACGTTGGAGTCGGCCCTGGAGCTCCTTGTCTGTTGCTGTAGGATACAGCACGCGCAACGACTCATGCACACCCCTCAGCTTTGCCGTGTGCTCCTCCTTTTCCCGAGCCTGTTTGGCCACCAGGAGATCTGTACACTCAAGCCAGAATCACGCCTCCTCCGCAGCCTGTTTGGCACGCTCAGTGTCCTCATGAGCCCGACGCTCTACCCTCTCCTGGGCCTCAGCAGCAGCGCGCACACGCTCGGCAGCAACGAGCTCGCGTTTGTGCTTACACTCGGCCACCTTCTCCTTCTCCTCAGCAATAAGGGACCGGAGACGCTTGGGCAGCATCTCCTCGGTCGCATTCTCCACCACCTCCTCAGCCTCAGTCCGGAACACATCCAAAAGGACATCCATCACAGTAAAAGAAATATGGGTGGCTTTGGCATGCTCGGAAATGCCATCCCACGCGGTAGAAAGGGAGAGCTAGAAAAGGTGTATCAGAAGCAAAAACAAGAAAAAAAAAAAAAAAAAAAACAAGCGGCACACCCAAGTAGCCCGCACATACGCCATTGCCTCCTCGCGAGCCTCTTCACTCGACTTCTCGAGATCGTCAAGAGCCGAGTTGAAGTCTTCCATACGTGACGAGAAAGGATCACGCTGGGCGAGACTCGGCAGGACAGACTCGGCAGGGGGAACTCCAACTTCCCTGGTGGGTTCCCCCTCTCCGCCCACTTCTCTGCCCAATGAGGATGGTGGTAGCTGCAATGGACGTGGGAGATCTGTGCTGACGAGTGCACCTCCCACGTCTCGGTTGCCGTCGTCAGTTTCCTGCGAAAAAACCAGGGGCCACTGGTGCATGATTGCTAGCCCCCAACTTCTCCTGTGGTGGTGTCGAAGAACCCCCCCCCCCCATCCTTGGGAGATGCGGGGGTGCACGGGACGGTATCGGGAGTTGTAGCGTTGTCCATCAAATGGGTAAGGTGAGACGGAGGAGGTGGTAGTAAAAAGTAGAAGGGGACACGTTTCAAAAACTACAACAATCTTTACCAACAGGAATCACACCCCGCGTTACCGAACCAGAACAAGTGCCGTGATCGCACTCAAGAAGCACGACGTGGAACCCGGTCATTTCAAGATCACCGAAGCGCCTGAAACAGTTCTCGACGATCACACACCTCAAAAGCCAATCACACGCAGATCCAGACCACACCAAATACAGCACGAACCCGCTGATCACTCACAACGGACCCAGGCACACGCCGAACACCAGCAGCTAACTGCAAGCCCGCTCCTACCAAAAAGGGACCCCGAGGCACGCAACACACAAATACTCAATGGAAAATGAACACCAAAGAAAATAACTACGCTGAACCAGGACCACCAAACAAAATCACAACCGGCAATACAGAGACACAGACCGGTACCAAATACACGAAATATGAAACAGTGGACTAAAAAGACATGCAAATCTGCCGATCGACCGGCCGCCGACCATGAGAAATTGACACCATCACTGTCACGAATCACCCACTGAAGGACCAACTAAAGCACACAAATGAATCGCCCAAAACATGCAACAAACGTGAACTCCGCCGACTGACGGCATGACCAATACAGAGAGGTCCACCCGATACAGACACACAAATGACTCAGGCGATGCAACTGTCCTTAAAAAGACATGACATTACTGAAAGTGACAAAAAGAAAAAGAAACAACATCCGACCCTGCCCACAATGGAAAGTACAGACATTACCCCTCCCCACGCAATTGTCCTCAAGGGCATGGCGTGCTGCATGCCCAACCCGACGCCCGGCAACCTTGCACTGGCCAACCCTCGCCCGATGGGGGTCTCACAGATAGTCGTGTTCAACCCGGCAACGACCTCATTTGCCAAGTTCGCAGCGGAACTACTGTTTGCATTCAATAAGCTCACGCCCACAGACCCAACTCTAATATACGTGGCCTACACGTTCTGCACACCCAAAATACAAGAGCGACTCTCACAGTCACCCGCACTCGCTGGAGGTTCGTGGTCTCAATTCTGCACCGCAGTCGCCATAGCCAGCCCCGATTGCGAGGGGCTCACACAACTCGCATATGAAGAAGTATACCGCACGGTGTTCAGATGGATCACAAGCAGGAAGGTGACCTCCTACGAATCAGCCCTGACCCTCTCTTGGTTCAACGCTGCAGCAACGGTGTCCTACGTCCAACTGGCATACCTCAGCCAACTGTACGAAGCCCGGGAATCGCTGATTTCTGCAGAAGCTGAGCAGGCCGACTTTGCAGCAATGCTCGAAGACGCCGAGCAGGAGTGTACAGCACGCGAAGCACAACAGTCGGCCCTTCAGGAAACAGCGATCTCGATGGCCCGCCTCGCCAAAACCGCTTGGGAACAAGCCATCAAAGCCCACAAACTACTCTCACAGTTAGTCAGTCAACTCAACGAGCACCACTTTGTACCGATCAACCTGGGCGAGCACATGAACTTGATCACATCATGGAACAACTTCAATGCGACATTTTGCAGCCGAGTATGGAAGGATCGCACAGGAAGGATCAGCTATGACGGACGGGGAGGCTAAAGCCGAACACCCGGTGCATTTCTCTTGAAACCCCCCCTGACTCAAACGCCTCATGTTACATTAGGCAAAATAGAGTACCCCTCCATTCCTTTAATAACAAAGAACCCCATTTTCGTTTGACAACAGACACTGACCCTCTCTATTTTACTTTCTCTCTGCCCCAAATTTTTTTTTCTCTTACACCAAACATTGCACTAATTAATAACTCCAAGTCTCTATAAAATACCCCCTCTTTTTCGTTCATTTAGAATCACCCGCCCTACAATATCCCCCTCCTGAATAATTCAACTTTGTTCTTCTTCACTTCTACCCCCTCACCGACCATGTGTTCAGACCAAACCAGCACCGAGTCTTTCTATGACAACCGAATCCTATGCCCAGACAACATACACAGGGTTCACAACTGGTCAATATCATTCACTCTCGCTGTCGCACACCATCACTCGCGTCAGGCCACCCTTGAGGATGTCCTACGCCACTCCAGATCTCACCAGCGCTTCTGGCGCTCGATTGCCGAGCCTGGCATGAAGGTGCATGAGTTCTTCCTGCGCCTGTACATGGTGATCGATGTCCAGTTCCGACCCCGACAGACCTTGATCAACAACCACACAAAATATGTCATTAATCAAGGCCTGGAGCTGCCAGTGAATCAGCATCTATTTTCAGCAGTGACACACGACCTGATCCGGATCGCAATTATCCCATGGCACCCGGACCTCCAGATGAGCATACACCACCCAGCCCCATCAGTCCAACTCGAGAACCTCCGCGACACGGTCACGCAGCAAATAGCGCACATCACGAAACTCCAGGGTGCAATTTCGGCATTGATTGGTGAACCATCAACCTCTTCTTCTTCTTCTTCGCACCATTAAAAAACCACAGAATGCACCGAACCTCGCCCATTACACATTTTTTAATTTCCAATTCAACCACTTCTCATGTACACCGCAAATACTTTTTTTCTGGCCCCCCGGGAGATGTAGCGATTAACCATCGCCTACGCGCCAGCCAAGTCTTTCTCCCCTCACTTACACTACTCCTTTGAATCCCTTTACCGGCTGCCAAACTTTACCATTTATTTATTCATAATCGGTGGCTGACTCTTCATTATAATTCTTGGTATGGACACGATCGGACGGAGGGATGTTGCACGAACTCGATCAGCACATGGATGACCGACTCTCGTGGGGACAGGTGGAAGGAATTAGGCAAGTAGGACAAGGACGTGAGATACGGGTGTGCAGTGGTGGGAGACGAAAGAGCAGGTTGGGGACTCCAACATCACTCCACGACGATCAGCTGCATGATGTGTGCAGACCGATCGCCGACTCACTTTCACATCCATTCACACAGACTCGGCCGAGTCTTGCATCGCTTTCTCTGCTTCAGTTTAGTATAAATTTGCAGTAGTTTGTACAGACAGAGATAGCGAGAGATAGGGAGAGACGAGAGAAGTACAGAGACAGACAGTTCCCTCTCCACCTCCAGACCACAATCTACTACATGGATTACTACGCACTACTCGCCCGACTCTCATTCTGAAAACAGTATACATCGACTCTGTCATCGACTCTCAGAACTCCGCCACCCAATCACCGAACCCCCTCGGCCGCTGCCATAAGTGCTGATTCTACCTGCACGAGTCTTGGTCCAACCAGAATCCCGCAGGTATCCGTATTGCCGAGTCTTCATATCTCGAACCTCGCTCTACTTAGGTTGTCCCTCTCAGTATACCAAGTCACCGCAGTCCCCCTTGGGTCGATCACGAGCCGTAGCCCAAATCGCCCTTCAGATTAGAAGAGTCTGCACCCCTACAGTGTAAACCCCTAAATGACAACCCTCAACCCTGCCCGGACATTTTTTAGACGTTCGTGTATTATGTAAAGACTTCTCAACCGGTCCTCCCCGACCCTTACCACATTTGGACACCAACTTGACCTTGGACAGGTTGACATCCTGATTAAGAAACTCTCTCCCACCCTGGCACTCCGAATTAGCCTCTGGTGGAGCATGCATCTGACGTGGACGTGGATAACCAGACGAGTACAAGCGTCTACAGCAATATTGTTTGTAATCTCACTCGGCTCCTACCGCCTCGTCATCAACTTTGCCGACGAGCCAGTTCAACATTGGTGTAACCCTGGATCTGATACACAACCGATCCCCATTCCCCCGCCGTCGTCAAGATAGATCTCACAGATGAACAGCAATGGGCTCTTCCTGCATCTGCATGCTGGGATCCAAACCGAGCAGGCTATGTCGCAACCAACAATAGCGGCATCATATACAATATCTGGTGGAGTGAAATCCGGCACGCTTGGTATTTGTCAGACGAACAAGGGAGGAGAGCTAGGTGGCCCCCAGCTGTTCCATCATCGCCTGCACCATCAACATCTATGGTCCTTCTGCCTCCGACTTCAGGCCCTTACTGTGAGACTCGAAGAGACCCATCACCACCAACCCCCCCTGAACCCTTGACACCCTCACCCGAACCAGCAATGTCAATGGGAGGTTTCAGCCAGCAACAGCTGGAACAGATCACAGCCATTGTCATGGGCGCCTTCACCCACCAAGCCGCCAACACTCCAGTCAGTCAAGTCGCCACCCCCACCCCAAACATCAACATTGCCCGACCACACGAATTTGCTGGTGGCAACGACTACCTAGAATTTAGGTGCGAAGTCCTCCTTTTTGTCTCTGTGAGTCCAAATAGGTACCCCACGTCAGAAAGCAAGATCTATGTTGCCCTCTCTTACCTAAAAGGTGGCAATGCGGCGACATGGGCACAAAACTACATGGAGGAGTCAATGACGGCTGGTGTCGTAACCTTCACCAATAGTTGGACTAGGTTTCAGGAACACCTTGACACCTTGTTCAACGATCCAAACCAGAAGGAGAAGGCCCTAGCAGAATTTCGGATGAAAGTCCAGAAGGACCTCACCACCGACAAGTTTTTCCAGAAACTCGATGTCGTCATTACGAGAGCGGGACTGACAGACGACACTGTCATCTGTGATCACCTGAAGCGTGCAATGAATATTGAGGTGGTCCACGGGGTGTTGAGGTTGACACTGGTCCCTACGACGTATGACAACTGGAAGAAGAAAGCCATTGAGATCGACAGGGGAGAACAACAGATCCACGCAATCCAGCAAGGCTGCACGTTTCCACCTCCACCACGCCAGCAACAACAGCATGCACCCCCGGTGCGATGTCAGGTGGCAGCTCCTCACATTGACAAGCACAACGCAGTGGGCATCACATTCAGAGGTGCTGGCCAACCAATAGGCGTCTCAATGAATGAGGCCCAACATCGATGAGCATGCTGGATTTGCAGCCAGTTGGGTCACTTCAAGGATAAATGTCCTCAAGGGAAGAACATCATGCAGCGCATGCTGCAGATGATGGCACCAGGTGAACATTGTCTCCTCACCAATGAACTGGGTGCGATGAAGGAGTTGGCCTTTGAGGAAGTCGTAGACACTTGGAGGACAACTGTAGAGGATTATGTGGAGGAGGAAGACAATGATGAAGAGGTTGTCAACTTGCAGGATTTTGCAAGTGGTCAGGCGTAGCCATCGGGGCAACTGACCAAGAAGAACAAGGGGCTTTGTATCCAGACTCGATAAAATATAACCAACCGTCTGTACAATATGTAGATGCAAACGACATCAATGGTTTTCCTGATTATGAAGTCCCCACCAGTGTGAATGAGAATAGTGAGTACGAGCAACTGTTTGTGAGGGGAACTGGCAGATGCCAGCTGGACCTCCTCCTGAACGTCAGACATAGTGTGGAGGGTGAAGTGAGAGAGGTGGATGCCCATGCCCTCATGGATTCAGGGTGTATGGGATTGTGCATCAATGTGAGGTTTGTTGAACAATACGGGTTGGAGACCAAGCGCTATATCAGACCCCTCACAGTGCTCAATGCGGATGGCACGCACAACGAGGCCAGTTTGATTGAGAGATACGTCAATGTTGAACTAATGATTGGACATCATAAGGAAAGGATTGTCCTTGCGGTGACGTTCCTAGTGTCATCCAACATCTTCCTTGGCTACGACTGGCTTCGACGTCATAACCCGGAGGTTGACTGGAAGACGGGTTCAATTGAATTCACCCATTGCCTAGAGGAATGCACAATCAAGAAGGAGGCTGTGGAAGAGATGAGGAGGGTGTGAGAAGTGCGAATGGACAAGGCGTCCTGGCCTGCATATCTCAACAACTACGCTGACATTTTCTCAGAGAAGGGATTCGAGAAGTTACCGGAACATCGACCATGGGACCACGTCATCGACCTGAAACCCAACTTCAAACCTAGCGACTGTAAGATCTATCCACTGACACCCATGGAACAACAGTTGCTGAAGGATTTCCTTGAGGAGAATTTGAAGTCGGGTCATATACGAAAGTCGATCTCACCAATGGCGTCGCCTTTCTCCTTCATTAAAAAGGCTGACAAATCCCTACATCTGATCCAGGATTACTGGAAGCTTAACGAGAGTACAATCAAAAATAAGTATCCTCTCCCCCTCATCGACGGACTGGTCAACAAGGTCAAGAAGGCAAAATTCATCACCAAGCTTGACCTTCACTGGGGATACTACAACATCCGGATCTGCAAAGGCGACGAATGGAAGGCAGCTTTCTGCACGAACATGGGCCTCTTTGAACCAACGGTCATGTTCTTTGGTCTTTGCAATGCACCAGCAATGTTCCAGGCTTTCGTCAATCACATCTTCAAAGACCTGATCTACGTGAACCTAATTATCATTTATCTCGACGACATCCTCATCCTCTCAGAAACCATTGAGGAACATATCAACACATTGAGGCACATTCTTCAGATCCTGTGAGAGAATGGCCTGTACTTGAAGCTGGAAAAATGTGAGTTTGATGCCAAGGTCGTCAAGTACCT
Source organism: Porodaedalea pini (assembly GCA_002794775.1). Lineage (NCBI taxonomy): Eukaryota > Fungi > Basidiomycota > Agaricomycetes > Hymenochaetales > Hymenochaetaceae > Porodaedalea > Porodaedalea pini. Next base: position 299,830 of record NBAY01000043.1, on the reverse strand, counting down.
CGGCCACATCATTGGCAACGGTGAGGTCAAGGCTGACCTGGCAAAGATGGAAGCGATCGCTAGCTGGCCCATTCCACAAAACCTCAAGGAACTGCAGCAGTTCCTTGGAATGGGCAACTGGCTAAGGCGATTCATCAAGGACTATAGCAAGGTAGTCCTACCACTAATGTTGCTAACAGGCAAGAAGGGCTGGGTATGGGAGACTGAACAGCAGGAAGTGTTTGAGGAGCTGAAGCATTGTCTCAGCTCACCTCCAGTCCTGGTGATCGCCAACGACAAGGGCCCTTTCCACATAGAGGCAGACTCGTCAAACTTTGCACTTGGAGGTGTATTATTGCAGAAGCAGGAAGGCAAGTGGAGGGTGATCACCTACTGGTCAGAAGTGCTCCTGCCAGCAGAACAAAACTACAAGATCTATGACAAGGAGATGCTCACAATCATTTCAGCACTCAAGGAGTGGAGACAGTACCTCCTCGGCGCCCATCACAAGATCAAAATCTGGTCGACCACGCCAACCTCACGTACTTCAGATCAGTGCAGAAGCTGAGCTATCATCAAGCTTGCTGGAGGACAGAACTCGAAGAATTCGATTTCCACCTTGAGCACAAGTCAGGGAAGACAATAGGCAAGGTGGACCTGCTGTCATGCAAAGCAGGCTATGATGAGGGCAAGGATGACAACGACAGGGTCATGTTCATCAAGGAGAAGTGGTTGAATTGGGGAGTGGTGAGAACATCGTGTGATGAGGTATTGGACAGAGTGGGTGAAGCACAGAGGGCGCAGAATGAGTCAGAGAGGCTGACAGGTATGATGGAGGTTGACAGGTTGTGGTGGATGAAGGGCAAGGTGTACGTACCATCAACAGTCAAGGAGGTCATATTACGGGAGTGCCATGACTCAGTCCTGGCAGGACATCCAGGAGCGTCAAAGATGGTGGAGCTAGTTCGTCGAGACTTCTGGTGGGTGTCGATGTTCTCCAACATCTGAGCATACGTTGTAGATCCTGTGTATGGGTTGTTTAGGATCGGCAGTTCATTTGGGGACATGTTTCCGTTGAGTTTTGCAGTAAATATATGCTTGTAATGAGCATGGGAAAAATCTCGGTACATGTTGGTACATGCCAGTACGCGTCAATACTGTAAGGCGCTCTGGACCCGATGTGAGTGTCGGTACAGAGCCAGAACGAGCGAGATATCAACTCCAGTACGAGACAATAGCAATAGCAGAGACGAGAATGAGAAAGAGACAAGAGATGAGACTGAAGACGAGGTTGCCATGAAACTAACTGTTGCAGAGACTAACTGCACACACAAAAGCTGCCCTATCTGAGGGGAACTCTGTGGTAGTATTTCCCCCCTTGCTACCTACAATATGGAAGTCCCTAAATACAAGGTGCAAGAGATCTATCTACAGGAAAATTATTCCAAAGTGAGTATAATGTGCATACCGGGTGAAACATAGAGCGTCGGAGAGAAAACATTCGGAACCTAAGAGAAACATAGAAAATCAAAAGAAAACCTGTCCATGCAACAACTTCCCCATTTGCCTCGGTCCATCATCCGGTCATATCACAGCTCCACCAGAACTGAGATCCTCCAATCAGTGAGTCGTCACCCATCATTGGGCAGATCTCCGGTACGCGTCCCAACTGACTCTGATGACATAAGCTTTCCGGTATGTCCTGAATTGCCAGGGGGATCTTCCCAGTGATCTGCTGATGTGATGTCAGGCATATCATCATATGTCTGGTACACGTCGGGCAAACCATTCTGAGTCCAGTACGCATCAATACTTGTCGGAATGTGCAACCAATGGCCCCTAGAGGGATCTGCAGTGACTGGCTGCTTGTCGGTACTCTACAATGTTCAAGGGTGCGATTGTTGTCAGCAGATGAAAGCTCTGAGGACTTCAAGGTCAAGGCTGCTACATCTGAACGCAGTTCCTGAAGGACCTTGGGAGATCGTTACAGTCGATCTCATCGGAGAACTCCCAGACTCAAAAGGGCACAATGCTATCTGCGTCTTTGTGGACAGATTCTCAAAGCAGATACACGTGATCCCGACGATGACCAAGCTCTTGGCTGAAGGCATGGCTCAACTGTACCGGGATCACATCTTTCATCTGCATGGACTACCCAAGAAGATCATCCATGACCGTGGCACACAATTCAACACCTCAATGATGAAGGAGCTGTACAAACTCCTGCACATTGAAGGCAACCCATCAATGGCATATCACCCGCAAATGGATGGTCAAACAGAACAAGTCAACCAAGAGCTCAAACAGTACCTTCGGCTCTTTGTTAACCATTGGCAATTGGACTGGAAGGACTGGCTCCCTCTTGCAGAGTTCGCATACAACAACTGCAAACACTCAGCAATGAAGATGTCCCCCTTTCATGCAAATACCAGACATCATCTCTTGAGCTTTGACACCACACGAACCTCATCTGCTAACATGTCAGCAGAAGAATTCGCAAAGCACATCAAGGAGACTCATTGTGTCATGAAGGACAATCTAGTCAAGGCAGCGGAGGACATGAAGCACTACCATGACCGGTGAAAGGTGACGGTACGGTCTACTGGCAGACTCGGACCTGGTTGAGTTCGGCCACTGGGGGTTCACTCTAACGTGTCTGATGGAGGGGATAGTGTCAGGAAGTGTGGGGAAGTGTAATAGAATACTCAGGGCTAGGTGTCGACTCGAGGACGCGAGTACAAAGGACGACCGGCAAAACGTGCCTAAATGTGGTCAGAGAACAAAGAGCAACTACGATCTTGACAACCCGGGCTCGGAAACTCGCCAGTGAAGACAGGAATCGATACTATTCGTCGAGACGATTCTGAATCTGAAAAGACCTCGAGACGCGATGCAGAATTGACGGAGATATAGCAGTTGCACTGGTTGCGGCTGGCGGAACGCACGGAACTCCCGGAACCAAAAGCTATTTTCGTAGCTCTACGACGCGTGCTCGGAATCGTGCAAGAAAAGACAGTGTTCGAAAGCGATTTTCGACGAGATTAAGAATCTGAAGAGAGCTCGGGAAACGGATAAGAACTGAGGGCGATATAGCGAAAGCAAGATTTGGCCGAAAACGGGACTCGAGACGGAACGGACGGAATGGACGGAACGACACTGAACGGCGACGGAGATGAGAACTAAAGACTGGGACTGACTCAGGGGAACTAAACTTCCATTCTTGAGACATTTACATGAGTGTTTAAATAACCAACAGAGGTTTGAGCCTCTGAGCGGCGTACAAAGGACACAAAGACAGACCGGAGGCTCTAGCCAAACAACACCAAATAGCCGGAACTCGGAGCCGTAACTCGAGAACATAAGTAATTAAGCTTTGGGAGGCTCGGAACAATACCAGATGTGACCCAAAACGGACTTCGGTGGCTCACCGGTGCAGAACCAAGCTGTATGCATCGAGTTAATACTGCCAAACACTGAAACTGTCCTGAAATGCGTCGGGGATACTTGTAAGACTGTCCTGAGTCGAGTCGAACCTAATAGAGCCGATTCCGAGGCCAGTGGCATCGGGATCTCCACACCGGACAGCAGGAACTTCAGTGGAGTACAAGGCTGGAGACAAGGTCTTCCTCGACGGGTGAAACATCAGCACAGATTCGCCAACAAAGAAGCTAGCCGACAAGTGGTATGGCCCCTTCGACATTGTGGACAAGATAGGAGCGAGTGCATACAAGCTCAAGCTCCTGAAGCGATGGAAAAAGGTCCACCCTGTCTTCAATGAGGCCTTGCTGAAACCCACCATCGAACTGTCTTTTGAGAGCCAAGAACAGCCACCACCACCGCCACCAAACATCGTCGACAATGAGGAGGAGTACAAGATTGAGAAGGTCATCGACTCGTGTCTGCACCGAGGAAAACTACAGTACCTCATCAAGTGGGTCGGGTACAACAAGCCAACTTGGCAGCCTGAGATGGACTTCAGCGAGAACGCAAAGGAGGCGATCGCTGAATTCTATCAAAAACATCCTGGCGCTCCTCGAAAACTTGACATTCCTTGCCAATGACTCCATCCACTCTTCATCAACACTGAGCCAGACAACCACAGTCTTGGTTGGTCGGGACACCCAACCTTGAGGGGGGGGTAATGTTAGAACTCGAACTCTTTTATTTTCCCTTTTATTATTTCCTTTATTTTAATCGCTCCTTTTCACTATATTTAATCGTCTTTTCAATTATTTCCCACACTCCCTTCACATGACCTTCATTTGTTCCATTCTGTTTGTTTATGTAACATTAGATAATATAGTCTCACAGTCGTTGCTATATAAAGTCTCAGGAATTGCATGAGCTCCTTGTTCTGCTTTTCCTCTTACCTCCGCAACGACCTAGGTGAGACTCATCCCTCCTGTATTAGTGTACATTGTATTAATCCTCTTACCTCCGTGATGACCTAGCCTGAGTACAGCGTGTCCCAAGTCCCTGCTTGAGTATAGCACATCCTAGACGACAGTCAGCAAGGCCTGCCCAGTCCGAGTCGTCTCCCAGACTCCTGCCTAACAGTTTCATGGTTTCAGCCACATGCTTTAATGCCAATTCAGTCTCCTCCCTGATCTTGGCCATTTAGTCAGCAAACTGCTTGGCAGACTCATTGGTTGATTTGCATCTAGGATTCATACCCTTGTATGGGTGTCTCCCATGGTTGATAAAGAAAGGTGACAATCCTGTTGACATTTGCACTTTGTCATTGTACATGAATTCTGCTAGCGCAAGCCATTCTGCCCAGTCCAACTGATGGTGATTAACAAAGAGATGAAGGTACTGTTCAATCTCTTGGTTTATCTGTTCTGTCTGACCATCCGTCTGTAGGTGATATGCCATTGATGGGTTTCCCTCGATGCCCAATAACCGGTATAGCTCATTCATGAATTTGGACTCAAACTGTGATCCTCTGTCATGAATAAACTTGCACGGTATGCCATGTAGCCTGAAGACATGATCCCGGTAGAGTTTTGCCATTCTTTCCAATGTTATGCTCACAGAGGTAGGGACCGCATGCACCTGTTTACTGAACCTGTCGACGAAGACACAAATCACATTATGCCCATTGGACTCAGGGAGTTCACTGATCAGGTCTGCCATAACAATTTCCCAAGGACCTTTTGGGATCTTGTTCGGATTCAGGGGGTTATGCGGTTTTGCTCGGTGTGCCTTGGTGCATTGGCATGCGTCACATCCCTTGACATACATTTGAACATCTCACTGGATTCCTGGCCACCAGTAGTTGTGTGTGATCAACTCGTGGGTCTTATAGCATCCTGGGTGTCCTGCAAGTGTGCTGTCATGATAGTTTTGGATGATGTCTTTGTGGAGTTTACGGTCTTTTGGCATATAGATCCTGCCTTTCCACATCAACAACTCTTCTTCTTCCTCATCCCACTCTCATTCTTTCCTTTCTAATGCCTTCACAACTGCCCTGTCCCTGTTGTTTTGTACCCTCTTAATTTGTTTGACAAAGTCTGCATCCAGTGCTTCTAGCAGTGTTTTGTTTACAAATAGGTCGTTCTCCCCCCTCTCATGTTCCGCTTGTCTCAAGAGGTCAGCCTTAGTCATCAGGGCACCTGGTTTATGGAACAGTTTGAAGTCATAGTCCGCTAAGTCCTGTAGCCATCTCACTTGTCGGTGGTTAATCTTCTGGGGTTTTTGGAAATACTGGAGGTTGAGGTGATCTGACCAGATTTCGAAAGTTTGCATTGCTCCCAGAAGATATTGTCACCAGTCATCCAGTGCACACATGATCACGAACATCTCTTTGTCATAGATTTCATAATTGTGCTCTGCTTGGCTAAGCGCTTGCGATCGGTATGCAATTGGATGCCATTTTCCGTTGATGAATTGGGACAGAATGGTGCCATTAGCGAAATGTGATGAATCAGCCTCCACCCAAAATTGACCATCATCAGTAGGTACTGCGAGTACAGGTTCCTCACAGAGCTTCTGCATCAGACATTCAAAGGCCTCCTGTTGCTCCACCTCCCACTTCTACTCTACATCTCCAGTCAACATGGTCAGGGGTTTTGTGTAGTGACTGAATGCTAGAATAAAGCAGCAGTAGTAGTTGCAGAACCCAAGGAAAGACTGTAGTTCTTTCTTATTTTTTGAGACTGGCCACTCTTTTACACCTGCCACTTTGGCTGGATCCATGCAAATCTGTCCATTGCCGAGGATATGCCCCAGATAGTTCACGGTCTCTTGAGTGAAACTGCACTTTTCTGGCTTTAAGAACAGCTTGTTTGCTCGCAATACTTCTAGGACTTGTCGGACGAGTTTGTCATGATGTTTGTGAGTATGTGCAAAGATCAGAATGTCATCCATGTAGACTATTACGTATCCATCATTGATGAGTTCTCAGAAGATCTCATTCATAAAGCCTTGGAAGGTTGCTGGTGAATTTGTGAGACCAAAGAACATGACCATTGGTTCGAATAGACCACAGTTCGTCCTGAAGGCAGCTTTGTGCTTGTCACCCTCTTGAATCTGAATGTTGTTGTAACCCCAGCATATGTCAAGCTTTGTGAAGAATTTCGCCTGCTTTGTTTTGTCAATGAGCTCTTGGATCAGAGGTAACAGGTATTTGTTCTTAACCATCATCTCGTTGAGCCTGAAATAATCCTGTACAGGGTGAAGCTTGCCATCCTTCTTTTTGATGAAGAAGAAGGGGGATGCCATTTCAGATTGAGAGTTGCGAATATAGCTGGTTCTCAGGTTTTTGGTAAGGAATTCGTTGAGTGCCACCTGTTCTGATGGACTGAGCAGGTAGATCTTACAGTCAGAGAGCTTTGAACCCGGTTTGAGTTCAATAGCGTGATCCCAAGGGCACCTCTCTGGTAACTGATTGAATTTCTGTTCACTGAAAATGTCCACAAACTCTTTTACGTAGTCTGGGGCTTCCTCAAGTGCCTGTTGCCTGATCTTAAGTGCTTTCCTTGGATTGGACTTAATGTACCCATCCCAATCAAAGAGAAAGAGCTGATCACTGTCTTCAAGTTTCACCAGATCAAGGTTTTCATTGGGGTCTGCATCAATGTCCTCTAGACTACGGATATAGCTGCATACATCAGGACATTGATCAAATTCGACCATAGACTTTTGCCAGTTGATGTTGGGATTGTGCAGCTTTAACCATTCATGTCCAATGAACACATCTGTTTTCCCTAGATCCGTGACTGTGAAGTGGATGTGCTCCAAATAATCCTTAATCATCATGCGCATTTCTATGAACTCTGTGATCGAACCATCCTTGTTGAGCATGCTGTCAGCATTATAAACTCAGATTGGGATGGGTGTCTTTCTTGTCCTGATTTGATGCTGTTCAACGAAGGATCAGTTGATACATGAGCCTGTGCAGCCACTGTCCAGTAGTGCATCTACCTTGAACTGATTACCGGTGTTGGTCGTTTGAAGGAGAATTGGTACCATGAGCTGTTGCCCCCGAGACCCTCTTATGAACTGTTTTGGACCCCTCAGGTCCCTAACAGCTGCCACAGCATCTGATTCTTCTAGCACAATGATTTGACACACCATCTCTTCATTTGCTTCAGCATGCCTCTGCTGTTTCATCCACACTCAGAGGGTTGTCAAAGCACTTTTGAGTTTATCCTCTTTGAGACACCATACAACCCATGGTGCAGTAAAGGGGACAGGGCAATCTCTCCAGGACTTCCTCTCAGCTTTTTTCGACGAGTTTTCATTTTTCACAGATTTTGGTTCAGTTCCGGCCAAGGAAGAAATAGAATTTAAAGATTCAGAAGAAGATTTTATATGAGTTTCAGATGCAGGCATAGAATAAGATGATGAGACAGAAATGTTGTTACATGTGGGTGTGTCTACACTACTAACTACTGGTACAGGAACAGAAGGAATATTTTTGCGAGTGACATTGTTTTTTACATTTTTTTATTTTTTATCTAAGTTATCTACAGAGTCTATAGAATTATCAAAAATGGCCATTTGAAAAACCAAAACTGAACCTATCCCAGTCAGTGCCATGTTCACTGCTGGGGCTCTGCAAAATCCAACTCCTGCTCAAAGAGTGCCTCCTCTTCTTCCTCTGCAAAGTCTGACTCCGCGGAGCGTTGTGGTCTCATCTGCCCAGACTTTTCTCTCTTGTGGTTCCATCCCCATCAATACAGCTCTTATCACCTTTTTCTGCTCTGGGCAATCCTTCTTATGGTGTCCCTGCTTTCCACAGTAGTAGCAGGCACCCGATCGCCTGAGCTCTTTGAGCAATATATCCATCAGCTTCCCCATGCCTCTGTATGTGACTCCGGTGGCATTGCGCCTTTCAGGGATTCTAGGTGCAAATGTTTGAGCAGGTTTGGGTGGGGGTGCCTGAGGTCTGGGCAGGGCAGTGCGCATTTGTTCGATTGCTCTCATCTGGCATCTCGTGTTGTCAAACCAAATGGCTTTTTCTTGCCAGCCTTTGTACGAGGTCAGCACTGTGTTGCTCATTTGGATTCGGTATATGATTTCTTTATCCAATGTGTTCTTTAGCTTATAGATGAGGGTGTCATTGTTTGCAGAATCATTGCTATATCCTGCTGCTCAATGGTAGATGTTGAATTTCTGGAAGAACTGGTCAGTGGTGATGTCTTGGGTGTGTTTCCAGCTATCCAGTTTCTGCATAGCATTTTGGCATTTGTTCAGATCTCCGAATGCCTTTTCCAGTTGTTCATTGAACTTCTGGTGGCTGACGAGTGAGAAGATCAAGTATCCATCTATTTTGATGCCCTCCAAGAAGTTCTGGGCCCAGAGTGTTGCTGTGCCTTCTGTCATGAATGATAACACGAAAAGGAAGTAGTCCTTGTCATTCACAAAGTCCTCTGCATTAGCTTTGATGTAGAGGGTAATGGCATGTTCGAACTTCTTGTAGTCTCACCTGTTGAACACCTCAGGTTTGGCAATGTGTTTCCCTCCATTGCTGTTTGTTGTTTGAGGAGGAGGGACAGTTGTTGCTGTGGCTGCTGGTGTGGAGTTTGCCAATAATCCTAGGCCATGCAGTGTGTTGATAATTTTCTGCATCATCGCATTTGAGATCGTTGGTTCCTCTGTAGCTGGTGTGATGGGATTTTGGGGTTCTGATATGATGGGTAATGGTGCTGGTGGTGAATAGGGAGGTTGGGTGGCTCTTAGCTCATCATCTAGGCATGCAAGGTTGTTGTTGGTCAGTAGTGGCAGGTTTTTGAGGACAGTGTCAGCAGTATCTTCTGGTGGTGTACACCAATGAGGGGCTGCTGATCTAGATGGTCGATTGTATGGGTGTGGAGCCAGCTCAGATCAGAAACAACACTGCCAGCCAACAGATGGTGCGGATGCCTGCAGATCTGATCGAGCACTGTAACAAAAATTCCAGATGTGGTGGTCAACTTTCACTTGCTGATCAAACCTGGATCTTCCTCTGTGACGACTCCAATGGGTACCAAGGGACCTCTCCAAAGATTACCCCCAAGGCCTGGTAGCTACTCTCGAGTGGGTTGGACTCAATGTTACCTCCTCTCAAACAAGCACTGGTTGATTGAATAGAAAGAAGATGGTGGTTATAAAATGAGTGAGTTTAATAATGAAAGTAAAGATTTAACGACATATCAGCCCAATCAATGCATATGAGATTGATCTAAGAGTAGGTGTGGGTCAAAGTGATCATAGTCAGGGTCGTAGTCCAAGTCATCGGACGTGTCGGATAAGAATGTTGGCTTATAGTTTGGAATTGCGGACAGGTAGTAGTAGTTGGTTTTGAGGTGTTTGGACAAGGTAAGGGTTGAGAGTGATGACGATAGATAATAGGAAGAGGTTAAGAGTAAGAGTGATTTGCGGGGTACAGGTAAGAGGATAGAATGTAGTGCATTAGATAGACTGGTGTCGATATGATACACGAATGTTCAGAGCCAGCTTGGTAATGGTGACTGAGAAGCACGCAAGGTGGTGAGAAGTTTAGTTTTGACCTTATGTCAGCAACAGACTATGGGTACACAAGAGGTAACCAGGTCATGCAGAACTCAGTCAAGGAGAGGGAGGAGAGAGAGAGAGCAGTGAGCCAGAGGATCTGACACAGCATAAGGATAAGGGACAGCTTCTGGACATAGCCAGATAGAATTGACTAGGTCAAAACTAAGGGATAAGTACAGGAGGACTACCTACTTATATACCCTTTTGAGGCTGCACACGGACCAGGGAATTAGCTACTACATAAGGATAGATGAAAGAACATCATGGAACTTCATAGAACAATAGTGTCATAGGATCAGTCAGCGAGTGATGAGAGTGTGGGAAAAAAGACATAATGGGTATGAGTAAGCCAAAATAAGCATGATTAGTAATGAGTGGATAAGATATGATAAGATAAGATAGCAGGGAACAATAATAAAAATGAAAGTAATTAAATTGTCCATGACACCCACTCCAAAGCCATTTTAGCAGAAGCAAACTAAGAAATCATTAATAATATTTGATAACTTTACCTTGCAGATGGCAACCTGTCATGCTGTTCAGCAAATTTCTTCCTTCTCATCTTGCCTCTCAAAATCTGTCACTGAACAGACTTCAATATAGCTGTACTGCACACTGTGGATGAGAATGATAAGTATAATTGTTAGGTGGGAGTCTGGGAGATGACTCAGACTGGGCAGGCCTTGGCTGACTATTGTCTGGGATGTGCTATACTTGAGCGGGGACTCAGGACATGCTTTACTCAGGCTAGGTCATTGTGGAGGTAAGAGGATTAATACAAGTCTAAACTTATACAAGGGGGACAAGTCTCACCTAGGTTGTCATGGAGGTAAGAGGAAAAGCAGAACAAGGAGTTCATGCAATTCCTGAGACCTCTTATAGTGGCAACCGTGAGACTATATTATCTAAGATTATATAAGGGAGCAGAATGGAACAAATGAAGGTCAGGTGTAAGGAAGTGTGGGAAGTGATTGAAAAGACAGTTAAAGGTAATGAAAAGGAGGGATTATGAGAAAAGAAATGGTAAAAGGAAAAGAAAAGAAAGGTAAAAGTTTGAGTTCTAACATTACCCCCCCCCTCAAGGTTGGGCATTCCAACCAACCAAGATCGCAGTTGTCTGGTTCGGTGTTGACGAAGAGCAGATGGAGTCATTGGTGAGGAATGTCGAGCTTTCGAGGGGTGCTGGGATGTTTTTGATAGAATTCAGCAATCACCTCCTTTGCGTTCTCACCGAAATCTGTCTCAGGCTGCCAAGTCAGTTCATTGTACCTGACCCACTTGACAAGGTACTGTAGCCTTCCTTGGTGCAGACATGAGTCGATAACCTTCTCAACCTCATACTCCTCCTCATTGTTGATGATGTCTGGTGGCAGCAGTGGCAGCTGTTTCTGGCTTTCGAAGGATGGTTTGACAGTGGGTTTCAGCAAGGCCTCATTGAAGACAGAGTGGACCTTTTTCCATCGTTTTGGGAGCTTGAGCTTGTAAGCACTTGCTCCTACCTTCTCAATGATGTCAAAGGGACCATACCACTTGTCTGCTAGCTTCTTCATCGGCGAATCTGTGTTGATGTTTCACCCGTTGAGGAAGACTTTGTCTCTAGCCTTGTATTCTACCAAAGTTCCTGCCGTCTGATCATGGTAGCGCTTCATGTCCTCTGCTGCCTTGACCAGATTGTCCTTCACAATGCAATGAGTCTCCTTGATGTGCTTTGTGAATTCTTCTGCTGACATGTTAGCAGATGAGGTTCACGTCGTGTCAAAGCTCAAGGGATGACATCCGGTATTTGTGTAAAAGGGGGACATCTTCATCGCTAAGTGTTCGCGGTTGTTGTATGTGAACTCTGCAAGAGGGAGCCAGTCCTTCCAGTCCAATTGCCAATGGTTAACAAAGACTCAAAGGTACTGTTTGAGCTCTTGGTTGACTCATTCCATTTGACTGTCCGTCTGCGGGTGATACGCCGTTGACGGGTTGCCTTCAACATGCAAGAGTTTGTACAGCTCCTTCATCATCAATGCATCAAACTGCGTGCCTCTGTCGTGGATGATCTTCTTCAGTAGGCCATGGAGGCAGAAGACATGGTCCTGGTACAATTGAGCCATGCCTTCTGCTGACAGTTTCATCGTCATTGGGATTGCGTGCATCTGTTTTGAGAATCTGTCTATGAAGATGCAGATTGCATTATGTCCCTTTGAGTCTAGGAGCTCTCCAATGAGATCGACTGTAACAACTTCCCAAGGACCTTCAGGAACCGTATTTGGATGGAGTGGCCTTGATCTCAATGCCCTCAGAGCCTTCATTCATTGACAGTGATCACATCCTCGGACGTTGTCGTGCTGGAAAGTGTAATGAAATAAAACAGTGTAATATTCACAATTACAATTTCCACTGAGTCAGTTGGACTTGTCTTGAGTCAAACGTCTTCTCAGGTTGTCAAGAGGCTGAGATATATGTTATTTAGTTTCTAAGGTGTCAAATAGTGGTTAGCCCTAGATCTTCTAGAGCTCAGATTTCTCAGATAATTTCACTAAGTGCTCAAGCCAGTGCTCAAGCTAAGTACACATCAATGTAATATGTAATGAATGCTAAACTACTGCATCAGTTGCTTAAGCCTCTTACTCAAGCTTTACTATACGAGTCAGTCTTAACACACAATAAGATCAGTAAATTTGCTAGTTACTTAAGTCTCTTGCTTAAGCTCTTACTAAACAAGTCAGACTAATCACACAATAAATCACAAGTAAAATTGTTGTATTGTTGGGGGGGGGGGGCTAGGCCCTCCTTATATAGACTATAGTGGTATATTTATAGATTTGGTAACTATGGTGACTAAGTTCTAGAACCTTCTCTGACATTCTAACATATTCCACCAATAATCTATACTGTTCCATGCAGTTCCATCGGGGTTCTATAACATTCCCTGACCTTCTAATTCTTCCATAATCTTCTTTGTGCTTCCATTTGTCTGCTAAATGGCTTGGCTGATCTTTTCTTCTATGGATCGGCACTAATGATGGAGAATTCATGACTGCGCTTCCATCACTCGATGAGTTCCTGAAAACAACTCCGTCTTTGCATGCATCTGCATGGACTGACAATATTGAGAAAATTATACTTGTTAAATACTGGTTTCCATCTTGATATTCACTAATTACTAGCAATCTACCATGCCATCACTCTATCTTCTAAACATTAATGCTCTTCGCTCCATGCTGCATGACCGCTTGGCTGAGTTATGGTCTAGACCACTCCAGCCATCTAATGAGGTTCCATTACATATAAGGTATGAGTCATCAGATTACTTATCACACACATATTTTGACGTCATGATCAGAATTATGGTGGAAGTTTCTATAGAAGTCCATGTGTCACCTCCTGACTTGAGTTCACCTTCTGAGTGTGTCTTTCTTTCTTTCTTTGTATTTTGTTTTGTTATATCTGAGTCTCTGAATCATATGCATAGGGATTCCCTTCACCACTTGGACATCTAGAATTACTGTGCTTGCTTTAGAGTAGTGAATATGATTAAGAATTCTAATATCATAGTTGCATAATTTAATCTCAAACAGGCACTGTGCCTGACAACGTATGCTCGGACATTGGAGAACATCAACGCCCACCAGAAGTCTCGATGGATGAGTTCTACTGTCTTTGATGCTCCTAGATGCCCAGCTAGTACCAAATCGTGACACTCCCGCAGTACGGCCTCCTTTATCGTTGATGGCATGTACACCTTGCCTTTCATCTGCCACAATCTGTTGACTTCTATCACACCCATCGGCCTTTCCGACTCATCCTGCACCCTCTACGCTTCACCCACCTGGTCCAACACCTCATCACGTGACGTCCTCACCACTCTCTGATTCAACCACTTCTCCCCAATTCAGCCACTTCTCCCTGATTCAACCACTTCTCCCCAATTCAACCACTTCTCCTTGATGAACACGACCCCGTCATTGTCATCCTTGCCCTCATTGTAGCCTGCCTTGCGCAACAGCAAGTCTGCCTTGCCCATGGTCTTCCCCAACTTATGCTTGAGGTGGAAGTCAAATTCTTTGAGTTCAGTTCGCCAGCGAGCTTGACGATAGCTCAGTTTCTGTGCTGATTTGAAGTAGGTGAGGTTGGCATGGTCAGACCAGATCTTGATCTTATGACGAGCACCGAGGAGGTATTGTCACCATTCCTTGAGTGCTGAAACGATTGCGAGCATCTCCTTGTCGTAGATCTCATAGTTTCATTCAGCGGGCAGTAGCGCTTCCAACCGGTAGGTGACCACCCTCCACTTGCCTTCCTGCTTCTGCAACAACATGCCTCCGAGTGCAAAGTTTGACGAGTCTGCCTCTATGCAGAAAGGGCCCTTGTCATTGGCAATCGCCAGGACTGGAGGTGAGCTGAGATGATGCTTCAGCTCCTTGAACACTTCCTGCTGTTCGGTCTCCCATACCCAGCCCTTCTTTCCTGTCAGTGACATTAGTGGTTGGACCACCTTGCTGTAGTCCTTGATAAACCGCCTTAGCCAGTTCCCCATGCTGAGGAACTTTTGTAGTTCCTTCAGGTTGCATGGAGCGGGCCAGCTAGCGATTGCTTCCATCTTTGCCAGGTCAGCCTTAAGCTCGCCATTGCCAATGATGTGGCCAAGGTATTTAATGACCTTGATGTTGAACTCGCATTTTTCTGGCTTTAGATACAGGCCATTCTCTCGAAGGATCTGAAGTACGCGTCTCAATGTCTTGATGTGCTCCTCAATGGTTTCTGAGAGGATTAGGATGTCGTCGAGATAGACAATGATCAGGTTCGTGTAGATCAGGTCCTTGAAGATGTGGTTGATGAATGCCTGGAACGTCGCTGGTGCATTGCAAAGACCGAAAATCATCACCATTGGTTTGAAGAGGCCCATGTTCATGCAGAATGCTGCCTTCCACTCATCACCTTCATGGATCCAGATATTGTAGTATCCCTAGAGAAGGTCAAGTTTGGTGATGAACTTCACCTTCTTGATCTTGTCGACGAGCTCGTTGATGAGGGGGAGAGGGTACTTATTCTTTATCATACCTTTGTTGAGTTTCCGGTAATCCTGAATCGGGCGTAGGGACTTGTTGGCCTTCTTGATGAAAAAGAAGGGCAATGCCATCAGTGAGATTGATTTTTGTATGTGGCCTGGCTTCAAATTCTCCTCGAGGAAATCCTTCAGCGACTGCTGTTCTGTCGGTGTCAGCGGATAGATCTTACAGTCGGTGTCAGCGGATAGATCTTACAGTCGCTAGGTTTGAAGTTGGGTTTCAGGTCGATGACATGGTCCCATGGTCGATGTTCCAGCAACTTCTCAAATCCCTTCTCTGAGAAAATGTCAGTGTAGTTGTTGAGATATGCAGGCCAGGACGCCTTGTCCATTCGCACTTCTTGCACCCTCCTCATCTCTTCCACAGCCTCCTTCTCAATTGCACATTCCTCTGGACAGTGGGTGAATTCAATCGAACCCGTCTTCCAGTTGACCTCTGGGTTGTGGTGTCGAAGCCAGTCATAGCCAAGGAAGATGTTTGACAACACCAGGGATGTCACTGCAAGGATGATCCTTTCCTTGTGATGTCCAATTATTAGTTCGATGTCAACGCATCTCTCAATCAAACTAGCCTTGTTGTGTGTGCCATCCACATTGAGCACAGCGAGAGGTCTGATATAGTGCTTGGTCTCCAACCCGTATCATTCAACAAACCTCACATTGATGCACAATCCCATACACCCCGAATCCACAAGGGCATGGGCATCCACCTCTCTCACTTCACCCTCCACACTATGTCTGACGTTCAGGAGGAGGTCCAGCTGGCATCCACCAGTTCCCCTCATGAACAACTGCTTGTACTCGTTGTTTTCATTCACACCGGTGGAGACTTCATAATTGGAAAAACTATCAATGTTGTTTGCATCTACGTATTGTACAGACGATTGGTTATATTTTATCGAGTCCAGATATGAAGCCTCTTGTTCTTCTCGGTCAGTTGCCCTGATGGCTACACCTGACCACTTGCAAAATCCTGCGAGTTGACGATCTCTTCGTCATTGTCTTCCTCCTCCACATAGTCCTCCACAGTCATCCTCTGAGTGTCTACGACTTCCTTGAAAGCCAATTCCTTCATTGTGCCCAGTTCGTTGACTAGGAGGCAATGTTCACCTGGTGCCATCATCTGCAGCATGTGCTGCATGATCATCTTCCCCTGTGGGCACTTGTCCTTAAAGTGTCCCAGCTGGCCGCAGATCCAGCACACCCATCGTTGTTGTGCCTCATTCATCGAGATGTCCATTGGTTGGCCAGCACCTCCAAAGGTGACACCAGTCACATCATGCTTGTCAGCGTGGGAGGCTACAATCTGACGGCGGGCAGGTGGTGCCTGTTGTTGTTGTAGGCGTGGTGGGGGAGGAAATGCATGACCTCATTGGATCACCCGGATTTGTTGTTCACTGCAATTGATCTCAATTGCCTTCTTCTTCCAGTCATTGTACGTTGTCAGAACCGGCATCGATCTCAAAACTCCATGAACCACCTCGATGTTCATCGCACGCTTCAGGCGGTTGCAGATGACAGCATCATCCGTCAGACTGGCCATCATGATAATCATGTCGAGCTTCTGGAAGAATTTGTCTGCAGAGAGGTCCTTCTGGACCTGGGTTCAGAAGAGCGCCAAGGCTTTCTCTTTCCAATTCGGATTGTCGAACAAGGCATTCAGTCATTCCTGGAACCTGGTCCAGCTGTCCGTGAAACTCACAATGCCATTTGTCATGAATTCCTCGATGTAGTTCTGCGCCCATGTTGACACATTGCCACCCTTGAGGTAGGAGAGAATGAGGTAGATCTTGCTCGATGATGAGGGGTATTTCGTGGGGTTTGCCGAGACAAAGAGAGTGACTTCACATCTGAAGTCGAGGTAGTCATTGCCACCAGTGAATTTGCATGGTCGGGCAACATCGATATTGGGGGTTGGGGCACCCGGAGCATGTGTCGCTTGATGAGTGAAAGCACCTGTGACAATGGCGGTGATCTGTTCCAGCTGTTGCTGGCTGAAACCTCCCATTGACATTGCTGGTTCGGGTGTAGGTGTTGAGGGTTCAGGGGGGGTTGGCGGTGACAGGTCTCTATGGATCTTGCGGTAAGGGCCTGGAGTCAGAGGCAGAAGGACCGTAGATGTTGACAGTGCAGGTGATGATGGAACAGCTGGGGGCCACCTAGCTCTCCTCCCTTGTTCATCTGACAAATACCAAGCATACCAGATTTCACTCCACTAGATATCATATACGACACTGCTATTGTTGGTCACAATGTAGCCTGATCAGTCTGGATCCCAATGTGTGGATGCAGGAAGAGCCTGTTGTTGTTTGTCGGTGAGATCTATCTTGATGATGGCAGAGGAATGGGGATTGGTTGTTCATTTGACCTGGGATTACACCAACGCTGAGTGGGTTCATCGGCGAAGTTGATGACAAGGCGGTAGGAGCTGAGCAAGATCACAAACAATAGTGTCGTCGATGCTTGTACTTGTCTAGTGGCCCACGTCTACATCAGGTGTGTGCTCCACCAAAGGCTGATTCGGAGAGCCAGGGTCAGGAAAAGTTGGTTGGAAGTTTACATAATACACAAACATCTGAAAACGTCTGGGCAGGGGGTTTACACGTCAAGTCTGTCAAGGGGAATGCTCCTCTAGACCAAGTGAAGGCGAGTCGACAGCGACGACATACGCTGGGGATGAGCCTGGGTGGGGTTCTGCTTTTATGTTAAGTGGGAGTCTGGGAGATGACTTGGACTGGGCAGACCTCAGCTGACTGTCGTCTGGGACATGCTATACTTGAGCAGGGACTCAGGACATGCTTTACTCAGGTTAGGTCATTGTGGAGGTAAGAGGATTAATACAAGTCTAAACTAATACAAGGGGGATGAGTCTCACCTAGGTCGTCACGGAGGTAAGAGGAAAAGCAGAACAAGGAGTTCATGCAATTCCTGAGACCTCTTATAGTGGCAACCGTGAGACTATATTATCTAAGATTACATAAGGGAGTGGAATGGAATGAATGAAGGTCAGGTGTAAGGGAGTGTAGGAAGTGATTGAAAAGACGGTTAAAGGTAATGAAAAGGGGGGACTAAGAGAAAAGAAATGGTAAAAGGAAAAGAAAAGAAAGGTAAAAGTTCGAGTTCTAACAATAATAGTTCTCCCCAATGTCTGGTCCATAATGTGAACTCTATGTTGTCCTCGCACGATCCTGATAAGCATGTCCAAAGGGCAATGTTGAGAGATCCCAAGGTATATACTGAGCCAGACAAATTTATCCCTGAGCACTGGCTACCCACAGAAGGGAGAGAACTTCCTCTGGATGCTTACAAGATCACCTTTGGTTTTGGCAGGAGGTATGGTTGACTTTTCTGTAATGCATGAATAAAATTTTATCTTGCACAAATAGGATCTGTCTAGGAAGGCACTTTGCAGACAATACTGTAAGTCTTGACTCTAAAACTTGTTACATAGGCTACTTGACAGGTTTTCCCAGGCCTTCATAAGTGTTACTTCCATCCTCACAGCATTCAACATCATGAAAATGCTTGATGAGAATGGAGTACTGATCATGCCAGAAGCTGAATGCATACCTTACATGGTCAGGTATGTATTTGTTTTCTTGAGGCAAATGTGTTGTCAACCAGATATTTGTTAGGCAGGAGTCCGAGAGACGACTCGGACTGGGCAGGCCTTGGCTGACTGTCATCTGGGACATGCTATACTCAAGCAGGGACTCGGGACACGCTGTACTCAGGCTAGGTCATCGCAGAGGTAAGAGGAAAAGCAGAACAAGGAGTTCATGCAATTCCTGAGACCTTACACAGCAACGACCATGAGACTATATTACCTAATGTTACATAAACGAACAGAATGGAATGAATGAAGGTCATGTGAAGAGAGTGTGGGAAATGATTGAAAAGACAATTAAATATGGTGAGAAGGAGTGATTAAAAGAAAAGAAATGATAAAAGGGGAAATAAAAGAGTTCAAGTCCTAACAATATTATCTCCATCCAGGCATCCTAAACCATTCAAGTACATTTTGACTCTGAGGTCAGGCAAGATTGAGATTGTTATCTGTCAGGTGGTTGAGTCTGCAAAGTAGTTGATGCTTTGAATGACCTGCTCCATAGCAATGATGTGTAAGACTGGGAATGCACATAGGGCCAGGCTTGTCATTCATTTTATCTCTAGTGCTACAAATGTACTTTAATCTAGCAAGCATTGTCTTGTATTCTTTCTTATATTGTACAGTGGTGGACAAAAGTAATGCACACACCTATCACATGTCAAAAAAATATATCCACCTTTTTTTCCTCACCATTTAGCAACCTGTAAAGTAGTTTAATATGATCCCTAGGATGCTGGCTTTGATATTCTGCATGTATTGAGGCAGGTGGTTGTGTTACAAAAAAAATAGCTGAAAAGTCACAGAAAAAGTGGTGTGCACTTTTTCTGTTGTTCGGTGGGCAACAACTTTGACTCACCATATCTCAACACCCACTGGTTTGTTTTCCACCATATTTGCTGCATTTTAGTCGGCTCGTCATGGTATACACATCTCCAACAAAAAAAGTCACATTGATGAGTGGAATAAATGCGGCATGAACCACAAGGAAATAGCCAAAAACCTTGGGATTTACCGCATCACCGTCTACTGTCTCATTAAATGGTTCACTGAAGTCCCAGACTACTATCATGTACAGCTCAAGACAGGCTGTCCATGTATTATGAATGACCATTAGGCCCAAATTGTAGCATGGATGCTTGCCAAGACTGAGGTTGCCAATGCGATGGAGTTACAGAAGAAAGTCTTCAAAGACATATCAACCTGCACTGTCCAGTGCCATCTGAAGGACCAGGGATTGCTTTGCCATGTATGCAAGAGAAAGCCATTGCTGAGCAAGCAGGCAAAGGAGGCCAGGAGGAGGTGGGCAATGGAGCTAATGGATTCTGAATAGAATATATGCTCAGTTGGATGTAGTGTACACAACTCATTGATATATCTGAATAGATATATGCTAGGTAGTATGAATGAATATAGGAAAGTGAAGAATGTAGTGAGACACTCACCTCAGTTGGACATAGTGTACACAACTGAGGTGACAGAGCGAGCAGCTGGCAGAATATATGCTTGGCCAGAAAAGGGAATTTGGACTGAAAGGAGGCTGGGAATGACTAAACTACTTAAATGAGCAATGTCAATTATATACTCTCAACACTCCCCCTCACTGCGATGTCTGGTGATAAGATAGGAATAAAGTAGAAATGTAGAAAGAGTAGCAAGGATGTGAAAGAATTGGTTTCAGGCCATTCCAAGAAGTTTGATGCAAGTTTGATGGGCCATAGTGTTGAGTGGCTTAGTGAGGATGTCTGCAGGATTGGCAGTTCCAGGAATGTGGCTGAGGTGAATGTGTGACTTGGTGACCTCATCCTGGATATGGTGTGCAGGAATGTCAATGTGCTTCATTTTCAATAGGTAGACTGGATTCTGGGTCATTTGAATCGCAGCAAGATTGTCGACATAGAGAGTAATAGGTCGACAGTCAAAAGATCTTCCAATCTCATGGAAGAAATGATGGAACCAAACTGCTTCATGTGCACATAAGGATACTGCCAGATATTCAGCTTCCACCATAGATTTAGCAATGATGGTTTGTCTTTGCGAATGCCAAGCAACTGGTCCACTGTTGAGCATAAAGACGTATCCTGCTGTCAATTTGCAGTCAGAAAAGTTACCAGCCCAGTCCGAGTCTGAATACCCAACAGGGATCTCGTCTCCCCCTGATTGGTAAACAATTCCTAGTTTATGAGTCCCTTTGAGATAGCAAAGAACACACTTACAAGCTTCCCAGTGAACAAGCTTCAGTTTTTGCATATAGCAAGCTAGAACCTTGATGGCAAAGGCAATATCTATGCGTAGGATAGTTCCAATCCACAGTAGTTCACCAATTAATTGAGAGTATGGCCAGGGAGGATTGTCGAAAGCTTCAGAGTCATTGTGTTTGAACATAGAAAGTGTGTCTTTAGCCATGGGGGTTCTATAGGGTAGTGTGTCCTTTAGATTATACTTTTCAAGCGCATGACTGATTTTAAGGGCAATAGATAGCTTGACATAGCCTGCATGTTCATTATATAGAACTGTCATTCTGAGTAGGTTTGCACAGTGTCTTGAATCTTTTTCTTTGAAAATGAAGTGAGTTTTGATGTCCTTCTTGAAGTGTGTCACTTCAGCACTTCGATTGTTAGACATGGATTTGCATGAGGCTGTACAGTCGTCAACATGCATAGCAATGATTGTCTCCCCCTCAGCATCAGAGTGAACATAAATGCTAGGAGCCATTGTTGAAAGCCCAGTTCAGCAAGTTTAAGACCAAAGAAATCTGACCAGGTGTAGGCTCCTTGACGGAGTCTATAAAGGGCATGTTTTAATCAACAGCAGGGATTGGAGAAGCCAGAGACATTAAAACCAGTAGGATATTCAATGACGAGATTATCTTTGGAGAGAGGGCTGTGTAGATAGGCAGATGTGATATCAATAGTTGCAAGGAAAGCACTTTGATGGGAGCTGAGAGAAGTAACGATCTTTATGGCAATAAAATCTCCAGAGGCAGCAAAAGTTTCTTTGAATTCTAGACCAGGTATTTGAGAATCACCACATGCCACCCAGCATGCATGATATTCAAGGGAGCCATCAGCTTCTTCCTTGAGATTGAATACCCACATTCTCTTAATAATGTAGCCATGGGATGGCCATTCTATGGCATTCCAGCATCCCATTTCTGTAAGTTTCAAATCTTTGTATACCATTGCTCTGCACCACTTGGCAGCTTGCTTGGACTCAAGCACTTCATGTATATTTCATGGTATGGAAATGTGTGCAATGATCTGGGGTCAGTAAACTAGCTGTATGCATTCATTGGGGCCCAGCTGTCAATTGAGATAAGCAAAGATGTCCACTTGTTCAATCCTGGTGGCTCTCTGCTTGGTCAACTTGACTTTGCAGCCAGATCTGTGGGGCTGACTAGTGTCAGGCACAGAGGCTGGAGGATCAGTAGAGCGCATGGCAGGAAAGATCCCTGGAGGATCTGCAGTTCACTTGCTTTCTGACGATGTATCTCAGCTACCCGGTTGATGGAAGGATTGGAACTTGTCGAAAATAATGTCTCGAGAGTAATGAATCTCTTGAGTCTCAGGGTCCATGAGGTGATACATGACATCGTCTCAATACCTGACTAAGATGCATTGTGTGGCCTTGGCATCAAGCTTTCTCCATTTCTCGGGTGGCACATGCATATATGCAATTGCTCCAAACATTCATACATGTTTAACAGATGGTACTTGGTTGAATAGAGTCTCAAATGGGGATCAGTTTCCATCTTTTGATCAACCAACCCTGTTGTGAATATATCCAAACATTTCATAAGTCTCAGCCCAGTAGGGATGTGGCAATCCAGCAAATGTTAGCATGGAGTAAATGGCATCAGCACCAGTGTGATTCATTCTCTCTGCATGTCCATTCATTTTGTGATGGTATGGTACCATTAGGTGATGATGTATACCATTATTTCAGTTGAATATATTCATGCCCGAGTTGATGAACTCAGTACCATTGTCGCTGTGTAATGCCTTAATACTGGTACTGAATTGTGTATAGAATTCTGAGCAGAGAGCCATCCATAAATTTAGGATTGTTTGACCATTGTTTGATTTGAGAGCATGGACTTTAATGTAGTTGGAGTATTTGTCGATGAATTTGAGGGATATGTCAGCCCCAGAGAAGGACTTGTGACCAATGAATTCAAGATCTACATGGATAATGTCACCTGGTCTAGTAGCATGGAGTTCACAAGCTTCAGAGGAAGTGGCAGGCATTTTTGACAACATGCAAGTAGCACACCTTTTTGGGTCTTCTTCTTTGAGTATTAGCAAGCCCAAGGTGATGTGTTCACACTGTACCTCATGAATTCTTTCTGATCTGAAGTGCACCAGGCGCTGATGCCAAATATGTAGTGGCTGCACTGTGTCCATCATCAGACTCACTATATGCACCATTTCGGATCTGACATGCATTTTCATGATCCACTGATTTTCACAGATGAAGCCTACAGTGACCTGAATTCTGTCTTTTAACAAGAAGCATTCTTTTTCAAATGAGGTGAACCTACAGCCACTTTCATCGAGTTTTGAGAGAGACAGCAAGTTGTGCACTAGATTGGGAACATGGATTATGTTATAGATGGGAACCTTAATAATATTCTCGTTGTGTTCGAAACAAGCCATCATGGAGCCTCAACTGATTGCCTGGATCATTTCACCTCTCCAGGCTGTCTGAACATAAACATGTTTGATGGGTGTGTATGCGTAAAAGTTGTCCCTGTCTCTTGTTATGTGAGATGAAGCTCCTGAGTCAAGTATCCATGAATTCCTGTTGATCGCATTCTTGAAATCAAATGCCACATATTCAAAGTTACATTCAGGTACCGATGCTTCCATGGATGCAATCTGGGCCATTTCAGGCACATTAGAGATGCTCAGTGTAATGATCGCATTGGCTACTTGAGCTCATTCCTTTTGAAGTTCGATAATTTGAGTGTCAATCTGGGCAGTTCAGTTTGCACATTCTTTATTGGCAAATTCTGCTGGGACCTTGTATCTGGGAGGACATTTGTGTATGGCTCCCCCTCCGGGCCCCCAGCAGTTCTGAACTGGGTGCATTCCTTGTTTACAATTGGGGCACAGAGTTCTTGTTGAATGTTCATGCCTGCCATCGCATCCCTGAGTATTGATTTGGAGAGCGGATTCAGTTTTCTTTATTGTGCTGAAACTTTGAGCTTCTTGGAGCTCCAAAGTAGAGATCAGATCTTCAGGGTCACACATAACCACACCATATAGCATGAGCTGCTTCCATTCTAGGTGATTGGTGAGGGACTGAAGAATGATCACATGCCACTTGGGAGAAGTAAGGACGATCCTGCAATTAACACACTCAGCTCAGAGCTGGCAAAGCTTGAAGACATGATCATGAAGAGATTTGCCTTCCACAATTCATTTGGAATAGAGGCGTGCATTGGCTGTAGTTTCTGCTAAGATGGATCATTTACCGAACCTATTGTTTACAATTCTCCAGAGATCTGCAGCTGTAGCAACATTGGGACACAGTTCACCATAAAGAGAGGAGTAAATATTGAGTGCTAGTTGCCCTTTAGCAAGCATGTCAACCCAATACCAGCTCTCGAAAGCCTCCAGTCCATCAGCTGGGTTCAGCTGAGGAATCAAGCCGGTTGCATGGCCAAATTAGTTATTACTGATTAGAATTATCTCTTGAATACTCTCCCATGCAAAGAAGTTAGACCCAGTGGGCTTGAGATGATTTTTGGCACTGAATTCCTTGATTTGGTAGTCCTCAGAATGCTTGTGGTGTGCCACATGTGTAGTTTGTGCAGACAACGCATTGTTGGGGGGGGGGGTTCATGAAGAGTCCAAATGGGGAAGGAGGATGGCTGGGCAGTACTGGAAGAGACTTTTTGGTTGCAACCGGAGAAGCTGTGGCTGACTGCACTCAAGAAGAAAAATTCAGCAATGAGATTCTCAAGGAAGTATGAGAGCTGACCATATAGGGTTCAGCAGAAGACATGTCAATGATGGAGCTAAATTGAGATAATGGAGTCAATGGGATAAATGAACCTAGATGGATATTATTTGGCAGTGCTACCTCACTCTCTATCATCAGGGATGGGGTTCAGCTTTCTATGCTTGGTATTTGTTAGGACCAGTGCCAGAACAGGTGACTAATCTGTCCGACGTACCAGAACTAGTAGATGCCCTTCTCAAAGACTTGAGGTAAGTGTTCTAGAGTTAGTTGTATAGAGGGGTGATTGGCTTGTTGAATGCTAGGTCTTAGCAGGAGAATGACAGTAATAGCAGTGAGCTATGGGGCTCAAGCTGAACTAGTATTGAAGGCATGTCAAGGGCAGAAGAATTTTGCTGAGGAGACAAGGGAGGTTTGGGTGGCCCAGTGGTCTACTGTTAGGTAGCCATCAAAGCCCCTTCGCCATGTGGTGATGAGATTGTCAAGGATTTCATCTCTGAGTTCCCAGAGTTTGTGGTGCACTTCTTGCACTGTTCCTTAGGTGGTGATTGGCCAGTTGAAGAGTATTGCCCATTGGCTGCATTGTCTGTGATGTTCTTGTTGTGTGATCTACACCATAAAGCTTGTTAGTGTTGCATACATTTGTTCATCTGCAAGCCACCATTTGAGTTCATGCATGTATGCAGTACTTGTCCTTCCCTGCATAACTGGCTCTTGCTGTCAGTCACTGAGCAGCCTGTGTTGTGAGGCAATGAGCATTGTGTTCTGTACTGACACTGCTTCTAGAACACATAAGAAGACTCGCTCGTGTGCTGCCCATGAATAGTGATAAAGTTCCCGACAGAAGTTGCACAGCTCCATTGATTCTGGCAGGTGTATTTTGTTGCTCCATTGTGGCCATGCTATTCTGTATGCTTCTTGTGCTCACTTTCTGGCTTTGTCATAGATTGTTGTGAGTGCCTCTTGGCCAAATTCTGGCTGGTAGGCGAATTAGTTTGTTGTCAATCCTGTCAATCTCATGTTGATCTGCTGATCCTTCCTAAAATAGCAATTTCCTGTAACAGTGTTCTGTTCAAATGCCATGGATCCAAGTCAAATGATGGAAGCTGTTGGTTGTTCCTAGCTTGTTGTCCTCTGGTTTGCATTAATGGGGCTTTGATATAGATGAGGTGGGCAGTGGCTTAAGACGCAAGGCTCATAACCTAATGGATTCTGAATAGAATATATGCTCAGTTGGATGTAGTGTACACAACTCATTGATATGCCTAAATAGAATATATGCTAGGTAGTATGAATGAATATAGGAAAGTGAAGAATGTAGTGAGACACTCACCTCAGTTGGACATAGTGTACACAATTGAGGTGGCAGAGCAAGCGGCTGGCAGAATATATGCTTGACTGGAAAAGGGAATTTGGACTGAAAGGAGGCTGGGAATAACTAAACTACTTAAACGGGCAATGTCAATCATATACTCTCAACAGGAGCACATCAATTGGACCATCGATGACTGGAAATGGGTAATTTTTTCAGACAAGTCAAAATTCCAGCTGTTCAAGTCGGATGGCTGTCAATACTGCTATATCAAGCCTGGACAGACCCATGATGAGAGATTCACACAGAAAATAGTCAAATATGGAGGTGGGCATGTTATAGTATAGGGTTGCGTCACTGCGAAGGGTATAGGGGAACTTCACCACATTACTGGCATTATGGATAGTGCAGGCTACATCAAATTCCTTAACAAGAACATCCCATGGACCCTGAGGAAGCACAAACTCAGGCAGACAGGGAAGTCAGGCATTCTGTTCCAGCGGGATAATGACCCAAAGCACCGGTCAAGGACTGCAGAAGCATGGTTCAGAAAAATGAACCTGCGCCATCTCCCATGGCCATCATGGAGCCCAGATATGAACATTATAGAACATGTCTGGGATCAATTAGATAAGCTTGTGCATGCTCGTGACCCTCTTCCGCACAACATCGAGGAGCTGTGGCAGACAATACAAGAGGAATGGGCCAACTTCCCATAGGATGCACTGGACAAACTCTTCAAAAGCATGCCCCACCACGTTGCTGCTCTTTTGAAGGCTAGAGGTAGTCATACTAAATACTAATTGACAGGTAAGTGATATCTTGCTTCTATAAATTATTCTGACCTATTCTTTCTTATAGGTGCTATCCGTCAAAAGTATTGCACAGCACTTTTCCCCTTTGACTTCTGGTATTAAATCCCCACTCAATTTTTTTGCTAAATCAATAACATACTATAAAACTACACATGCTAATGTACAAATTGTGCTCTATATGATGATTTTTGGTTGGATGCTTGTTGATAAATCACAACACAAAGTGAATGTGATGTGGCTGTGCAATACTTTTGTCCGCCACTGTATCTGTCTTCAAGTGTTGTGCGGCTCATGTGAGATCATTTGAATCAAGCAGTGTGCATGGAGCTAATTTGATCAGCTTGCAATCAAAATAAAACTGTGCAGCCAACACATGGTCTGATGATGACCTAGACATGTACTTTCAAGGTACCAGCAGTAAGTATCTGTCTCAGAAACAATGCACATTCATCCTAGACTTTATCCCTAAACACTCAGTGGATAAAGTAAGGTGCACTTGCTATGTTTTCAGGCTCCAGATGGACCTTATAGTGATAGGGCAACAATGGGATTGTGCACAATGCTGTAGTACTAGTAGAACAGGCTCTGTTTGAAGTTTAATTTCTGATGCACTGTGCCTCATGCTGCTCCCGTGACTTGGATCAGCTACATTTGGCAGTGCATTTTCATGCCAGCACACATCCCATAAAGATATCATGCATTTCTTATCTTTGTGCTTGACCTCTTTCAAGACCAATATACTCAAGGCTATATTCTTTCAGCATTCTGGGTGTTGTCCAATTCAGTGGCAACAAAGATCCTGAAGGCATGTTGAGATCAAGCTGACTTGAACAAAGACACCTCAATTCCCCAAGCAGTCATCCATAGCCTTAGATTCATGGGTGTCTCATAACATATGTTCTCTGCAATCATCACAACTATGCACTACTATTTGATGGACACATCCATGGCTGCCTACACTTGATAATTGTATGAACCTGCCTCACATTGTAGTCATTGTCAATGAGACTCCCACATACATGACAATACATTGCACCAGCACAATAACCTAAGGTCCGTGTATCTTTAATGGTGTATTAACATTGGAAATGGAAAGGCACTGCACCATTTGGCAAGTCCACTCCCTAACTTTATTTGTGGGACTGTTATTGAAGAAACTCAATGCATTGCTCACTGTTAGACATATATGATGAATATAACAGTTATTTCAAACCTTTGGCATATACAGTAGGCAAAAAAAGTATTGCAACACATATAAAACATGTGTAACTCTGTTTGGCCTTTTTGTTTTTGTTTACATGTATATGAAGCATCAGCCTACACTTAGTGCTGCATATACCACTTCAAATGAAAATGAAATGCTTAGAACAGCAGATGATATGTCCAGAAGTATAAAACTGGCATTTTTCAAGAGAGTCAACCAGCTTTTACTTTCCAAAGCCAAAGACAATACTAGATACATTCAGATAAACATAACAAGTTCCAATTAAAATGAAGTACATTGGTCTGGCCATTGTGGAGATATCAGCAGATAAAGGAGCCCTTTCAGAGGGTTTTTTTTAGCCAAATTTAGCTAAATAAAGGCATGTTTATGTATCTATAACTCTGCAATGGCTAGACCAATGTACTTCATTTTAATTGGAACTTGTTATGTTTATCTGAATGTATCTAGTATTGTCTTTGGCTTTGGAAAGTAAAAGCTGGTTGACTCTCTTGAAAAATGCTAGTTTTATACTTCTGGACATATCATCTGCTGTTCTAAGCATTTCATTTTCATTTGAAGTGGTATATGCAGCACTAAGTGTAGGCTGATGCTTCATATACATGTAAACAAAAAACAAAAAAGCCAGACAGAGTTACACATGTTTTATATGTGTTGCAATACTTTTTTTGCCTACTGTATTATCTTAGTCTTTTGTCCTCATCCAATCCTCATTCGCTCTATTCTGGACATACATAGGCTATGCCAAGAGGCCCCACAGAGTATCCAGAACTAGGACTCCACACAGTCACTGTGATTACGGTTATGGTGTTTCTGTTTATGGGAAAATCCCATATCGTAACTGATTGTTGACCTTCAATTTATGACTGTAAAATCACAGGCATAACCATATTATGATTTTCTAGGTGGCAAGGGTGAGCTCTTCCACTGTTATCAAACAAACTACAAGCATTTTACACATCTTATTGATGATAAATGAGCTTACACTGACAAGTACCCAGAGCTTCTTCGCCAGTACATCATCTCTCACACACAATGTCAAGATGTCACCTTCTCACACTTGGTTGGAGAAATATCTTTAGGAATTTCTTATGGCCATCAAGGTATATTACTAATGTCCGTGTTTTGCTAGCTCGCAGTGTTGATTATTCTACTAGCTTTAGAGGAAGATGACTCGTTCATCATGCTCATAGAGAAGGCCACAGAAGCAATATCTGAAGCAGAAGGATTATTTCTTGTAAATGCTATTCCTAGTTGCAGTGCTTGCCAGCATGTCTTCCCGGAGGTGGGTTCCAAAAGATTGCTAAACAAGTGCATAAGTGTTTGAGAGATGTGTATTGTGAGTCGCACAAGATGGCAAAAGTGAACTTTGTGAATCTCTGTTAGAATAAGCGGGTCGTTGGAATTTTAAATCTTAGTCACACTAGTACTCAGTTGGACAGGATGGCTGTACCATCCATGTCTAGCAAGCTTATAGAAGCTAACTTAGCAGCTGATGAAGTCATCCAAAATGAGGTGCTCATTGCCAAAGTCACTGGAGTTACGTATGCTGATGAGTACAAGTCTCCATGAACTTTGATATGTACATTGTTCTCAAGCTCCTTCTATCTTCAGGTGGCACAGATACAGTATGTAACAGATGAAATTGAGTTAGGCTTTGCTGACAATTTCTATCCTAGACTGTTTCCACACTGCATTCGTTCTTACTGGTGATGCTTCTATATCCAGACATTCAGTGGCACATGCAAGGCAAACTTGATAGAATTGTAGGAAAGGATATTTTTCCATCCTTCACTGACCGCCCGAGCTTGCCATACATTGAAGCAATCATTAAGGAAACTTTCAGGTATGAATATCTCATTCCACAACATAGAAGCAGATATGAGCTAAGAATACTGGATCTTCCATGGCTGCTTTCATTTGCAGGTGACAACCTGTTGGGCTGTTTGGTGAGTTTATTTCATTCCATTTTTCCTCTCGAAGGCTATCACTGAACTGTTCTCGATGCAGCTGTACCACATACTGTGGAGGAGAATGACGAATATGACAGTTACTTCATTCCTTCAGGTGCAACAGTTCTCCCTAACATCTGGTTTGTACTATAAAATTCATGTTTGGCCCCATCCAATACTGACAGGCTACCAACTGCATATCAAAAGGGCAATGTTGAGAGATCCTAAAGTATATCCTGAGCCAGATAAATTCATTCCTGAGTGCTGGCTTCACGTGGAAGGACAACAGCCTCCTTTGGACGTGTACAAGGTCATTTTTGGTTTTGGCAAACAGTAAGGTCATGGATTTCTACTTAGCGAACCCTTGTTCATCCAGCTTGCTTAGGATTTGTCCAGGAAGGCACTTTGTGGACAACTCTGTGAGTGCTAAGCTCTGAGATATGACTACTAATGGTTGACTGAAAGACAATTCAGGTATTCATAGGCATTGCTTCTATTCTTGCAGCGTTCAACATCACAAAAGTGCTCGATGACAATGGTGTGCCAATTACGCCAAAAGTGGAATATGTACCTCACATGATTAGGTGTGCATTTGCTTCTGAGATAAACATTAATGTTGGATTATCCCTGACTAGGTACCCCAGGCTGTTTAAGTATGTCTTGACTCCAAGGTCAGACAAGATCAAGACTGTTATACATCAAGCAGTTGAATCTGTGGAGTAACAATGGTTAATTTCCACTTCATAGCATATTAAATTGTGAATATTGATGCCCAAGATTATTCTTGTTTGAACTATAAAGCACTGAGCTTATTATTTGAAATGCCTCTGCCAATAAATGTGCTTTTGTCTAGCAAGCATTCCCTTGTATGCTTCCTCATATTGTGCCTCTTCTAATGCTTTATGGAGCTCAAGATCATTTGAAACTGTCAAGGTGTGCAGGGCCTTATCAATCGGCTTGCATGTGGTGTAAGGTAGTGTGGCCCAAGCACAGCTCTTAGTATAGGGGCTTTGGTAGAGTCTATTTAAACCCCATTCAGAGCTTGTTTCAGATGTATTTCCTTGAAAATTAGCAGGTAAGGACAGGTGTAGCTTGCCACATCTGGGAACCCAATTTAGTTTCATAGTGACAGAGAAAATTTGTGACTAGGTAGGGGACTGCAGCCAACCGAGTGTTCAGACTCCGATGCACTAAGGTCACGTTGACACGTCAGTCTTGTGATTACATAGTTCATGCGGTGTTCTATTTTTCACGCATGTCTGTCCAAGTAGTACAGCTTACATGTAAGTCCCTTTATGTCCACAAAATTCCCATCTCAAATACTGAAGCTAGTGTCCATACTGAATGTTCTCTTTGAAACACCTCACTAATAGAGCAATCAGCAAATCAGCAAACTCCGGACTCTCGAATAACTGGACAAACGATGCCGTCCATATTATGTATGTGAGATGCCTATTCAATGCTCTGCGAGGACCTCGTGCATCCCTCACCTAAGAGCTTCCCTTCTCATAATAGATACATTGTCTACGGCTGCTGGATAATGTTCTCATGATGCGACACTTTGGGGAATATCAAAATTGTCAAATCTCCTGAAGAATGAGTGGATCCGGAAACCTTAAAGGACAGAGTGGAGAAGAAGTTGACTTGAACTTTAACCAACAGGAGGATGCTCCATTTTCCCGTGCAGTCACTTGTTCCCTTATATTCCTAGGTATCACATACCGCACTGTGTCCCCTGCAGTCATCATAGCAATGCTTTACTATCTGGTCGATGCGTCTGCAATTGTCTGTGCTCTGGCTTGTCTGCACCTGTTACATACATGGTGCAGGAATCGCAGTAGGCCTCCTCTTCTGCCGGGCCCGAAAGGGTTGCTCTTGATAGGAAACGTCCTTGATATGCCAGAGGCAGAGGAATGGGAAGCGGCACAGAAGTGGGGAGAGACATACGGTGGGTTTTGTCAGATATTTATTTCAGTATGATTGGCTCATTTATCGATGCTCAAGGGCCATTGATCCACATCGAGAACCTCAGAAAATCTTACATTTTTGTGAATTCCTACGAGTTGGCGGTTGACTTGTTCGAGAAACGCGGGTCCAATTACTCGTCGTGGCCTAAGAGTGTTATGATTGACCTGTATGATACCTTAAAATTTTCACAATCTATTTGCTAATTAGTCAATGATGTTTATTACCATGCAGTGAGGGTTTGGGATGGACTGTGTCAATGATGCCCTATGGAGATGAGCTATGAAAATCAAGACAATTGCTGCATCACTTTTTCCAGCCAGCCACTGTAAATGACTACGTTGATCTTCAGTTGCGCTCAACGCATAGGATGCTTGAAGGGCTCTTGATGGCACCTGACAGATATCCAGAGCTCCTTCGATAGTATGTCTTTTCTCACAAAGCCAAACGTTGCTTTCTCACATATTGTTATAGTTCGGTTGGAGAAACTATCTTAAAAGCTGCTTACAATTATCAAGGTAGATGC
Organism: Porodaedalea pini; assembly: GCA_002794775.1. Lineage (NCBI taxonomy): Eukaryota > Fungi > Basidiomycota > Agaricomycetes > Hymenochaetales > Hymenochaetaceae > Porodaedalea > Porodaedalea pini. Next base: position 267,433 of record NBAY01000043.1, on the reverse strand, counting down.
ACCACCTGTGACCCGCTAATCTGAAGTTGACTTAGTCAATATAGTCTTGCAGCAGGATGATCCATACATCACGCTTGCAGAGAAAGCCGTGGAAGCTGGTTGTGAGGCCCAGGAGTTCTTCCTTGTGAATGTCTTTCCTTGGTTACAGTATCTGCCGTCCTGGTTCCCTGGTGCCGGGTTTCAAAGGATCGCAAAAGAAGGATATAGGCTGTCGATGAGCATGCACCGCGACCCTTATGAGATGGCGAAGGTGAAATTCGTAAGTCTCGAACGCGATAAACAGATTATCTGACTTTTCAAGCCTCCACGGAATCCAAGTTGGAAGGTATGGCCGCCTCATCGATGATCAGCAATCTTATTGAAGCGAACATGGGGAACAATGGAGTTGTAAACAATGAGATCCTCATTTCCCAAGTCACTGGAACTGCATATGGTGGCAAGTCATCCAGTATTCATGAACCATGATGAGACATCTGAAAATAGAATCTTCAGCTGGCGCAGATATGGTACGTCAAATCTGTTGATAGGTAAACAATATTGACAGTCCTGTTAATAGAGCGTCTCTGCCTTGCACTCATTCTTCCTGGCGATGCTTCTATACCCGGATGTTCAAGAGCATGCACAAGGCAAACTCGATAGAGTCATAGGAAAAGATACTCTCCCTACAATTGGTGATCGCCCAAACTTGCCATACATCAATGCAATCATCAAGGAAACTCTCAGGTATGCTGCACTAGCAGAAGCATACTAACTTACTAAGAAACTAGCGCATTTACTGATGCATTGATGCTGAGAGATGGCAGCCCGTTACGCCGCTTGGTGAGTATACTCCCTACTTTATTCTTGAGACTGTCATTGAAGAAAGCCGGTACAGCTGTGGCACATATAGTAGAAGAGGATGATGAGTACAACAGCTACTTTATTCCCTCTGGCGCAACAATGCTCCCGAACCTCTGGTCTGTATTCAATATGTAGTCCTCACCATATTACCGGTGTTTCTATTCTGAACGCATATAAAGGGTGATGATGCGAGATCCTACAGAGTATCCAGAGCCAGACGAGTTCATTCCTGAGTGTTGGCTATATGCAGAAGGAAAGGAACCGCCTTTGGACGTGTACAAGATCGCCTTTGGAATTGGCAGGAGGTGATGTTACCACATTTTCTGAATCACGGATGCAAGCTCATATGTCTCGGATAGGATCTGTCCAGGAAGGCATTTTGTGGACACCTCCGTAAGCTTTGAGCGTCCGAGCATTGTTACTGTTGTTTGATGAATCTCTGTAGGTCTTTATAGGTGCTGCTTCCATCCTCTCGACATTCAACATCACGAAAGCACTCAATGAGAATGGAGTGCCGATCACGCCAACAGTCAAATACACAACGCACATCATCAGGTAAGAAGTTCGTTTACGAGGCAAGTGTTACCGGTGAACATACTGCAACATCCACTTAGACATCCTAAACCGTTCAAGTACATTTTGACTCCAAGGTCAGACAATATCAAGACTGTCATTCGCCAGGCCGTCTATGCTATGAAGTAAACGAGCTCATACACATTATATGATCTGCTGCAAGCATTGTAGATTTATAAAGGCTTTTTTGGACTCCTTTATGTGACTTGTTCTTCTGCCGATGATTGTATTTATGCCAATTCTCCCTTTACTTGATGCATGTAAGCCCATGTATGGTGGAACATGAACGTCGAGCAGAAAGCATCACGGAACCAAGTTTCCTAGACTTGGACCGGGCATGCCTTCAGAGGTTCCTTTCTGCATTGTATAGGCACCTTAAGCCATACAAGTATGTATGTGTCGACTCTAATGACGTACAAAATCGAGCCTCTCATTCGCCAGATTTTTGAATTCACAAAGTAATGGGCTGTCTCGAAGAGCTGCTTCAGACCTTAGACCCTGTTTGGATCCGCCGATAAGACCCGTGATAATGCGTGATAGCATTGTAGTGCTTAGCTACCACGTCGTAAGCTAACTGGGTGTTTGGATCCACATCTCGTTTACAACCGCATTACTGTAATTTAGTCACTCATTCACAGCCGCCGCAGTACTATACTGTATATGGCTATAAAATCTAGAACTAGTACTGACCTGCATTTTGTGCTGCTGTGGCCTAGCAATAGCAGAAACAGTCTGAACAATGGCATGGCTTTGGTGGTTGCAGTTTGCTGGAGTGCTGGAGTGTCGTGCTGTTTGTGTCTTTGACCTTGTATGTGCCAGAAAAGATCTTAGACACAGGTTGTGGATACTGACTAATCTATGTGACATTTGTGACTGAGGAGCTAAGCACCCAGCCCGTGTGTTAGCCTTATGACGGCAAACTCCGGTTGTTAGCTATCTTAACACTACGACGTTATCACGGCCTTATTGGCGGATCCAAACAGGGCCTTACAGCCTTTTTCATAAGTCCTGCGACACGTGCATGTCACGTGTCGCAGGACTTATGAAAAAGGCTGTAATAGATATTGTCAGGAATGTATTCGTGCCCGTCTGATTCAAAGCCGGACATTCTGGAATACCAAGAAGTAAAGATAGCTATGACTCACTACATTCTGAAGTACTGATTCACTTGCAACGGATTCTCTCTGTAGGTCTCACTTGCAGCCTGTTAGACTTGCGTATTGATTGGTCAATATTAGTGTTAGTTTATTATCTCCTTTCAATTAGGCGGAGAGGCTTGCCAGATTAATATCCATTTGCAGTTGTTCAAAAAGTTGGCATGTGGAGAGGCTTCCGTGTGGGATGTAGCTCTACAGTTCGTCTCACTATAATTCGAGTCACTTCAAATAGATTTGAACTTCCTGATAAAGTTGTTCGGATCGGGGGATTTTACGGATGAGCTTTTAAGTTTGCTTTTAATAACTTCTTACTACACCCTGAAGACATGCTTGGAGTAGGTTTAAAGAGGTGGCTACGCCAATTACCTGGAGGAGTTGCATCTGAGCAACAGCAAGTTGATCCGAGGTGAATAGAGGCTGAGAAGTTGTTTGCATTGTGTGGAGAAGCATAGGTGAGAAACTGCCTGCATTTGGACGGCGTCGATCATTCTAAAGCACTGTCACTAGCCTGGTAGCCAGCATATGTCTATAAGACCACGCTCACGCTCAGCATAATCGAAACCTACAAGGTGAGAGTCTTGATGGATCAACAAAACCGTCATTGATATTAGTGACCGTGCTAAGCACCGTATTATGCAAGCTCTCAACCAACCAATCTCTTTTTACATTCAGCCTCAGGATGCGCCATTGCCCTTCTACGAGTTACGCCGCTCTTCTGAACGGATCTCATGTCCCCTAACACCCTTACTGTAGCGGTGACACCGGTTAGACTTGGTGTTTGCTATGCTGCCAGATAGATAGATCGTGGTCAAAGTTTGGAACCATGATGAGATGCTTTTTTATAACAGGTTTGCTGCACATTGCGCTTATGTTGCTAGCCAACGTTCGTATACGTTCCGGAATATCTTCTTTTATAATCATACTCAAGCTCCTTGGTGTATGATACGATCTAAGGAACTTCATCCGCGGCAATGCATGTCCAACGCATCGAACATGACCTCGGTATGCTCCTTCTCCTTCTCAGCCCGACTTCTCCGTTCAACAGATTCAAGGTTTCGGCCGCTCAGCTACGTTCACGTAACACTTTCAATGCTACTAGTATCGGAACGCCGTGAAACCCCTGGAGAAGAGACGCCGCTCTCGAAGGCAACTTTGACCAATAGAACAATTCGATTCCAGTGCAGCGGTTCGTTGTATTATTAGACGGCTGCTTCAAAACCGCACCCTTTCTTCTGCTCCCACCAGAGCCCTTATCTCTGTACCTATGCTCTACCAACTACTTGACGTCTCTGCAATCGTCTGCGCGCTAGCTTGTGTCCGCCTGCTGCATTCATGGCGCAAGAACCGCAGCAGGCCTCCCTTTCCTCCCGGACCGAAAGGACTGCCCCTGATAGGAAACGTCCTTGATATGCCAGAGGCGGAGGAATGGGAGGCGGCGCGGAAGTGGGGAGAGAAATACGGTGAGTCTTGTCACATGTGCTTCTGTACGCTTGCTTAACCCTCGATGCTTAAGGCCCTTTGGTCTATGTCAAGAATCTCGGAACGTCTTACGTTTTCGTGAACTCATACCAGGCAGCAGTTGATTTATTCGAGAAACGTGGCTTCATTTACTCGTCGCGACCTAAGAACGTCATGTTGGAACTGTATGTATTCACTTCGATATCAAATAACTTTAAAGCACTGAACACTCTGGCGTCTACTGTTTATAGCGAAAGTTGGGGCTGGTTTGTACCAGTCATGCCTTACGGCGACGAACTGCGAAGATCAAGACAATTGATGCATCGTTTCTTCCAACCTGCGGTCGTAGGAGACTACACTGAGATGCAAACACAGTCAACTTATAAGATGCTTGAAGGACTCCTGAAGACTCCTGACAAGTATCCTGAGCTTCTCCGACAGTACGTTGTTCTTTATACGGGATTCTGATTTCAGCGTTTTACATTGTTACAGCGCAACAGGCGAAACAATTTTGATGATGTCTTACGGTTATCAAGGTAATGCGCTACTTTGTGCTTTTGCCTTCTTGTTTGCAAACTAATGAATCGATATTTAGCTGCGGAGAAAGACGACCCCTATGTCGCGCTCGGAAACAGGGGCCTGGATGCTTTTACCGAGGCGGAGTGTTTCTTCCTCGTGAACGCGCTTCCTTGGTTGAGGTACTTGCCGGAATGGTTCCCTGGTGCCGGCTTTCATAAGATTGCAAAAGAAGGCTACAGGAATTCGATGGGCGTGTATCATGAGCAATATGAACTGGCGAAAGAAAAATTCGTAAGTTTCTTAATAGAGTCGAAAGAGAATTAGAAGTATTAAACTGGAATGGTTTTTTTCTAGTCGGAGGGAACGGTTGTGCCTTCGATGTCCAGTAAACTTATAGACGCGAGCATGGCAAATGACGCAGTCATTAACGACGAAATGCTGATTGCAAAGGCGACAGGGTCCTCATACGGTGGTCAGTCTGCCGATTACAATGAAGCCTGATGTGTTATCTGAAACTTGACGATCCTCTAGCTGGTGCAGATACGGCATGTGATGGAAATCTTCCATTTATCTATTGCTAATAGCCTTTGTATTAGTCCGTTTCTGCTCTGCATTCGTTCTTCCTGGCAATGCTCCTGTATCCGGAAGTTCAGCGGCGCGCTCAAGAAGAACTCGATAGAGTAGTGGGGAAGGATACGCTCCCATCATTCGACGACCGTCCAAACCTGCCATATATCGGTGCAGTCGTCAAAGAAACTCTCAGGTATTCATTATAATTTTACCTCTATAGCACTAGCAGAACTGAGCTAGAAACATTCATTCGTCCTGAGCGTAGGTGGCAAGCTGTTGCGCCTCTCGGTGTGTTTCATTCTCTTCGTCTTTGTCGTAGTTGTTGAAGTAATTTCAACTCAGCCGTTGCGCATACCGTAAGCGAGGACGACGTGTACGATGGCTATTTCATCCCTGCTGGCGCGACAGTTCTTCCAAACCTCTGGTCTGTATTATCCTTCCCGACGTTTCGTCTCCAGACGTTACTCATGGGTTTCAACCTATATGCGTAAAGGGCGATGCTGAGAGATCCTACGCTGTATCCTGAGCCAGACGAATTCATTCCTGAGCGCTGGCTACCGACAGAAGGGAAAGAGTTTCCGTTGGACGTGCACAAGATAGTCTTCGGGATTGGCAGGCGGTGAGATCATCCTCTTTATCACATCACGAAGTCCTTATCACTTTGCTCGGGTAGGATCTGTCCAGGCCGTCACTTCGCGGATAATACTGTGCGTCCATACGTTAATTACGTTTAATGGGATTCACGAGTTTGCGCAGGTCTTCATAGGCGCAGCTTCCCTCCTCGCGGCATTCAACCTCTCGAAAGCGCTTGATGAGAATGGAGTGCCGATTACACCAGACATGAAATACTACACTCACTTCGTCAGGTACGTACTTATACCTGGATCAATGTATCTGATGATCGTATATCATCCCCATCTAGACACCCTAAGCCGTTCAAGTATGTTTTGACGCCGAGGTCAGACAAAATTGCATCTGTTATCCACCAGGCCGTCGACTCGGCCAAGTAAGACAGGAGGGGATTCCGAGGATATGGAGGCGGTGTGTACGAGTAGCGTGGCTCTACGAATTCTGAGAGAGATAGGATAAATTGTGCTGTTACTCTGACACTTATGAAATACAGTTTCTTGTACCATTCGCCCAACACCTTGACTCCCTTGAGGTGCTTCACTTTCATCTCATCGCCACGCTATGTCCGAAACCCAATTCTGAATGTGCTTTATCATGAGGTACCAGTAAACTATCCGTGATTACTCTGAGCCTCTGCAATTTCTACGACACGCTTGATTGACAGACGCAAGACAAAGCAAGGACACACAATCCACATAAGAAAACTAGAAAATAACAAGAAAAGGGGCCAGGTCAAGCAGGTACCAAGAAAGGGAGGAAGAACTGCAGCGTGTGGTATTGGATGGAGAATAACCGCGGGAATAAGGATGGCGCAATAGTAGAGGGATTAGAGGGAGGGCAGAAGTCCGTGCTCGTGAGTTCGTGTGTATACATATTTAGTCTTCTATCATTTGAAAATTATTCGCCGTGACCCTATGTCAAGAAGCGACGGAAATAAATAGCGGATGTGTAACCTCTATAGAAGGCTTGTCCGAAGCAGAGTATTATCTAGGCATCCTGCGCCCAAGGGTGAGGTTATAAAATGCCTGCGCCGATACCCATTGTAAGCACCATCAGGCATAATGTCGCACTGAGTTTGCCGCCGCTAACGAGGAAAGAAGTATTCCCTAAGGACCCGCTGCTGCTGGAGTTTCCTGCAGCGGCGCTGGCCGTCCCTGTCCCACTTTCCGATCGTGCGGTCGAGGAAGAACCGCCTGGAGAGGTTGTGAGTAGGCCGTTAGAACCACCACTCGCCGCAGAACTAATCGCGGAAAGAGCGGAGATCGCACTGGAGAGCGTGGATGCTGATCCTGTGGGAACGATACCCGAAAGTGTTGTCGTGCTCACGACGCCGTTTGTCAACGAGTTTGACGTCTGCGGCTGCGTTTGAGTGCCGGAAGAAACTGAAGCGCCTGAGGTAGATGGAGAGCTTGAGGAGGTGAGCGAAGAAGTGAGCGAGGCGACGGGGCTGCCTGCCGCGCCAGACATGTTGTCTAAGCTGAAGATGAGTTTGCAATCAGTGTGTTACTGAGGCAGAAGAGATCAGTCAAAGGTAAGAACGACTTACGTGAAAAGACCAGAAAAGGATGTGTACGCCTGCGACGTGTCGTTTGGATTTCGCGCAGAGAGCGACGTGAGTGTAATCCAACTTTACAAATATATAAAAACAAACTGATGTAGAAGTCAATAAAAGGGGGATAAGCACGTACTATGAATCCGCATTCGGTCCTGCATTCGGGTTCGGCTATGAGAGAACAACAAGTCGCGGATCAAAGACTGGGCTTATAAAGTACAGAGAAGTCCAAAAAGGTAAGGAAACAGTAAGTGAGGTGATGACGAAGTTGGTGCTGATGGGTGCAATGGGGATAGATGCGCGTTGGTAAGGTGGAAGCAGTGGCGAGAGAAAGAAACAGAGACGATGGGAACGGAGACATACCACGAATGTGAGTTCACGCGTCTGTGAGACATCTAGGCCTACTGCGAGCTGCTGCACAAGAGTCTGCCCGTACGGTCAGGAATGTACTATCAAGCACCTTGGGATAGAGGGCTTACGTTGGTACCTTGGAAGAGCGCAAAATCTGAAGGTCCGACGGCTGCAAGTAGTGGGGTGAGTCCATCATCGGCCCATGTCGCAGTGCATGCAGACCCGCCGCTACAGGTTATGCCCTTGTAAGGGTGGGTTATCTGTATGCAAATACATCAGATGCTTCTCGACGAGCGTTGAAAGAGAAAGCTCACGAAAACACTTGCTCGAGCAACTGGGTCCAAGTATTGGAAAAGGAGTACAAGCGCGAAAGCAGCTCGAGAGTTAAGGGGCATCGGTTTGACTCGATTGTTGAGTACAAACCGAACAGGCTGATATTTACGGCTGCGAGCAGGTGGGGTTGTGTATGTTGGGGACGTCTTCCGGCCGTTGGTGTTCTACACCTTGCGGTGGCACTTGTGCTGGTATATTAAGGACCTTAAGTACTGGACTTGAGGTAGAGCGTGACGCCGAAGGCTACGGTACTGGGACGTCGACTTTAAAACAAGATGCTAGTTGAAGGTGAGATGAAGTTGGTGCATGTGATCGCAAGACGGTGTCGCGTCGGAACTTGCCGTAGCCTGATGTCATCAAGTACATTTTGGGAAACTCACGGGACTGGCGCGTGCTTTACGTGAAGGCGGAGTCCGGAAATTGTGGAATAGAAGGGTGCATGACGGGTGAAATTACAGATGCATATGAGCAAATTCACTCTGAAACACGAGTTGTGGGAAGATAAAAGTGCATTTGTTCCAGTCGGAGTAAACAGTGTCATATTCTCAGAACTACGTCCAGGTACAATTTTCGTGGACCAATCTTTACAACTTGAAGAGGCTATGGAGGGTCTCTTCCTAAATACCATTTACTTTTCTGATTCAACCGCCTGGCGGATAACAGTCTCAACCTTGTCTGACCTTGGAGTCAGCACATACTTGAATGGCTTAGGGTGCCTAGATGGATGTTGTTACAGTCATCAAATACAGCTGAATTAACAGAAGTACTTACCTGACGAAGTGAGGTGTGTATTCGGCTTTCGGTGTAATTGGCACACCGTTTTCGTCGAGTGCCTTCGTGATGTTGAATGCCGCAAGGATGGAAGCAGCACCTATGAAGACCTGTACAAACTCATATGACGACCGATGTTACAAAACTCTTCACTTAAGCACATACAGTATTGTCCGCAAAGTGCCTTCCTGGACAAATCCTACTCCGACAAGTTAAGTGTGTCCCTTGTGGCTGAACGCAGAACACATAGATCCTTACCGTCTGCCAAACCCAAAGAATATCTTGTGTACGTCCAACGGAGGCTCTCTTCCTTCTGTGGGCAACCAGCGCTCAGGAATAAACTCATCTGGCTCAGGATACTCCTTGGGATCTCTCAGCATTGCCCTGCACGCGATAAAGGTAGATCCGTTAGTATATCAACAGTTAACCATAAAATGGAGTACAACGGACCAGACGTTGGGGAGCATAGTAGCACCAGTGGGTATGAAATAACCGTTGTACTCATCATCCTTGTCTACCGTATGCGCCACACCTGAACCAGTTGCTTCAATGACAATCTCGACAATAAAAGTAGGAAACAATCCCACCAAACGGTGTAACAGCTTGCCATCTGTCGAAATTATGAGTACTCGGTTCTTTGCTTGCTTCTGCTAACACAACATAGTATTACGTACCTGAGAGTTTCCTTAACAATGGCTCCGATGTATGGCAGGTTTGGACGATCATCGAACGTAGGGAGGCTATCCTTTCCTATGACTTTATCAAGTTCGTTTTGTGCGCGCCGCTGAGCTTCTGGGTACAGGAGCATCGCCAAGAAGAATGAGTGCAAGGCGGAAACCGTCTGTAGTGGAGATATGTCAGTATAAATAAATACAAGAATATTTGACGTACTGTATCCGCACCAGCTAGAAATTCATCATGAGTTAGATGGCACGTTGCATTTAATCCGTATTCAAACAACTGACCACCGTACGTAACACCTGCTACCTTTGCAATTAGTGTTTATCGTTGATAACTGCGTCATCTGCCATGCTTGCGTCGAGGAGCCTGCTCATCATCGAAGGAGCGGCCGTGCCTTCCGACTAGCATTTACTTAGTCTGGAGATCGAAATGACTTCACTTCGTGCAGAAAGGTACTCACAAATTCCGCTTTCGCCGTCCTGTAAGGCTCGTGGTACATATCCATTGAAATTTTATATCCTTCCTCAGCAATTTTCTTGAATCCGGCTCCAGGGAACCAGGTGGGCAGGTACTGCAACGAAGGAAAGGCATTCACAAGGAAGAGTTCTTCCGCCTCAGCGGCAGCTCCTATTCCCTTTTCCGCGAGCGCGATGTACGGGTCATCTTTCTCCAGAGCTGTCAAGATCGTTTGTCAGTTCGATCTAGCGAGCGCGAGTAATAATTTACCTTGATGTCCGTAAGCAACCATTAATATTGTTTCTCCCGTAGAGCGGTGGCCAGATCAGAATGCAGTCCTCTAGCTCAAAGAGAGAGTACATACTGTCGAAGAAGTTCCGGAAATTTGTCTGGGCTACTTAGAAGCTTCTCAAGCATCCTATGCGTCGACTGCATCTGAAGCTCAGCGTAATCGCCCATGACGGCTGGCTGGAGAAAGCGATGAAGCAACTGTCTCGACCTCCGTAGTTCATCCCCATAGGGCATTATTGGAACAAACCAGTTCCAACCTTCACTATATGGCGGTCGGATCAGTTTCTCGTCACTGAATTCATATTAGAGGGCCACATACAAGTCATTCATGACGTTCTTGGGTCTAGAGGAGTAATTATACCCGCGCTTCTCGAACAAGTCGACTGCTGTCTGGTAGGAGTTTACAAGAACATAAGACGTCCCGAAGGTCTCGGCATGGACCAGTGGGCCTTGAGTATCAAAAAATGAGACAACCAATGTGGAAGCAATTATGCATTGAGGTAACGCACCGTATTTATGTCCCCACTGTCGCGCTGTTTTCCATATCTCTGCCTCTTGTAAGTCGAGTACGTTTCCTAGTAAAGGTAGCCCTCTCGGACCAGGTGGAAGAGGGAGAGATTTGCTATGCTTGCGCCATGAACGCAGCAGGCGCAGACAAGCCAGAGCACAGACAACAACTGAAGCGTCGATAATAGTGTAGAGCATGGGTCTGAACGATAAGAGACAGGACGGGCCACTGAAGCATATAGATATATAAAACCAAATAGACAAAGAACCGCTTCATGGGAATAGAACCATTCTCCTAATGGTCAAAGTCGATTCAGTATACATTCGTCCCTCTGAGAACCCCGTCTCTTCTTCAGGAACTTTGACGAAATGGAACTAAAAAGCGCCCTAAGCACCATAAGGATGCACCTCAGCAATGGAGCAGCATAGATTTGCGGAGTGGAGTAGGACCGCCGAGGGTATGGGGAACGCACTGAAGTGTTTATCGCCGTGCTGCACGCAGTATATTTTAAATCGGGTAGCATGTGGTGAAGATGTTCTCCGTTACGGCATTCATGTAATAGTTGTGGAGTGAGATATGCCGGAATTTATTATGTGCGAGAAGACTAAGCCGCAATGCAGGATAACGGATGTTGGGCCCATGATGAATCCAGTCTTTGGCTGTGTATTTCAGCAGACCTTTGAGCTTCGTGAGCAAGAGCCAAAATCCGACGACCCGGATATCTATAGGAAGAACTATCAGCACGTCCGTTTCGGGTTAAGTCGTAATGTCGCTACAGTTGGTCGAGCACAGTGAAGCAACGCAAGAGCTAAACGGTTGTTGTGTTGCAAGCATATCAGAGTCATTAGTATTCGTGGGCATTATCGCGCCTTGAGGCGTCCCGGTCTAAGTGCAAAGCGGGATTGTATGGGATTTGATTGCGAATTAGTTGCCATTAGCGTTCGTTTGTGTAGAACATTCGTGTAAGGGCATTGCTCGTATCTTGGTACAGATATTCTGTGAGCTTAAAATTACCACATGATAGGCTCAGGTGTGGTTTTGAAGGTGGTCTCGGGCTTGCGTAGGACTGGTAAATTTGAGCCAATCGCTGGTTGTCGCATCCCGCGGAGCATCGAAGTGTGAACTTGAAAAGGAGCTCAGGCCACCAATCACCAGGTACGCGCAGTATCACGGAAGATAATTAGTTAACAAACTCCGTATCAAGCAAGAAAATTTGATCGAAACACTACCATCAGTAGAAGCGTTAAGTCGCACGAAGGAGTCCGACAGAAACCGGCTGGATCTACAACGTTTGCAGCAGCTCATGCAGCGTGCATTCAGAAGCTTATTTACTTCGTAGTCTCGACAGCCTTGGAAACGATAGGACCAATCTTGTCTGATCTTGGATTTAGAACATATTTGAACGGTTTAGGGTGTCTAGACGGATGCTACATTCACCAATTACACTTGCTTCAAACGAATCACTTACCTGATGAAGTTCGTTGTGTATTCCGCGTTTGGCGTGATCGGAGCTCTATTCTCTTCGAGAACTTTCGTGGTGTTGAATGTCGAGAGGATGGAAGCAGCGCCTATGGAGATCTACGAAGGTTTGTCAGCATGAGAGTAACAAGACTTAGAAACCCAAGGTTTGCGGAACTGTCTGCAAAGTGCCTTCCTGGACGGATCCAATCCAAAATAGATGGGCTTGCACTCGTAATTTAGAAATTGTGGTAGCTTCACCGTCTGCCAAGTCCAAAGTCGATTTTATACACGTCGAAGGGTGTCTCCTTTCCTTTCGTGGGTAACCATCGTTTGAAGCGTTCCTTTCTATTGGTTAAAGTTCAAGTTAGCTTGATCTCCACTCTTTTCCCTCAACGTCTCCACCTGTTCTTCAAGGATAGATATTTCGTGAATCGAACAGCACCAGGAGCGTTGAAAAAACGCAATACTGAACCTATTGATATTGAATGAAGAGGATAAGCACACAGAAAGGGACGCACGAGATCTTCGCAAAGCACTAAACAAGCATTTTACATACACCACATCGTCCGCCGACGCGGAGGCATCTAAGGGCCTGATTTTCTGATGGGACTATTCGTAAGCTTAGCGAGGAAGAATTTAATACGGACGCTAGCTTCAGCATTTCGGAGGATGCATTTTATGGTCTTGGGCTATGCAGAGCGCGACTCGGTGTAGCTTGAAGAAATCAAATTCAAGTTTGATTTTCACTGCGTGGAAACCCGCTACCCAATGTAGCCAATCACGGGATTAACGCGACGCGCGACGCGTCGGAATGCGAACTTTATAGTATTATACGGAGCCTCGACTGCGGAATTGTAGACCTAGAGTGTGGAACCAAGTCTACGCTACGCGTGCTGATCGCATCTCTCTGTTCAGTAAGTAGCAGCATGATGACAATGTCGTATCTCGCCTCTTGTGTTTGTTACAGCCAATACAACGACTGACTTTGTCTATGGCCTCACAAAATATGTCGGTGATCGGACTAGCTGTACCAGGAACGTGTTGTCGCAACCAAGACGTGACCATGGAATGGAAGGTATTTGAGAGGCATCCGAGAGTTGTTCAAGCTTCACTGTGGAGCAGCTGAGGTATTCTAGTATGTAATCACAACAGTTGCTGTTGCCACAAGCTTCCGTAGTACTTCAGACGGCATACACGTGGACTAAGCTGCGTTGTAGCCACTGTGATATTCAGATCAAAGTGCATAGAAACTATTTGGTTTTACGGGTTTTATGCTATAGTATGATGCTTGCGGCCATCTTTGATTCATTGATCACTTTTCTGATTCAACCGCCTGGCGGATAACGGTCTCAATTTTCTCTGACCTCGGAGTCAGCACATACTTGAATGGCGTTGGGTGCCTAGATGGATGCATTTATAATCGTCGAATACAGCTGAATCAGACGGAAGCATTTACCTGACGAAGTGAGGTGTATATTCGGCTTTCGGCGTAATCGGCACACCGTTTTCGTCGAGTGCTTTCGTGATGTTGAATGCCGCAAGGATGGAAGCAGCACCTATGAAGACCTGCGCAAAAGCATCAAACGACCAATGTAACAAGATTCTGGGCTTAAGAGCATACAGTATTGTCCGCCAAATGTCTTCCTGGACATACCCTATTCTGGTATTTAAGCGATGTGCTCACGGCTGAACTGAAAGGATATAAGATCTTACCGCCTACCAAACCCAAAGAATGTCTTGTGCACATCCAAAGGAGGCTCTTTTCCTTCTGTGCGTAGCCAGCGTTCAGGAATGAACTCGTCCGGCTCAGGATACTCTATAGGATCTCTTTGCATCGCCCTTCGCACATTCAGATCAGGACAGGTAAGTACAACAGAGGAAGGAAAAGCGAGTAAATCAACTACTAGCCAGACGTTGGGGAGCACAGTCGCTCCAGCGGGAATAAAGTAACCGTTGTATTCGTCATCTTCTCCCGCGGCGTGTGCCACGGCTGCGTCGATATGTCTTCGTCAATTACTTCACAAGAAGGGGGGGCGGGGGGCAGGAAGGAAAAGCTTACCGAGTGGCGTAACAGGTTGCCATCTGCCAGTGAAAGCAATCGGGGATGAAATTTGATTTTAGCTTATTTACGTCAATCTTGCATTTAAGCGGGGTCTGGTATGCATACCTGAGGGTTTCTTTGACGATTGCTTCTATGTATGGCAAGTTCGGGCGGTCAGCGAACGATGGTAGAGTATCATTTCCTATGATTTTGTCGAGTTCGTCTTGAGCGCGCCGTTGAACTTCTGGGTACAGAAGCATCATCAGGAAAAACCTCCCGGTCAGAAACCGTAGAATATATAGAATCTGTAGAATATTCAAGCAATTCCAACGGATTCTGGCCGATTCTGATTCCAACGGAATCCCAAGCATCGTATGATTTATGAGCAGATTCTATGTATTCCAATAAATTCTAATAGCATTTCACACCATTTCTTACCGGTTTTAGGTGGCATTCCAAACTTTTCAATCATTTTCTTGCAGATTCTTGTGGCAATTGAGTGTATTTAAACAAAATTCTAAACTAAAAGGATGCCACGGCCGGTCGTCGGAATGAAGCCTGACGCCCGGGATGACGGGTACGGCAAGCAGCTCCTTTTGTACATGCGACGATGTAAGGCGCGCCGCAGCATCGGTCCTGAGTTCCACAAAATCTACCTTGTGAAGCTTGGTCTCGCCGGTTTTGAGAGCACGCAAGTATGAAGCAATGTCAGCACGACATCGTCCCATTGTCGTGACACACAGGCAAGACATGTACCTTGCCTTCGCGTGCTCGAACATCTCCTGTTGGATAGTCTTGAGAAGTGCAGGTACGGCAGTCTCCTTCAAGCCCGTATCACGTCGCACAGAAAGTGTTTGCTTCTTCTGGATATCAACCGGACCGAGTTCAAGGCGAAGTGGAACACCTGGACAAAAAGCCATTTGTAAGACCACAGGAAAACCGAGAAATAAGGAATAATTGAATTTTCGCGCCTTCTGTTCACAGTCGTTGAACTTGTAGCCAGGAGTGTCGCCGTTCCGTACATCCACCTTCGCGCTTTCCTGAGCGTCTTCGCGAGCTCCTCACAGCGGTCGTATAACTCCTACTTATTAGTGTGCATGGTGATACCGCAGGGGACAACGATTGCTTGGACGCGAGCGATGCGTGATGGGAGAACAAGATCCTGGTTGTCGCCGCGAATCATGACCATGATTCCGACCATGCGCGTGCTAAGGCCTCACGAGTTCTGCTACAGAATAATTTACCACCGTTCGGACCCGTACCCTGTGGATCGTCCAGGCCTTCGACCACGACGTTGAACATCTCTGGCCGTGAGAAGTCTTGGCCAAGGCAATGCGACGTCGCAGCTTGGATGCCACGGCCGGTCGTCATGTAAAGACCACCCGCAAACTTCTCCTTGTCCGACTTGATGCCTGTGATGACGAGTACGGTAAGCAGCACCTCGTACACGCGACGATGTAATTGAGAATTACCCGTACTTCAGTGTCGGCCTCCTTCGTGAAATGCGCAGTGTGGCCTTCCTGTCATAGGAACTCGCGCGTACGGAGGAACGGCTGGGGGCTCTTGGACTCCCAGCGCGCAACACTGATCCACTGGTTGGGCTTGAGGGGTAGATCACGATAGCTCTTGATACATTTGGTGTAGTAGGGATACATAGCCGTTTCTGTAGTCGGACGGATTGCTATAGGCTCCTCAAGCTCGGAGCTCCCTCTGAAGACGCATGTCATATCGACCTTAATCAGCGCCTATAATACTTGTCAGCACAAAGTGAGGGATTACAGAACAATCAACGCACGTTCGTATACCAACCCGGAAAGTCGACCTCTTTCTTCAAGCCAATAGCAATCTTCACCGTGCCGTCAATTCTCCCTTCCTCTTTCATTGCCTTTTCCTGGGCGGCAATTGCAGACGTGCACACAGCAGGCACCACAGCCTCGGCCTTGAGTTCCACAAAATCTACCTCGTGAAGCTTGGTCTCCCCGTCTCGAGAGCACGCCAGTATGAAGCCAGGGAGGAAGACAGTAAAATCAGAGGCGAGCGCATGTACGGCGAAGAGGGAAGTCGATGATGTGAGTGCTCTACACTCACCCATCTCCTTGATTCTTGCGTTGAACCGTTCTGTCGGCAAGTAAGAACCTGAGATGCAGATGCGTGTTTTTTCAAAATACCTTGTACCGCTTCCCAGATGATGTGCGGCCAGTGATTAAGACTGCAGCATCCACTAACGCTGTTGTAGTCTAACATATCGGCCTTGATCAGCACCTATGATACTTGTCAGCACTAAGTGAGGGATTACAGAACAATCAGCACACGTTCATATACGATACCGGAAAGTCGACCTCTTTCTTCACGCCAAACGCAGCCTTCACGGCGCCGTCGTTTCTCCCTTCCTCTTTCGCTGCCTTTTCCTGAATGGCAATTGCAGACGTGGGCGGAGCAGGCGCCGCAGCATCGGTCTTGAATGTCGCGAAGTCTACTTCGTGAAGCTTGATCTCCCCGGTTCCGAGAATGCGCAAGTATGAAGCAATGTTGGTTCCAGAGAGGAAGACAGTATAATTGGAGGCGAGTGCACGTATGGCGAAGGGGGAAGTCGATGATGCGAGCGATGCATCAAGCACCGTGATAACCTTCGGGGACGTGTTGGCATCAGTTTCGACGAGGAAGCGACATTCGCATTGAACGGGCTGGTAGCAGTGCTGATACGGTGCACGCTCAAACAGGTCGGCAACGAGTTTGGCACCAGCCTCCTTCGCCTCAATAGCAGACATGACAAGCTTCTCGACGAGAAGATGTTGATGCTCCGAGGGAAGTGCAGAGAAATACTCTTCCGCATCGTCGATATCGCGGATAGCGAAGAACTCCTTGCGGTCTTGGTCAATCTTCTTTTCCGCTTGCTCCTTCGACATCGACAATTTTCCCAGAGTCCTTCTCGAGAATCTCGTCCTCCTCGCCCTCCTCGCCGTCATGAGTCTCAGCGGGACTATTCTCCGACTTCTCCTGTAAGGGTCGAACGCGGAAGCAGGTTAAGTCTGGGACGCTGAGCAGGCTGGGCAGGTTCCACAGGTGCATTGTGGGTCAAGTCGACGCTCGTTGTACGGCTTGACAGGCGACTTGGACGAGACGAGGATGTAGTAGGAGCCTCATTAGCGGCCTCAGTGGCCTGCAGCATCTGGAACATGTTCGTGTTCGAATTTGTCCTTGAAAGGCTCGCACTGTTGCGCTTGCTGTCTCCCTTCTCCGTGAAGACGCTAGCTGGTCCGAAGTTCATGGTTCCACTGCCATTCTGAATTCTGCCAAAGTTCGTCAGATCGCCCGCCTTGTTTGCAGGCCTCGAAGGACCAGAGGCGACAGCCCATCCGTCAGGACCCACTTGAGCATTTCCGTCACGATCATGACCACGGCGTGAACCACCACGAAACATGGCCGACTGTGCCAAGTTATGTTGCTCCTGTCGTGCCTTCTCTTTCGCGGCCTGTATATTGATAAGCACAAGTGAAATTTGCTAACAAAGCAAGAGCGCGTACAGCCTCATGGATCTGGGCGATTGTCGACGGAGCAGCGACCAAGTTGCGGGTAGTCCGTTTCCTTTCTCGCAATTCAATCACATCCTGTCCAAGAAAGTCAGCTCAACGAAAGGCTATGAAACAGAAGGTACGCACTTGTAACATGAACCACATACGACACGACACGTTGCTGCTCTTCGCAAGCTCCTTCATCCGACTGAAATAGACATCCATGTGTCCGCGAGCCTTAGAGGTATCGAGCGCCTGACAAACACTTGTCAGTAGTTTACATAAAATTTCGATCTCTTCCTCCTCGGGATTGTCGACGTTACTGAGCAGCTTCTTGATACACTCATACATGATACGCTCCATGAGCATCTGAAGATTGAAGAGCTCACCGATGAACTTGACGAGTCCGAGACCTTGATACTTGGCCTTCTGAGCAGTGTGGTATTCGTCCGAGTACAGCGCACTCTCGCCAGCCTCCTTGTTTTCTTCCTTTTCGTTGGCATCCTTAACAGCCTGATCCTCTGTCGCCTTCACGAGAGCCGCTGCCGCCATCGACTCCTTCTGCGTCCAGCCGCGCTCGAAGTCTTCCTAACAGCGATTCAGAAGGTACTTACGGAAAAGTTGATCACCTGTAATCGGCTTGCCCTCAGCATTGCGGATACCATCATCCTGCACGTTCGGACTGATCTGCTCCATCATCTTATGGCACAAGCGAGCATACATCTCACTCCAGGCCGCCTCATCCGTTGCCTTCTCGAACACAAGCCGAATGAGCTGAATGAGCGTACGCCCATCCTTCTCACTCTCACTCTTGTTTGCCCACGCAATGATCTGGTTTGAGATGGACTCCAACTTCTCCATAGTGGGCTTGTTGAGCAGCAAATGGATTTTCTTGTCCACAATCTCAGGTGAGTCTGTGTCAATTGAGGCCCCACACCTGGACGTGCTGCCAGCGGCCCAGCGGTTCGCAGACTGCTCGAGCGGCGCGACGTGTTCGAAGGAGGAAGTAGCGTTCACTTTGAACTGATTGACAGAAGCGCTGATACGGTCCGACTCGTTGCGTGTTGAACCGCCACATTTCCTACGCGTACGCTTGTTGCCCACAGCGCCCGCGCCACCTGACTGGAAGAGCGAACCATAGGCGATGGACACCCACCTGCGAATGGAAGGCCACCGTGCCCACCACTCATTGACATCGAGCGCATGAAGCGCTCTTCACTTGACAGTTTGTTCAGTGCAGAGAAGTTCCAGCTTTACGGTCTTCGGCTTGAAGATGAGCAAGTTGAAAGTCGGAAGTCGGACGGCATGTTGCCTGCAGCAGTGAGTGCATCCCACCAGGCGGCCGGCGAAGCTACCACTTCGTGTGTGATGGTTGTGGTGGATGTGATCGAGGGTTTTTTTAGACATTCTGTAAGGACGTCGGCACCAGACATATTGGAGTGGCAGCAGATGTGAAGGCGATATGTGGCGAGTCGCGTCAAAACCAACATACACGTGATCAAGTTCCCACACCTCTTCTGTGGACGACGCGTCCAGGATTGGACTTAGCAGTTTTTGTCACCTGAAGTGCCTCCAAATACAAAATACATCATATCTCACTCAATTCTTCACAAAAACTCTTCAAAAAAGTTGCTAAATTCATGTTTCAATGGTTTCTAAAATTTATGTGAGCTTAGAGGACAGAAGGTGGAATATTGAGGCTGCAGTAGTGAGAATGGGTGTTTTTCTAGAAAAACTCCTTCCCTGATTTTTCCTGAGCTCAATTTTGAAGCTAATGACATGAAACTTGTTGGAGAATGGTCTATATATTGTATATTAAATTATAGATGGCTTATATCAATGCAGGCATTTTTTGACAACTGCCTGAGTCAAGCAAATTTGGGTGAGTTTGAGAGTTTCAGCACAACAGTCAAACAGGACAAGAGGAGACATTCACTCTAGTTCATCCCTCATAACATCAACAGTATAATATATAGACCATTCTCCAACAAGTTTCATGTCATTAGCTTCAAAATTGAGCTCAAGAAAAATCAGGGAAGGAGTTTTCCTAGAAAAACACCCATTCTCACTACTGCAGCCTCAATATTCCACCTTCTGTCTACTAAGCTCACAAACATTTAGAAGCTGTTGAGAAATAAATTTGGCAACATTTTTGAACTGATTCTGTGAAGAATTGACAGAGATATGGATTTTACAAGTTTTTGAGGTGCTGAAATGCTCAAATTTTGTGATCTTCACATATGCATGTCTCAAGACTTATGAAAAACACTGTAACCTGCAGATAGTTCATGGGTCCCAGTATAGGTCCAAGAAGCCAATCTAGTACCTGCACCTGTGTCAAGCCATGGCAGAATCTAATGAATTCCACAATCGGTTTTTTATTCTAAAAAATTCCATAGAATCTATGAGGTGTGTCATTTTTCTATCCATATTCTAAATTTCAAGCTGCCAATTCTGTTCAATTCCAAAACTTGTAAAATTTTCCATGAAATTCTACAAGTTTTCTAAAATTCGGACTGCATTCTCAGGACATTCCAAAGATTCTACAATTTTCTACAATTCTAATAACTTTCTAAGGGTTTCTGAGCGGGAGGTTTTTCCTGATGATTGCCAGGAAGAACGAGTGCAGCGCGGAGATTGTCTATCGCATCGAATGTCAGCGTTTCCTAGCAGAAGGGATATCTGTAAGTACCGTATCTGCTTCCCCTGAACATGTAGTGAGTTTGGGATGAGTAGTGACCGTTCATGGGTATTCAGACAACTGACCGGCATAGACGATACCGGTGACTTTTGCAATAAGTGCCTCGTCATTAATGACCGCATCATCCGCCATGTATGCATCAAGCAGTTTACTCGTCATCGAAGGAGCAGCCGTTCCATCTGACTATATGCACTCTTAGCGTGAACCTCGGTAAACTTGGGCTTGTCGTACAAGAGACATACGTTTTTTGCCTTCGCCATCTTGTAAGGTTCTTGGCACATATCCATCGAAAGCTTGTGTCCTCTCTCCGCAATATCCTTAAATCCAGTTCCAGGGAACCAGGCTGGCAGGCATTGCAGCCAAGGAAAGGCGTTCACAAGGAAGAATTCCTCTGCCTCACCAACGGCTTCTATACCTTTCTCTGCGAGTACAATATACGGGTCGTCCTTCTCATAGGCTACACGAATCACTCGTCACTACACGACAGGGAAGTACTAGTAGAACCACTGGTTTACCTTTGTATCCATAGGAGGCCATTAGAGTCATCGAACTGACCGAGCTGTAGTGTGTGAGCAACGCATTGACATTACGCATGAGAAAAAGACATACTGTCGAAGAACCTCCGGATACCTATCCGGGATTCCTAGCAGTCGTTCCAACATTTTGTGTATTGTTTGCGTCTGAAGCTCGTGGTAATCTCCCATAACAGCTGGCTGTAAGAAACGATGCAGCAACTGCCTCGATCTCCGTAGCTCGTCCCCGTAGGGCATAAATGATACAAACCATTCCCAACCTTCACTACACGGCAGGAGGTACCGACACATTCAACTACCTGGAGGACATTACAGTACGAAGGAACGTACAGGTCCATCATGACATTCTTAGGACGCGACGAGTAAATGAAACCGCGTTTCTCGAACAAGTCGACCGCTGTCTGGTATGAGTTCACAAAAATATATGAAGTTCCAAAGTTCTTGACGTGGACCAATGGACCTTAAGACATGAGAAAATGAGTTAAACCTATGAAGTATTCTGACGAGACCCACCGTATTTCTCTCCCCACTTCCTTGCCGTCTTCCATTGCTCTGTCTCCAACATGTCGAGTACGTTTCCTATCAAAGGCAAACCTTTCGGTCCTGGTGGAAGAGGGAGAGACTTGCTGCGCTTGTGCCGTGAATGCAGCAGGCGCAGACATGCCAGAGCACAGGCAACGGCTAAAGTGTCGATGAGATAGTAGAGCATAAGTGCGAGGATAAAAGACGTGACGAGATACTGAAGCACCCGTATATATAAAGCCGAATAAGCAACGCGCCGCTCTATGAAAATTGAGTCGTCCTTCTTGGGTATAGTGGGGCTCGATCTTCATTCCACTCTCTGAAGGTCCCCGTTTCTTCTTCAAGAACTTTGATGGACACTTAAGCAGCCGGGTCGTTTACGTTTCTGACGCGGGAAAGACTTCTGAGGTATGAGGAACATGCAACACACCAGGTAGTATGCAGTGAACGACCCCCGTTCTGGTATTCCTGTAATGATTGTGGAGTGAAATACGTCGGGATTCCTGATGTGCGCACGAAGATTAGATGTTGGAAGCGGGCCAAATTGTCCTATTGGGAAAGCATGTTGGCACATCTTTGACTTCCGTGGACAAGAGCTATAACCCGGTGACCCAGACAACAAGATCGGAAGGACCATAGCGCGTCCGTGCTGCGGAGTTCCTCGAAGTCTGATCCCTCCACTTTCTCATTATCAGACAGCGAGCATCATAGTGACGTAGAGGGAGAAAAAGCCTAGCCGGGAAGAATGGCACAAGCATCACAGATAACTTGTAGTGAACGACATCACGCGTAGAGGAATCTCGGACTAAGTGTAAAGCAGTTTTGATTGCAAGAAAGCGGCCGGTGTCGTTGCCTGCGTAGAGCATCCACTATAGGTACGGGGATTATCTTGACACAGATAATATTAATCTGTGAGCTTAACCGTGGTGCTTGCCGCATGGGAAACTCAGAGAGTGGTCTGAAGTCTGAATCAATGGCGTTGCGGAGATGCGTAGAAAAAAATCCTACATGCTCCAAAAACACACATTCAACGTTCTCGCAAGTCACACGGCTCTTGAACAGCCGTGTTTAGACTGCAAACCTGGTTCAGATCGCCATCCCGTTGCATTGACATCATATATACCTTGACTTTGTACTGTCTTACATGAGCGGCACGGCTCTTGAAGAAAACAGACAGGGTATGAGGAAGTTTAGCAGATGACTCGGTCACATTGATAGTCTAACAAATAAAAATACTCTTTGGTCACGCGAGTGGGATCGAAGCTTATCACCAGTTTTGGACATTAATATTCGTCGCGCTGAGAGCGTGCAGAACAGAGGATGGGTGCCAGTCGCCGTCAACAGCCTTGGCTCCCATCATATCACTCGAGAGAAAACTCATTGTGAAAGAATGAAGCCAAGATCTCGGCACCCGAATGGTAAAAGTCTGCGGCACAGTCACTCGTCAATGACTCACATACAGTCAAACCTGCATATAAGAATACTGGTGGATAAGAATAACCTGTAGTTAAGCATACAGTTTTCCATCCACCGACTTGGTAGGCAGGAAATTTAGGGTCCTATAAGAACATTTGCTATAAGCAATAAGAAATAAGATTTCAGTGGAAATTTATAGAAAAAATATTATCTAGAGGTAGTCAAGTGACCATGTATTCCCATATACAGGTGGGTTTTAAAAGTTACGGGACACCCTGAAAAGGAAACTCTTTCTTGACCACAAAAATCCTTTGCTTTGACTTCATAGAAAATTCAAGGATGGTGAGAAGATAAGAGTCATCATCTTTTTACAAGAAAATATCTGTGTTCTGTGTTTATGCAAGGGTGGATGGTAGGTAGAGACAATGTGTGTGGGTTTGCTCAAGCAGATGTGAACCAGCTTCTGTTTTCGGGTGTCCCGTAACTTTTAAAATCCACCTGTAGATATACTTGTGACAATCTATACATAGATTCATCATTAATATTGATAATTTTTGTGGCTCACAGTTAACAGGCAAATAACCTCTCATGACCCTTCCAGGAGCACACTCTTTCAGAGCCAAACTGATGATGAGAATAGTCAAGCACACATGCCTCTACCAAGGGTTAGTTCAGAAGGAAATTAGTAGGGGTCTGCCACAGTCAGATATTTATATTTATTTCTCTTAAAATGTCTACTTTTCAATACAGTGTGATGATTCATCCAGCCATAAATAGCAATAACTTTATTTGACTATTATGCAATAGTGTGTACAAGAATTACCTGTGGTTAAGCATAAGCTGGCATGTCCACCGAACCCTATTCTTATACACAGGTCCGACTGTAATCAACTGGCGAGTTCCGTATCTCCAGGTGTACCGAGAGTCGGCGGCGAGCGGTAGCCGCCAAGCACAAGGGTAACGATCACCGTATAAAGCCCGGAACGGAATTGAAGCTAGCTGCCACTCGCGTCCGCGTCGCGTCTTGAACTTGAACCTCATTCTTGTCCTCTTACCACCACCTCACACACCGCCGCCGACGCCAACACACAATATGGAGAGCATTTCGCAGCGCTTCAAAGACCAAAAACTGTCTGTTCAGCCTGTAAAAGTAAAGAAGATTTGCTGCAGTGCGTCCTCTATTCCTCAGAAATGCACCACCCTGACGCGTCTCCACCTCTACAGTCGGTGCAGGCTACGTTGGTACGTTCCCCGCCATCTCTCTCTCGAGTGACGGCCTATTCTTACCATTTCTCAAGGTGGTCCGACATGCGCGGTCATCGCGCTCAAGTGCCCGCACATTGAAGTCAACATCGTCGACCTCAATCAGGCCCGCGTCGACGCGTGGAACAGCGCCGACTTTGCGCTCCCCATCTACGAGCCCGGCCTCGTGGACGTCGTCCGCCAGGCGCGCGGTCGCAACCTCTTTTTCTCCATCGACGTCGACAAGTGCATTCAGGAGGCTGACCTTATCTTCGTCTCTGTCAACACGCCCACCAAGAAGAGCGGCGTCGGTGCAGGCTTTGCTGCTGATCTCAAGTGCGTTTTTCTTGTTCTTCGCTTCCGCATTTTATTCGCATCCATAATGTGTGTGTCTATTTCCTAAAAAAACTTGCATTCAGTTATGTTGAGCTCGCGACGCGTCGTATCGCCGCCGTTGCGACATCGTCTAAGATCGTCGTCGAAAAGTCGACCGTGCCCTGCCGTACGGCCGAGTCTATGCGCACAATCCTTGAAGCCAACTCCAAGAACGGCTGCCGCTTTGACATCCTCTCCAACCCGGAGTTCCTGGCGGAGGGCACTGCCATCAACGACCTCTTCGCCCCGGACCGCGTTCTGATCGGCTCTCTCCAGACCGAAGAAGGTCTCGCTGCATGCCAGTCCCTCGCCGAAGTCTATGCGAACTGGGTTCCGTGAGTCGCTTTTACGGCTTTTCTTACTTTCTTTTCTTCACGTTTGTTCTGACATCTGAATTGCAGCAAAGAACGGATCCTGACCGTTGGCCTCTGGTCTTCCGAGCTCTCCAAGCTCGCTGCCAATGCGATGCTCGCGCAGCGCATCTCCTCCATCAATGCGCTCTCCGCGATCTGCGAAGCCACGGGCGCGAACATCGACGAGGTCTCGCATGCCGTCGGGTGCGACTCGCGCATGGGACCCAAATTCCTCAAGGCGTCCGTCGGCTTCGGTGGGTCGTGCTTCCAAAAAGACATCCTCAATCTCGTCTACCTCAGCGAGAGCCTGCACCTGCCGGAGGTGGCCGCCTACTGGCGTCAGGTCGTCGAAATGAACGAGTACCAGAAGCGGCGCTTCTCCAAGACCGTTGTCGACACGCTCTTCAACACCATCACCGGCAAGCGCATCGCCGTCCTCGGCTTCGCGTTCAAGGCCGATACCGGTGACACCCGCGAGAGCGCCGCGATCACCCTCATCCGCGACTTCATGTCCGAGCGCGCCCTCGTCAACATATACGACCCCAAAGTCGACCAGGCGCAGATCTGGCAGGACCTCCAGGAGGCAGCGCCCCTCTCCACCCTCCCGCAAAGTATGTCTTTTTTTTTCGAACGTATTTACTTCTCATACTAACTGGCTCCGCGTGCGCCAGTCCAAAAGCAGGTGTTGATCTGCCCGTCCGCTCTCGATGCGTGTAAGAACGCCGAGGCAGTCGTGATCGCGACAGAGTGGAAAGAGTTCCGCAACATCGATTGGACTACCGTATATGCCAGCATGGAAAAGCCTGCCTTCGTCTTCGACGGCCGCCTCCTGCTCGATGCGGAGAAGCTCAGGGAGATCGGTTTCAAGGTCAAGGTCATCGGGCGTGGCGAGCGTCTCTAAATTCATCTGGACTTCTAGTGATGTCGAACTTGGACTATTATAAAATAGATGTCGCTTTCTTTCAACTTCAGGGACTTTTTCACTTGTTACCACTACTCTGCATTGTTGCCACCTGGCGTTTTCTTGATAAAAATGCCTGCCGTTTTAGAAATGCACACAGCAGTCTTTCCAGCAAGCCACCTTCAATTCAAAAAGAGAGGTATACAGACAGCTTGAGCATGGACATCAGCTAATAGTTATAGTACGCTAATCGTTAATCAACCGGCCTGCGTAACAAAGCAGACCAAAGCGCTGTTAAAACATAATCATAAAGAAAATCCGTTCAAACCATCTCCACGAGCTCGACCGCGCGCGCGATAACCTCATCCACAGTCCAGCGCTCGCCGCTCCTGTTCTTCAAATCCAAGACGTCCCCAATCTCATCGCACGCCCGCAGCACCAAATCCACGTCCTCCTTCGTGTGCGCCGCGCTCAGGCAGAAGCGCACGCGGCTCGTGACGAGCGGTGTCGCAGGGTAGGCGACGACGACGACGGCGATGGGCGTGCGGCGCTCGAGCATCATGCGGCTGAACACGCACATCTTGCCGGGTTGAACAGCAGCAGCGGCACGATCGGGCTGTCGACGTGCCCGTACGTGATGAACCCGAGCTTGTCAAGCCCGCGCGAGAGGTAGCGCGCGATGAACGCGAGGCGGCGCAGTCGCATGTGGCCCTCGCTGCCGTCGCGTAGCGAGAGCGGCAGGTCCAGCCATGCAGGAAGGCTGGCTGCGGGCGCCGGGCCCGGGTGCACATACGCCGTCGGATCGGTAGTGGAGGAAGGCGGGAGGGGAGGGGAGACGCCCATGATGCTTGCCATACTCGCGAGGATCTGCGTCAGGACGGGCGGCGCCATGGCTTCCCCGTACGGACCCAAGTGGCCGCGGACCCGCAGCCTATCGATCAAGGGCTTGTCCCCGTAATATAGCCGCCAGCAGCGCCGAAAGATTTCGTGAAGGTGCCCATGAGAATGTCGATCTCGTTCGGGTTGATGCCGAAATAATCGGCCACGCCTCTGCCGTGCGAGCCGAGGGCGCCGATCGAGTGCGCTTCGTCAATAAACAGATAGAACTGGATCCAAAATAGTTAGGGATACTTGAAAAAGAAAAATGATGCAAAGATTCTAAAAATACCTTGTAGCGTTTCTTCAGTTCCAGAATTACGGGCAGATTAGTCAAAGTGCCCTCCATACTGAACAGGCCTTCCACAATGAGCAGAATTTTCTTCCATGGACGATGCGTCTTCGGCTGTCCTTGGCTAATAACCTCACGCAAGAGCGACTCCAGAGACTCCATATTATTGTGTTTGAACATGCGAACATTCGCTCCGCTGAGACGCACACCAAACCGGATAGACGCGTGGTTCAGCTCGTCCGAAATGACGAGGCAGCCCTTGCTGACCAGCGCAGGTATGAACGCAGAGTTCGTCGCAAAGCCCATAGAACTGATCAGCGCGTCCTCCTTGCCCAAGAACTTCGCCACGAGTTGTTCGGTCTGCTGGTGCAAGTCCAGGGAGCCACCCTCGAGCCGCGCGCCGCATGCACTAACTCCATATCGTCGAATGCCCTCTTCCACGGCATCCGCACATCCGCCGCGAGCTTGGGCAAAGCCGAGGTAGTTATACGAGGATAGGTTCAGCGCACGTGTGCGAGTGCCTGTGAGCTGAAAGGTGTGGTTGTGATCTGCGCTTGTACGGTCCAACAAAGTAACAGTCCGCCCTGGAACGCCAGTACACGGACGAGAGAAACAGTCGTCCATGCGCTTCTTCAGTCTCCGGGTGTAAAAAGAATCAAAGTCCGAGTTAAGCGGGGCATATCCCTAATTGCACGCGGACGTGTCAGCTTTCGCTCTACTTCTGAGAAAACCCCAGAAAACAACAACGTACACCCTTCTCTTTCAAATGCTTGTAGCTCGAGGGACGGAATCGCTTTCCAATGAAGTCGCGCAGATGACCAATGCAGATGAGAAAAATGTAGCTGATGTACGTCGTCAGCAAAATACGGTACGGCGGTTCGACCTCCTCCAGCTCGTATTTGTCGCCGGGCTTCGCAGAAGAGTCGTGCCTAAACTGCTCGTTCATGCAATGGCCGAACTCAGAATGTACCGTCGTGAAGACCTGTTCAGACGTCGGCGGCGTGCTCGGCAACGTCAGCCCATCCTTGTTATCGGTGTCGCAGTACTCGTCCAGCACCGTGTCTTCGGTCGACGATGTCAGCGTCGAAGACAGCGAGAGCGCTGGCGTGGACGTGGGCGTCGTGCTGCGCGACCTGCTCATCGCGTCCATCTGGGAGACGGCAGAGAGATAGGAGGCGGCTGACTTGAGGGAGATAGACGACTTTTTCTTTCTGGAAAACATGGAAGGAGTCGGAGACGAGGGGTTCAACGCCATGGGTGAAGGCATGGCTCGTACTTAGACACCTTTCCGTGCGAATCAGAAGTCGTTGGACGACGTGAGTGTCGTTGAAATCTTTCCAGCGACTCTGAACGTGATGGAGACGGTAGAGGAAGGTGTCTAGCAAAGAACGAGTGAGTTAAGGTCGCGAGATGAACGTCTCGGCTAATTCACCCTATAAGGCATTTGTCAGATCACACCGCGTAAACTCATTTTCTTGTCACGCCCGCTGACATTATAAAATGGAGAAGATACATAGTATAGCTAGTACATGAGTCCTAGACACCACATTTTCATCTCACATCTGACGCATCCTAATCATTGTCATTAGGGACATAGAACCTAAAAGCCCGCCTCAGGCGGACAACCAGTCATGATCACTTTGGGCGAGACCCATTCAAGGCACTGGACTGAGGTGAAGGAGAGACTCCGTGGATCAAGGCTCAGCTAATTGCAGCAGGGAGCCATTCGATGTAGGTCTTCAGAGAGGTCGAGACAGCGAACCACGAGAAGCAGTCCTTTATGTGTTCCAAATTGATTGATGGACAGATGCCGCAGATGCCGCAACACCCGCGAACGAGTTCGTTCCTCGCGAGTTGTAGTACAAAAATGGGTCCGGGTCCGCCGTTTGACCAAGGAACCCCTGCATGCGTGAACCTTGGACATGTACAGGTGGCATAGGCACGTGCGAGGGGTGTGAATCATAAAATACCTGCGCAGGCGCCGGTGCAGCTCGGAAAGCATCATGCGACCCAGAGAAAGACATGCTCTGATGGTGTCTTACAAGCTGATTGTAGTTCCCTCCTATTTGTTCCATAGGAAATGCCGCAGACATATTGTTCGCTCCCTGATAAACAGAGTCTTGCGTGTTCGTCAGCGATTGAGTCGACCACGGCTGCGAAAGCGTTAACGATTGCGACCTTGATCGCTCGTGGCCGGGTGCGAGTGAACCAGACCCGAACTGTGACACTGGAGGCGGGGCATGCCTTGTAGATCCAACTTGGCCACTCGTGCTACTCCAAATAGACTTTGTTGGCGCATTGAGCGAACCAGAGCCAAACAGCAGAGACGCTTGCGGTGTGGACGACGCGACATACTGATGTACAGACGGTACGTGCTCACTTCTTGTGCGAGAGATGCCGAGTACATTGTTGAGTAGATCTTGTGCCGTCGTTCCCGATGACGGTGCAGCTGGCGGCGGCGGACGCGTGGGAGAGGCGACCGCCGGTAGTTGAATAGGTGGAAATGCTGGAGGAGACATTTGAGGAGGCTGGATGATTTTCTCTAAGGGAGACATATGCATCCTGTGCGACAGCGATCAGGGCTAGTTCAAAGGGCTATTCAAAGGACTCACTTAGGAGGACTCCAGACTATTCTCTCGTCTTCCTCATCGTCAAAATCGATATCAGCTTGTGGATCATCCCTAAGAGCTTCATTGAACGCATCGCGGACGACGTCATCATCTGTGCGAGACGTCTGCGACGTGTTGCCATCGTCATCATCGCTATCTCGAGCACCTTGCGCAAGATCTGGTGGCGTACTCGCTTCGACCACTTCAGGCGTTGCAGCGCGTGCAGACTCAACTGGTGTCGGCTGTTCTTCCGCAAATACGAACTTCCCGTTGCTAAACTCGATGGGCGACTTCTGTACCATGATCCCATTAAACATAGCTAAGAACGTTTTCTCAAAAGCTCTCACCTCGAGTGCAACAATCTGCTCTGCGTCTCTCAGCAAGTCTGATATCCGCATGAGGTACTCTTCGTTCGGATGAACCTCGTCTTGTCCCGAAGCAAGACTATTATCCGTTGCATCCGTGCGAATGAACATCGCCCTCTTGATCGGTGAGAAGCCAGTCAGGTCTACATCCTCATCCAGCGGACTTTTCAGCGCAGGAAGCTTCGAGAGCGGGAATGTCTCATTCAACGATGTCAAAAACGCTGCATACGCCTCCCAGAAAGCTCTGATAGCATTCCGATAAGACTCGGAAGACGATGACGAAGAAGCCGCTGCAGCCACATAATTGATGTTTGTGCGCAGCCATTTGGACATGATGCGAATCGCCGACAGGATGCGGCGGAAAACGACAGTGATTTGTTGCGCGAGATCTCCCCTATCCTGGACGTCATCGATTTTGACCGCTAGCTGCACCCGGGCCGTGTCAAGAAGCGCGCGCGACAGAACAAGGATATGCGTGGCCATTAGCGGTTCGATGACTTTCCGATTTGCGCGTATATGCTGGTCTCGAATCATGCGAATCTTCCAGAGAGCGCTAAAAGAGAGTATGACGACTTCGCATACGATGTTAGGAGGGAGTGCAGGTTCAGCAATCAAAGATTTGAACTTGGCGACAACATGTCGAGAGTGTTTAGAAGCTCTTGCAGCGAGTCTACAGTATCATTAGGATGCATGATAAAGGTTAATATAGACGCACATACTCGTCGGAGTCGAGATACCAAAGTCCGTGAAGGACAACCACCAGCTCTAGGAATCGATCCACGCGAACTTTTGGAACTGCTTGCGGGTCATCCGCAACTCCCTGAGTTCCCTTAGACGCCCGGTACTGATCTAAAACCTTCTTCAACACCGTATTCAAGTTATCTGACGCAGTATCATAAGGTTGGCGAACACATAGCGCGCGGTAGTAGTGCAGCAGCGATCCAAATGAATCCTTCTGATATGACGATAAGATTGCGAGTTGGTGTGAGGCATTACCATCGTTGGGGACTAACAAGCGCGCTTGCTCATAGATAATCCTGGCTCGGGTGTAATTGCGAGGCCTAGCCACACTTTCATGGCCACCTTTCCTACCCCCTCTCCCTGACTTTTTTGGTGCTCCCTCCTCATGACCTGCTCTTGGTCTGCCACCACCGTCGTTGTACTGTTCGCGATATCGAGCGATATCACCCAAGCAAACCAGTAGCTTCGTGAATGTTGCTAGTCTGACTTCCCTTTCGTCATTCGTCTTCGGCATCGTGTCCGCCTGCTCTGGGAACAAGTTTCTTCCAGAGTCTGTCTGGAACATATCCTCTTGATCAGGAGACAATATCTCTGCTCTGACAAGCGCCGGATGTGCTTCTGTCAAGCCGAACTGAGAGTGGAATCGGACAAGAAGCTGCACATAAAACCTCTCCTCTTCAGCAAGGAACTGGCGGAAACGAGCGAGGATCTTGCGATATTCAACGTGTCCCCCTCCGCCGGGATCTTGACGCACAGCAGTCTTGTTTGCTTGCGCAGCCGGCGAGAACAACTTCCTGTCGAGCACCGCTAGACGCTGTTTGTAAACTGATATGAACTGGTAGGACGTTTGCATCCAGATATGCGTCTCTGCATCCTTCGCCTCCTTCGAAGTTGGATACAGCAGCAGGAGCTTCAGATGTTGCTTTCGAAGGCTGCCGATTCCGAGTTTAGGTAACCGATGTACTGAGAATAACGAAACACACACCTTTTACGCCGAAATTCGACCTCTTTATCAAGTGCTTCATTCTTTTTAATTGCTTCTTTCAAGCTTTGAGCGAGTGTCCGGGCTTCCCTGACGATGTTAGGAGTGAGCGCCTGTCCACGCCACAACGAGCAAAAGCTGACCTCGCTACATCGGATACCGATTGGTGGGAAGTGTCTTGCATGTTGTGCGCATATGTTGACGGTTGCGTCGCCAAGCAGCCCGAGGGTTATGAAGCAGCGAGGGAGAGCATCGTTTAGGTTGAATCTCAACCTCTCAGCAGTTGAACAGTGGCGATAGTGACTCAAATGAGTCTGCTCAATTGCTTTTCCCACGCCCATTTTATCTAACCGAGTCTAAGCCGACAGAAACTAAAAGTTAAAAGTCACTCCCGAGCACACTTTTTTGACAAAACAATTGAACAGACGAGAATAAGAATATAGGGTAGACTCAATCAAATCGTCTTCAACAGAATGTAATGAGTCGTCTACTAAATCGAGTTGATATATTGTTCGTACCATAAGCGGACTAATTCACAGGATGTATAGAACATTAGGAACTGGAAGAACAAATGACATTGACTAAGAGATACAACATTTGCAGCCGAAAGCAGAGCAGAAAGGTTAGTAAACAGACAAATTCCGTGCATCAATAAGATCAAGAAAGATGAGGACGATAGGTTATGGTGGAGGAAGTGGATCTGCAGGCGAATTCAACACGTTGAAGCACCATTCTAAGAGAGCCAAACCAATCACTCACTAAAAAGAGTATACTGGTCATTCATGTACAGCGAAGGAGCGCCTTGAAAACTCTGCGGATGGTGTGAGCTTTGAGGAGCATGCTGCCCAGACTGATCGTGGTGATTGGCACGAGAGAGCATTGACAAGTCGTACATAGAACCGAGCATGGACGAAGGCTGGCCCATAGAGTAATCACTCCAATAATGGGCAAAGCGACCATTTCCTTCAGCAACAGCGGCCGGAGAACGATGCACACTCGGAGACGTTCGTTCGTCGACAAAGCCAGTGCTGTATTGCTGAGGCAAGACCGACGTCGAAAGGCCAGAAGGGAACCCTAACGAGCCATCCGAAGACCATCGGCTGAACGAGTTGAACAGCGCAAGCGGATGACTACTCTCCGCAATGTCCAGCGTAGGGTCATAGCGCTGTCCATTGACAGCGCTAGGAGCGTAGATTTGAGTAGATGGCGTCGAAGCGCTTCGGGCCGCGTGCAGATAGGATGGATCTCCTAATAGCACTGTATCAAGCGGCTCGTCAGCAGAACGCTTCCTTGGGCGATCCGTACCCGCGAGAGGCAGCTCATAATCAGGTAGATCGTCCTTAGCTCCGTGCAAAAGCTCCCATGCCCTGCCAGCACTGGGCCAGACAATCTCGATGCGCTTCAACACGGTCATGCACTTGCTCAGGCCAAGTGAAGCTTGTGGATCATTCGAGTTGGTCGCCACTATCGGAGAGCGTTAGTAGAAGTATCAAAACAAAATGAAAGCTCGTACTTGTCGTCATATGCATTATTCCAGCTGTGAAGATATAGTAGCTAAGAAATACAGAACAGCGCTTGAGACAGAAGTGTTCTTGATATATTGATACTGAGCAGCATATATCAAAATTGGCGTCGAGATTGACTCAAATCCTTCGAGAACTCACTGATTGACGTTATGTGGTTGGCAGCTGATACACATAGACTAAAATTTTTTTGTGCTGCAGAGTAAGCATTCTGGTCGACCGGACTCTCTGCGTTAAGACTGACAAGCAGGCATAATTAGCATTGGACCTGATCAAGGCAAAGCTGGCACTAACCGCTTTCGACGCATCGTGATGTAATGCGGAACGCTACGACAACCCTCAGTTTAAGCAAGCTTCCCGACAAAAGCAGATGCTACTTACAAAGGCCGATGGAGCAGAATTACTGCGCACCAATACTGCATGTGCAACGTGAGGACGTTCGGTGGCGGGGAAGATACAGACTTGAAGCTCGTGTCAAATCGCAGGTACTCCGGCAAGTCCATGTACCATTTGTCCAACGTTCGTTCAAGCTGTAGAGCTTCAAGGTGACGACTTGACACCGGATTCACGGCATAAATGGCTTGGATAATCATTGCAAGAATTGACGCTAAAGGTTGTGTTTCAGCTTAGAGACAAATACGTGTTCAGTAAGAAAAAGTGAAGCCTACATAGACGAGCTGACTCGTTGAAACATGAGAGCACCCTCCCTGGAACAGGAGTGAATGGCGGTACAGGTGCAGTAATCGCTTCGACTGGGTCGGAGAGTAATGAGTTCGGCAGGGAATCGTGTGGCGCCCATAACTCGAGCTCTTCACTCTGTAAGCTTTGTTAGATCCTTACATTCGCGCGGAGGACAAGGTAATACCTCTTCAACACCAGGTAATCGCGTGTCGTAGTCGGCCTCAAATATTGAAAGCGGCCGGCCGATGTACGCGGAGACGTACTTATCCATGACAACGCAGGCGTACCAGATACGCTTACGAATTTGTTGTTCAATAGGACTGAAGATGGGCTCATCTTCGCAAGACCAGCCGTCGGATGAGCGATGCATTCCAAGATCTTGAGCCTTCGTTCGAACAATCGATCAAACCTATCTCTAGTGAACATGAAAAGGAAACCTCTGCTCACCATTCTGACCGCCATACCGATATACAACCAACTCTGAGCCATCGCACCAATTCCAATCTCCCTGTAGCCCATCAATATGAGTGCTTGGCAGGTACTCGGCCGCGAGCTAGCATAAGATCTGTCGAGTAGGACCTTCGCGCGTTCCAGAAAGCCGTCGCCTGCCGCCCACATATGTCCAGATTGTGGATGAGGCAACGCGGCATCTGATTCCAGCTCAGCAGCAGCGTCGACATCCACCTTTCTCGATGCAGCAGGACTCCCAGCGCTAGGACTTAAGGGATCGGACTCGGTAGTAGATTTCGTATTCGTAGGATTTCCACTACCCTGGTTAAGCGTCGCGTCTGTCGTAGAGCGAGAAGGCTCCAATAACACCTGCTGAGGCGATGCAGTCGTCCCATGTGCAACCGGCGCATATCGTGCGGCAATAGAGAACATAGCAAGCAGAAGAAGGGTCGGTATACGGGGTGGCGGTGACCTGGAAGCACTGCGGTCGCCATTGGCACCATCAGCTGCTCCCGTGATTTTAGCAAGGGTAGAGCCAGTCAAAGTCGACTGATCTCCTCGAGAACTAGCATTTGGCGAAGGTTCGGTGGGGCGACCGCGATCATCGGGCGAGTCTGTCTTCGAAGCAGATCTCCCATCTCTTTCCTGTTCGTCATGCCTGCAGAATAATTAGCAAGATGATCACATCCGGTGAAATAACAATAAGCAGCTCACATTTTCCTGAACTCTTGCAGGAACGTCTGCTTATGCACGATAGGCAAGAACGGATGCACGTGTGCAAAGTAGAGTTCGAGAAGGTGTTCTTGAACATCGCGCGCCGGAAGACGGGCGCGAGCAGCACGTTCGCAAGCCTCTGCTTCCTCTGCTCGGGCGATATGCATGACGGATGTTGGAGCGACGGGAGGCCATACACGCGCTTTAGGGAAGTGCCTGCAATTGCCAGGCATAAGACATAGAATTAAGGAGGAAAATTCAACAGTACCATATACCGCCTTTGTTTCTTCCGTCTATCCTCAGTTTCTGGCCCAAAAGGTGCAAACCGCTCGCTTTCCCGTGAAATCGAACTTGAGCCTCCTCGTTGATGGACAGCTGACCAACGCCACCTGTTATGCCCTCTTCACCCTCCACATTCTCACTTTCGTCCACAGCACTATCCATGCCATATGATGAATGCGAAGAAGCGGCTGAAGGCGCCTGTCCTACAGCCGAACCCGTATACATCGAAGACGCGTAAATAGGTGCGACAGGCGGGGAATACCGAGCAGCGCCGGTCGCCGCCGCCAAGCCACCCGCGGTGTCCGATGCTCCACCGATAGAGCCCATGCTTTGTCTGTGGTCCAATTGAGGATACACAAGTCGTTCAGGGGAATGCTCAATTTGAGCTTGTTGCTGTGCAGAAGGAAGAGAATCAACACGGCGTCGCTGTCTTTCTCTCTCGCCGCTGCCGCTGCCGCTCGTAATTGGTACCTGAGCTGGCTGTCTGGCTGTCGTCATACTCGAAGTAGAACCCGAAGAGACAGGAGCGCGAGATCGTACGGCTACCTTGAGACGCTCAGCGACCGTGTCTTGCCATTCATTCGAAGGACTGAAAGAGTATTAAGTTGAGGGGAAAGTCCACGGAGAAAAAAACGCACTGTGCGCTCGAAAGACCACTCATTTCCATCTCTTGACCCAACCCAACCATTCGTCCTCGTCCTTGGACGCTCGCCGGGGGACCGGCCGTCCCTGCTGCGCTTCCACTTGCCGAGGCCCTATCGCCTTCCTTCACCGTCCCCGCACTTCCACTACTCCTTTCATCACCACTTCCCGAGCCAGCACGCAGCGAGGAGCTCTTCGTGTCTGCGTTCACGCTCGATTGATTGTTCTTCCGCCCTTTCGTTCCATACGCTCCGCGGTCTACGCGCTCCACAATCTCCCGCGCCAATGGGTCGTTATTCCGCAGGTCTTCCAAGAGTGAGCGCGCTCGTTCGTCAGGCTTAGGATCATCTGGATGGTCGACTCATTGAGTAAACCTCGTTCATGTGAACGAGAAGCCGACTTACCACCATCCAAAACACCCCGCTCAGGGTTTGCGAGTGCAAGGATAATCCCGACAAGTGCTTCCGTTTGATGTAAGCGGGATTCAATGGCGTCAATGTAGCCCTTCGGAGGCCCGCGCTTGCGCGACGGTCCGAGAAACGTACATGCTGTGAATAGGAAGATATGTCAGCATGCCCTTCGAAGAGGAAGCAGGTATATGAATATTTCTGGTCGGATAAAATGAAGAAGCGGGGGATGAGAAATGAATGAAAGGAAAACTCACACGTCCCAAGCATGATGCAACTCTTGCATGGCTCACCGTCTGTAGTGCGCTCGCACTTGCATTTTGATTTGCGACACTGATCACAAGCTTCACGGACAGTCAAACATCAGTAAAAATGAATTAAAATGGTGCAAACGACGCCGCTCACCTTTACTGCTCCTTCTTCTCACCTGTTTCTCGTCCTTTTTGCTTCCGCTCGCGTTGGCACTCATACCTACGGTAGAGTACTCTCCAGCGGCATCATATCCAGATGACCCTGGAGGTAAGCTCCCGAGGATGTCGTCATCGTCATAAGATTCCAGTGGGTCCATATCGACATCTGCATGATACATGCTTCCGCTCATCGTGGTCGGGTGCGTGGAGGCGTTTAACGTCGTGTTTCCGGACAGAAGGTGTGCCAGCAGATTCTCGTTCCGCTGACCGAGCGTATGGCCGGGCTTCTGGCGATCAAAATGTTGCTGCGGCGACAATAGACCTCTCGTTCCCGTGACTGAAGCTACGCCTGGACCAGTAAGATTGCGCTCGAAGTAAGAAGCACTGCCAGTGCCCGGTCCAAATGCACTAGCGGCAGAACTCGTGGGCTGTGTAAATTGCGCAGGTGCGTAGGATGATCCGTCAGCGAATGCCTGGTGGCTGCTCGCGTAAGCCTCCCGCCTTCCAGTATATTCGATAGTCCCAGTTCCAGGTTCCGCGCCGGCCTCTACAAGTTGAAGCTCCTCTTCCTGCTCGCCCTCGAAAGTGTAATGAGGATAAGGACTTGGGGAAGCTGAATGGGACGAAGTGTGAGCGAGATGTAGAGTAGTAGACGTTGACGGTGCTGAGGAACGACGATGGGTGAAGCTATATGAAGGCAGGCCAAGGACGTCAGTCGAAGTTGACCGATGAGGCTTGCTAGGGTTTAAAGAAGATGTGGGCTGTCCCGATGAACGTGGCCAGGACGGAAGGTCAGATGAGGAAAGCGAAGGAAAGGATGGTTCGAAATTCGGCGCTACTGGAACTGCCGGTGCAAATGAATTGTTTAGCGCTGCGCTGCCACCAGAAAACGGACTAGATAAAGAATGCGAGGAAAGCAGACTATGGTATGGCGAGCCGACCCCTGAGGCTGAGACAGCACGACTGCTCGGGCGTGAGCTGACTAAAGAATGGCTCGCAGAAGAGACGGAGTGCGAAAGAGAAGGCGGCGTCGGAGAACCTGTCGAGTTCGGTGTCGTTGAGTGTGTGCTGATGCTTCCAGAATTGCTGACGCTAGATGACGCTTGCAAGTATCGGTGGTAACGATTGGACGGAAGTGGCGAAGGCCGGGAAGAAGCTGCCTGAGTCGGATGCGCAATAGACTGATGGTAAGGTTGATTTTGATTAAAATACGGAGGAAATATAGGATGGGTGGTAGTGACCGAGGTGACTGCCTGAGGAGGAGGGAAAAGTGCAGAAAAATACGACGCCGGAGTTGGACGAGGACCAGGGACTTGACGCGATTCAGCGTCTATCCCTTCCCTGAGCGGTTGTGTCTGGCTACCGGCGGAGTAGCTTCGAGATCCTAACGAACGTACAGGGAGATTTGACTCGCGGCTGCCACCGTGAGGAGAGTAAGTCCCCTGTGAAGAGGGCGAGTGAGTATAAGGACTGAAGTCTGAATGCTCTTGACCCAAAGGAACGCGTCCTCGGCCGCCTAAGTCGCCACTACCGCTCAAGCCTGCAGCTGCCTGCGAGCTCGATGGCAATGCAGGGGAATGCGCGCTATCAGCTTGCCCACCGGTGACCGCAGCATTGAGTGCGCCGTCGCGAACGAGCTCCTGAAGGTCATTTTGGACGCGCTCTTCGGTATGAGCAAGGTCGCATGCGCGATTGAGCTCCTGGTGCTCGTCGATGGACGACATGCGACTCATAATCCTCCCGCAGGCCACGCGATGTGGAACGGCAGCACGGGGGAGACGGACGGAGGAAGGGCAAAGGTCGAAGAGTAGGGAGAAGGAGAGGGAAGGAGAGAAAGAGAAGTAAATCGGACATACGGATTAGCTTTTGGATTAACGTATGTGCTCGGTTGTAATAATGAATTCTGTTTGTTGAGGTGTTTAGGACCCTTAGACGAGAAACAAGCACTGTGGTCGATCTGTCTGCAAAGGCCGACTACGGAGGAGATACCCGATTCCGGTTCGGCTACAGTATAGCCGATACGGTCTGCACTAATTTGCCAGAACGCTCCCTAGAGAGGCTGGCTGAGGCTGCGCTGTGACTAAGGCCAGCGGTGCAAGGAGCGCAGTGAGGCGATGGTGGTGGTCACTGAGCAAGCCGACGGCGAAGAGCAGTGGATGACTACAGCAATTGAACAGAGGAGTGACAGAAGCAAGTGACCATGCGTCGAATTCGGGCGCAGAACTCCTTCCTTTTTCGATGTCTCCGATATTATTCCGGTTCCTCTTTTAAACTTCTTGGGCTCTAGATCGACGTCATCTCCTATTTGGCTTATGCATCAGGCAATCTCCGTCTTATTTTTTCTTTCTTCTCTGATTCTTTTTTTAAGATTTATTGCATCTTCCTCATCGGATCCTCAAACCCTCGTGCAATTGTCGTGCTCGTGACCCATCAAGCTGAGCCGCCACAATGAATTATTTCAGGCTTTATATGGCAACCGAGAAGCACGCGTATCCCGGTCAGTGACGTAAGTCTCGCTTATTTTGATATGTGATTTTAAGATCGCTTATGCGCCCCGATTATTTGTCACAGCATCTCCCTCCTGTCTCGCCTTCGAAAAAGTCAGGGCGCATGTCCACGCTTCGACAAAACTGAGCTCACAGAAGACAGAGTGAAAACATTTTCAGTGGTCCCATGACACGATGAATGACTCGAAAAGACTGCGGGATGTCGCCGAGTCCCGCAAAGGATACCGTGCTAACAGCTCATTAATGCCAGTGCAAACAATGAAACATGCGGCTAAAGTTGCCCGCTTAGTTTCCCCATTCCGATTTATTGCTCAGACTGAGACATTGCATGGTGGCTTTCCTTCTTCGACATTCGTACGGATAAGTGTCACATCTTCAAGGTGACGGTAGATAATCGACTACGGCATCGACCTGCCAACCCGTCCTCAGCCGTCTCAGCCGTACTTCCAGGTCTTCTCCGCTGTCGGGATCGGCGCGAACGTTCGAAAAGAACATATTTTTCGGACTTGCGACTACTTCAAGCCCGTCCGGATCTCCGATCCATCCGCAGCCGCCGGATTGTCCAGGACAGAACAAGTCACGAGATCGGGACTGCTCGGGACCTGCTCACGACCGACCCGCATCCCCGAAACCTTGAAGGGAAGAAAAAAAATACTTGGTTGGAGTGTGCGTCGCGCTGCATACGAGTTTCATTCAATTTGAATGAGGAGCCCGATCATCGTGAGTTGCATGTGGTTATCAAGGCGCAATTTTTAAAGGAGCTCAATTCAATCTTCAAGTCCTCGCGGGTGTTTGGAGACTGCTCAATAGGAATGCCACCGTCCCGACGGCCTTGAGAAGTTCTTTGCGGGCGTATATGCTTCCCCGATCCCCATAGCAAACCCCCTCACGTTGAAACCGCACATATCAAAAGAAACTCAGGCAACAGAACATATCTAGAGTTGCGTGCATCGTACATCATACCGCATCCGTTACTGAACTGCACATGCTTCCAGAGCTCACGCTGAATGCGGTCAAGTGTTTGAATAGTGCGTCGCCGATACATATGGAGAGATCGACAGCTAGCTTGTATTTATCGACGCGGGAGCGAGCTGCCGAGCAAGATACGGTACGCCTTCCCTGACGAGGTCTCGCCGCACACACGCTATGGAACTAGTACTTACTGTACTCGGCAGCAATTATCAATTATTTCATCGGTCACCTTTCCCCGCTCTCCGGGTATAGCCCTTGGCAGCGGCCCGGTGCCCTGCACGCCTACATATGCCCGCGCAACTCAGTTGTTTCAAATTCAATGATCACTACTGAAATCACTCGCTACTTGTGTATCCAGCCATCACTGGTGCAGGTGCAATTCGACCCTTTTCTTACCCGAACGTCAATCAGCCCTGGACGCTGGCGAACCTTGCACGCACGGTAGCATTGTCGAATCAATTCATAAAACAAACGCAGCCACCGGTATCGATACGCAGTCGAAGCGAGGGACGGGTATCTGCGCATAAACGCGCAGCAAGCATGCAGGCTGTTGATTTTTTTCCTGATGATTGAGTCGAGTCGGAACTGACCGACGAAACAATACGTACGGGATCTTCCAGGCGAAGACGAACGCGTTTGGAAGAAGCGCGACATCGATTGCAATTTGCGTGACCAGCTCCTGAAACCTCGTAGCAAGCCGCTAGGGATGTCGGAGATTCCAGCCAATAGCGACCATCAGCCAAACCTCAAGCCGAATACTCACGACCGGTTTCAGGAGGACCATGCGCTTGTTTCGCTTTCAAACTTTTCCAGCTCCCCGACTAGGCAACGCTTCGCGAAGAAACGCCAGTGCTTCTCGGGACGAAATGATCACGAACGTCGCCTTCGATTCATGATTTACTCACTCCGTACACGGCAACTTTTGGCACCGCTCCCTTGACTATTGAGCAGCTCTGCATAACTAGCTATTCTTAGACCTGCTTGACGCAATACACCCTTGTCACGGAATTCAGCTTACCACAACTTATCGTATCTACTCGGTCAGAATGAAAGGAGGGGAAGTGAAGAAGGGGCAAAAGTTTTACATGGTGAATCATAACGCTAAATTAGCCAAGCATGAAGAGTTTGCAACTCCGAACATTCGATGCTGACATTCGCCTCGCCTGCAGCCATTATACTGGCCGCCTGACTGTTTTGCGAAATTGACGGTTTGATAACGAACAAATATCCCACCGTCAACGGCACTCGCTTTGAGGTTGCATGAAATATCTGATCCGATATGCAGGCACCATAGTTCCTTGCGAGCAGCA
Organism: Porodaedalea pini; assembly: GCA_002794775.1. Classification (NCBI taxonomy): domain Eukaryota; kingdom Fungi; phylum Basidiomycota; class Agaricomycetes; order Hymenochaetales; family Hymenochaetaceae; genus Porodaedalea; species Porodaedalea pini. The sequence continues at coordinate 225,923 of NBAY01000043.1, read as the reverse complement.
CTGCCGACCGCGCCCCGAATCGCACGGAAATCGAGCGAGAAATCAGCTTCGTTCGGTTAACCTAACAAGCTTACTAGCTTCGCGATGCAAGTTTTCAATCTGATTCGAAGAATATCCTGCAACAGGCCAGACTCCAAAACGTACGTATGTGGTAAAAGTCATGACAGCATGCCTGGTACGGTAACAAATTCGCGTCAGATATCTCCGCATTCGTATCCGAGAATACACATTACACGACACTGATGTAGACGATCTGATAAGTACTGACCCCGATGAGACTCGAGTGAGCAACACTGAGAACAAAGGGTCCCTCAGCCGACAGAGGCCCGAACGTGAACATTTGATGCGGCTGGTGCTCTGGGTTTTGAATCACGCTGAGGATTGAAAATGCCAGCATAAAGAACTCCCCCCCAGAGTTTCTTGGTCGCAGATCTGCAGACCGCAGTTTTTCATGGCAATCAATGCCAGTGCCAGTTTCTTCGGCTTGGGGGTTGAAGTCCTAGCATTTTTCAGAGACGTTAGCTTAATCAGAAAGACTCTAGACAAGAGTAAGCACTGTACCGGCAGCATAACGTCGACAGTCAGGTTTTGTCCTGCCGGGATAGATTGGTCGGGTGTCGGCGAGCCGACGGTTATACGTTGGCCAACAGCAGCAGCGGCTAAGGAGACAAGGACGGCCAAAATCTGCACGCTGCGCTCTCCAAAGTCGTAGAAGGATTGGGATAAGGATATTATGTTCTTGAGGTGATTCGCTTTATCAACCACACTCTTCCGAGATTGATAAGTAAGTACTCGCTGAAGAATGATGGACACTAACGTTAAGGCGGCGACCTTGTTTTAAGTCATGGCGTTCCCGACAAATGAGTGCATCGGAAATTGCTTTCCTAAGAATTTACGACGAAGAGGATGGACCGCGGTGACCACAGTTCCTGAAAACTCTGGGGAGCTTAAGCGATAAAATAGCCTTGTCCAGACATTAAAATACGAATCGACAGCAAAAGAGGTTTAACGATGAAGAACTAGCTGATTTAAGCGCCTCTTTTGTTCCCAGCATTCCTTGTTGACTGTTCACGTCGTCCCGAATCCGATATCGGCGTATCTCTTTTCCCAATGCAAGCGGTGGTGACTGCGGAGAACATACCAGACCAGCTAGAAGCGGAAGAGATGAGCTCTAGGTTAGCATCAGTCTCTGTATGCTTTGGTAGAGGTGAATCCACATTTTCAAGAACTGAAGTCCAGGGTCGCTCCGAGGACTCGCATGAGTATTTGACTTGAGCTCCGAGTCAACTAGAATGCAGGCTCATGCGGGCAGGGATATTCAAGTACTGAAATCTTAACAGATAGGTAGGATTCTCCAAAAACGCTGTCTCAGTACTAGTGTTGTTTGGGGCAGATGATCGATCGAATATGTATGTGCGGAAGAAAATATGCCGCCGGCCAAAAATAAGTCAAATGCATCACATGACTTACTTTTTGCAGCTTCCGTGCAGTGGTGTTCACACTCTTTGCTCCAAGCCGTGACCAGCTACAGCGATGCAACAGGCGTACAAGCCTGAAGTGACTATTTTGCAACATCGATCCGAACTCTCCAAATCTTTTTCTGCTCTCAGGCGCGTTCGACCGCGGGTGCCGTTCTGGCAACTTGCTGCTCACCGTATCCCGACATTATGGTCTTTATACCGTGGTCTCCTGAGACATGCTGCTGGAGATAATGTACGTCAACTACCTCTTATTCTCTGAACCGACTCAGTTGAGCATTCAATGCGTAAAGATTAGGTGGCGCATGCGACTGTTTTTTGAGAGGTACAGATGCTTGACAAGTCCAAAAGCTACTCGTGAGAAGTTGCTACTGGCCCACAAGGTATGCGCAGTAGACTTTTATGAAAATTTGCTTCTCTGATCATCAGCGATACAGTTTCTTCACACGTTTCGTTCTGCTACTGAAGGCGACGAGAGACTTCGACAAGTTCTGGACCGCTATAACTCGATGATACGTGCGAAGCGAGCCAAGGAACAGATAAAATCTATGGTAATAGATGAAATAGTAAGCAAATGTCAACTCCCCCCCCTCTTCAGCACTATCTAATACACGCATAAGGCATGGCAAGATCGTCTTCGCAATCGCCCCATAATGACCGGGAGCTTTCTTAAGCCGTCAATCCTGAACGGCCCGTTGCCTCGTTTGAAGCCTCAACCCACGCGCATATCCATGATGATGCGACAGCGACAACTCGCATACGGTCGCATGGGAGAAAAGTATGTTAGGCTACAAGAGCAATTGAATGACATCAGACTCGAGAAACGGTTTGAGGAAGAATTATTGCGGCAAACGGGGAGCGAAGCAATAGGCCAGAGGGCATTTGAGCCGGCTTTTTACAAAGTAGAGGATTGGGGTAAGTAGATCGTGAGCGCGTTGATGCTATTTTACTAATCTAGATATGTAGGTAAAAGCATTAAGGAACAACGCGAAGAGATCCGCCAGAGCTTTGGGCGAGCCGCGGGCCGAGCCACCGCGCCCTACCCACCAGAAATGCTCGCGTCGATAAAGGAAGCACGGCGGGAGAAGATCCGCAATAAGACACGGGAACGAGAACGCGAGCGCCGAGGAGAGGTGCTGCGATGCACTATCAAGAGAAGTAGGAAGGGACCTCCGGCGCATGTTCTTGAAAAAATGCCAGAGTGGAAACGACACGCAGACAAAGTGATACGTGGTGTGAGCGAGGTCGGTTATGTTGGGATGATGAAGAGTCGCATGGGGATGAAAATGAAAAATCCAAATCTTTGGAAGGAGCTGGAAGAAGGAAAGGAGGATCGGGAGCGGCTCGACGCTGTGCACACCGAGAACGGAGGAGGGTGAAAAGCGCGTGGAAAATAGAATCAGCATCCCATGTATCCATGTACACACATCTCTGCTGTCACGGTTTGCATGGTCAAATTTCAAGTTACAACGAAAGTCGAGAAACGTAGCCGAGACGCAACGCGCGTATTTTGCACTCCTACCATCATCACTGACTGTGGGAAAATCGTGTTACAAGCCTCATTTCTCATCCTCTACTCGCTATGGACAGCAAAATGCTGACTAGAGCGAAAGCGTCTCTCCACAAGACAAAATCTACCCGTTCCCTTGTTAATCCCAAGGACCCCACCAAGTGTGAGGAGTGTAAACAGGATCTCCCCTATCACAGCCGCAATTGTGTTAGTGGGACCGCCAAGTTATGTGCCGAGTGTGGTCGCGACAAGACCTACAACCACAACGACGCTGTTTGCGAACTATCCAAGAAGAATCACGCCCAGTGGTCACCCGATATCGAGGCGGACAAACATGCCGCCAAGTTGCGCAAACAGGGAGACCTTCCCCCCACCCCCGAGATCGAGTCACAGAACAGCCTTAAACGTACGAATTCTGAAGAAGAACACAGGGCACGTCAACCCCCTTCCTGTATCGACACCAACGACTTGTACATCCCCGACGAGCATATCAGCCAAGCCCCGCAAGTCGACAACGACATGGACTTTATCGATGAGCAGGAAGATCCGGCAATCGCCGAGAGGGTCAACCGCAGCTTTAACAACCTCACTAAGGAAACTATTAAACGGATCACCACGTTCATAACTCAACCTACATGGACCTCCTCCACCCCATGGTATGATGACCCCAGCCGAGCCGGCAAAGCTCTTGCTGATATCAGTTCCAACCTCATCTCCTGGACAAATCAATCCAATACACTGGATGATGAAACCACTGTCTCAAATCACACAAATGATGGCCTTGAGGCTTTCTATTCATCTTATCGTATCCACTCACCATCCTTCAAGCATGTGTTCGAGAATATTTATGTTTCCGCCCAAACTGTCTGTAATCAAGAAATCACAGACACCATGCATTCTATGTCCAGGTCTATTCAACACCTTTCCACTATTGTTTCTTCTATCTCTGAGAAAACTAACAAAATTGAAAAACAGCTCTCTGATTCTCCGAGTCCCGTTAATAAATCCTCTGTTTCTGCCAACACTAACAAGAATGTCAAAATCCTTCCAGACCCGATTGGCTCCTGTTTTGTTCATGATCCTAGGTTCCTGCCTCCAGCTCCTATTGTTAAACAATGCGTCCAGACCCCAAAGAATGGGAAGACGGAATATGCTGCAGCTATCACCAAGACTCGTATACCAGGGTCAGGCTTCTGCATGAATTTGGAGGGCACAATATTCGCACCAGACGGTTATGCCCATTCAGCACATAACACCCCTCGGGGTTCCCAAACTATGGTTTATTACCCTACCCCCCCCCATTGAAGCTGTTGGTACGAATTGGGATAGCTTTACCACTGTTTCTTATGCTAAAGCAGCACAGAAGAAACCAAAACCTACTCCCACCAAAGTAGTGTGCGCCACTGAACAAAACCCTGAAGGGGAAATTTCCACTGTCCCGATTAACAGAGCTAACAGATCTGTGAACACTCATGTTCACAATGTGCAATGAATTTACTTCTCACTTCCGGGTGATCTTGCCATCCAGCCTTCCACTCTCTTGATCAAAAACATGGTTCGCGCTGTCTTGCTAGAAGTGGAGACGATAATATTCTGGTGTAAAATGAATCCAACGGCACTTCCACTGAGTTGACTGGTCTATTTATCTAAATGGGTCCTTCCCAGGTGTTCAGTGAAGAGGGACAGAGATTGGTGTGATAGCTGTGTGTGGCTGTTGGAGATTGCAAGCTTGTCTTGCTGATGAACCTAGGCTGTGCTAGATAGGGTACCAAACTAATTGGTAGTAATGAATATATTAGAGTAACAGTTTTAACTGCTGAGTTCTTAACTGCTGAGTTCCTAACTGTAGTCTGACTAAGAACCCTGGTGGTTCTGTGCTTCTGAGATCTAGAGGGGAAAATGTATATTGAGTTTTAGGACAGCAAAACATGCCCTATTTATGCCTTTTGGCAGATACAAAGCTGTACTACACTACTAGAGTCCTGATTCTACAAATGACTATATATGATGACACATGATATTCTCTGACTGTCCTTTCTGACTCCTTGTGACTCATTTTGACTACTTCATCATAATTACATGGGATCACTGTTGACTGATCCATTGTGACGGTATATGACTCATTGCCGATCATCATCATGATCTAATGTAATCGCCATTGATTGAGCTATTGTGACAGTGTATGACTCATTGCTGATCATTATAAATACTGCTTCCTCCATTTGGAGAGACCAGCCTAGATCTTGGTCTTCCATCCATTCTGACTTCCTTTCCCCCACTAAAATGGGTGAGGCTGTGCAACTTTCTGAAGCCATGACTACTGAATAGGGTGTCTACCCTCTTTTCTTCTGCAACACTTTTGATCGGGGACCTTGCTAGGCTTCATATCCGATATCTGAGTACTGTAATAGTCAAATATCTTTGTAAAAAGGTCATCACCTGGTATGCAACTCCCTATATGTCTTCCTCTATGATGTCAGGCTGTGCCAAAATACACTCCTACCTGCACCTCTTGTTTAATCACTTGATGGCCTTTCTGAGACCTACCCAGTCTGATGGTTACTGCCAGATGGAGCCAATTAGGTAATGATTGTCCTTTCCTCTTTTGGGTCAGACCATCTGACTGCTTCAGTATCCTGGTTGAGACGACTATTCGGGTGGAGGTAAACTGGGCTCCTATGATCAATGTGGCTCAGCTTGTCCAGAGGCCTATTTGGTATGACCATAATTATTATTTCTGGTTAGAGTTTCACATGGCTAATGATTATTCAGGTGCGCTTGAGTGATTGTGCCTTGGGTGGGGATTTGAGGGATATGTCATTAGATGATTTGTCATGAGCATTATGTTAAATGCCTAGTTGATGACCATAATGCAAGTGTGTATGTGAGAATTAGAGGGTGTTCATGATACTGTGCTATTCAGCTAGATCCTACTGTGTAGGATTATTTCTAGTTATTTCCAAATGTATTCCTGGCCTGACAGTGCAGGCCTCAAAGGCAACCCACTCTTTAAACATTTGGTTGTTTTAAACATAGAATACATGTCCAACAGCAACCTCCTTGTGTCATTTACTAATATTTGTACAGACTTTGATGATCAGTACAATTTGCTTGTCACCCAGCTTAATTGCATCATCAATGTCAGTGGTGCCAAAGTGTTTTTACCATCACCCCAGTTTAAGATGGTTATTCTAGGTGTCCCCGTCTATGACAGGGATACCAAGATGATCTACTCCAAAAAAGACCTCGTGGATGAGATTTCAGCACTTCTGCAATTTGAAGTATATGAATTCATGTTCCCACCCCAGTTCATGTCATCTGTCAAATGCCTCAATGAACACAATTACTGCAATGTTTTGGTTGTCGTTAAAGACAACAATCGCCTTTCTTTTGATTACTTTTTCTTACATAACAATTGTTCCATTCCAGTATTTGGAGTAATTCAACAACTTGAAGAAATGAAGGTTTGCCCTACCATCAATCAATGCGACAACTGCCATCGCCTGGGACACCCAGCTTCTAGGTGTCATTCAGTAGCCTGTTGCGCTATCTGCTCTGAACCTCATCGCACCGCTATGCACATTGCTAAATGCGCACCATGCATGGCATCCAACAATCTCCAATGTGACCACTTTACCCACTGCATCAATTGCCAGGGTAATCATAATGCCAGATCAACAGAGTGCCCAGCTCATTGCAACTTTAGATCCTCATATTGATTCTCATGACAGACTCAATCTCAGTTTTTTCTCTTAACCTTCATAATTTGGCACCTTCTTTTGATTTCCTTTTATGTGCCTTCTCTTTCACTCATCCTAGCCCAGACATTCTTTGCTTCCAAGAGATTCCTGTTATCGAATAAATCCTTCCTTCTAAAATCTCCATTCAAGGTTTCAAAGTGTTTGACACACGGAATACTGCTCCTTACATAGCTTTTCTACCTCCTTCGGCTGGTAAACTGCCTTGTTGTACTTATGTACACCCACACATCATCCAATGTGTTACCATGCATCACCCTGATTCTCCTCACCAAATGTTTCAGTCATTGCAATTTTGCGTGGTGACTTATCTCCTCTTTTTCTTTAGAATGTCTATAACTCTCCTTCTCTTCACAAATTCAAAGACCCTTTCCCTTCTCTTAATTCTCCTTCCCATATTTTCACTGGTGACTTTAACTATCACTCCAAACTTTGGTCTCTACCTGCTCAATCTGCTTCCTTTTCGTATTCATGTGCCCTCACTGACTGGATCAGTGAGAATGGTCTCATTGTTTGCAATCCCCCTGATCAGCTCACTTATTTCAATTGTTCAAACAACCAGAAGTCGATTATCGATCTGGTTATTGCTTCAGACAATTTTGCCTCCCAACTATCCAAATCAATTTCAGTTTCAGACCCTTCTCTTGATATTTCTTCAGACTATTTCCCCATTCGTTTCTCGTTCGATGTGAACTTCACGGTTTCATTACCTCAACCCCCTCTTCGCTCAATTCGTTCCCATGATATCTCTTCCTTTATCTCCGAGTTTTGCAAGTCCAAACTTTTTTCCTTTTCCTTGCATGACATTCAAACTCCAGAGGCTCTAGATGACCTCTTATTTGCCTTTCAATCTTCCCTATCCACATTTGCTTCTTCTTTCCTTCAGAAACGAAAACTGCGGTCATACTTCAGACCTAATGCTTGGTGGTCTGAATCCTGTTCTATGCTATATCGTGCACATTGTCATGATCCAACTCCCAATTTGTGCAAACGCTTGGACATCAAAATTTCTCAAATGAAAAATACCTTCTACGGTTCATGCATACAGCATTCTGACCAACAGAGTGCCTGGCATAACCAATTCATAGGTACCATGCGCTGTCATTCTCCTATAGGAGTGCTCCGCATGCCCAATGGATTTTTCACGCTTACCAAATACAACAAAGTGTCCCTCTTTTGAGAAATGTTTTTCCTCTCATTAACGTCTACTCCAGAGTTGGTACAACTTCCAGCTTCATGCGACTTCCGACCAATCACCATGAACAACATACATGATGCATTGCATGGAATAGACCAAGAGATGAGCCCTGGCAATAGCCACATCTCATACAAACACCTCGAGCTCCTGATCGAACACTGGAGCCAGTTTTTCATGGATTTATTTGCTCTTTGTTTAAACATGGGCTATTTTCCCCTTTCTTTCAAGACTTCACTCATCACCTTCATTCTCAAATCTAAGCGCTCTGACTTTTCTGTTCCCAGAGCATTTCGACCGATTACCCTGGTGGATACCATTGATAAACTTTATGAATGTGTTTTATTCAATTTCCTCTAACCCTTTTTCAAATGCAATAACCTTATTCCCAATGCCCAACATGGGTGTCGTAAACACTGTTCTGCCCTTACAGCTTGCTATGAGCTGTTATCCTCCATCCTCTCTGACCCTTTCATTTACTCGGGCAAACAAAGTTCCAGCACTGTTTTTACATGCCATCATTACCTCATTACCTCCCTTCTCACCATTAATATTCAAGGTTTCTTTGACAACATCTCACATAACCATCTTTTAAACAAACTCATTCACTCTAACGTACATCCCAATATTATCCACATTCTTTCTGGATGGCTTAGAGATAGGCCAATTTCTTTCCTCTTCAATAATTTTTATTCTGATCCATTCATTAAACCCAATCACAGTGTTCTGCAAGGGTCCCCTTTATCCCCTCTCATTTCTGTTTTTGCAGTAGCTGATGTCATCATAGCTTATAACCAATGTTTTAGCTCACATTGCCCTTTACTCGCATATATGGATGACCACCTCCTTTACGCACGTTCACTTAACATTAAAACCAACTTGGTGTGCCTTCACAACCAATTCCAATTCCTTTCACTTCAATTTCAATCTATTGGCTTATCCATCAACCCTGATGCCATCAAACTACTCCATATTCTTCCAAACCATTACGGAGCAGAAATTGCCTTTCATTCCTTTCTACACAACACTCCTTCTTCTAGCATGTTGCTAATTCTTCCAAATAACTATGTCATTCCACCTTCATGACACCTTTTGTGGCTTGGTGTTATTTTTACTTATGATCTTTCCCCTAAACTCCATTTCAAAGCTCATGCCAACAAGGTGATTTCTACCTTCCATCAGTGTTACTTCCTCTTCAATTGGTTGAATGGTGCATATCTTCAATACACCTGACTTTTATACTTTGGCCTCATCTGTTCTGTTGTGATTTATGGAGCAGTTTTATTCTCCAAGTCCTCATTCATCTCTTCCATTCTTCAAAAAACCCAAAATATCTTCTTTCATTTGGTTTTCCATACCAATATCAAACCCAACATCACAGAATCTTTCTTGTCTTGCCCTCCACTCAATTTGTTTATTTGTCTCCTTTCTTAGCAATTTCTATTGTCATATTTTTTTCATTTCAAAACAAACCCTAAACCCAATCACTACCTCATCTCATCTCTACTTCCTAATATTGTCATTCCTAAATCTATCTCATTTCCTACCTTTTCTCAAGTTCATTCTTGTCTTATTCTTGCCCCTATTCCTTCTCTTACACAACGTGCACTCACTATTCGCAATTTCAATTCATTTTATTTGCACCCCCCTCCTTATCAATATTTCATCTTTACAGATAGCTCTATCATTCCCGACACTAATGGTTTCTACAATGGCAGCCATAGTTTTGTCATTATGCATGATCACTGCAAACTCGCTGTCTTTTCCTCAGCAGCACACTCTCATTCAAACATCCTGTTTGAAGAGCAGGAAGCGCTTATCACAGCAATGCAACATATCTCAGTCCTTCTATCAAAATGCTTCACCCTGATCCACATCCATATTGTCACGGATTTGCTTAACAGTGCTCAGCTTATCTTCTCAAACGACACATGTCACGCAGAATTCATCATTACTTTTTGCTGTCTGTGCAGCATATTCCTTGCCCTCCACCACGAGGCATCCCACATCACAGTCTAATGGCTCCTGTCTCATCGTGGAGTCCTGGGCAATTCTAAAGCCAATAAGCTGGCCAAAGATGCAGCCACTAAACCATACTGCAAACTGATCCCTGGATCACTCCCCAATCTGAATGCGCAAGTACAGCTCAATCTTCTTCAAGTCTGGAAAGCAAGGCTAGTCAACCTTCACAGACATTGCTCAGTTATGGAGCTGTCCTCGTTCATCCTAAACCCCACGCATTTGATTCACCCATTTTTTGTTAGAGTACGACCACATACTCAACAATCACTTAACCATCATACCTGCATACAATGTAGGCAGAGGTCGAGCGACATGGAAGATCAATAGCGGACGCTGTTCAGGTGGCTGCCACGTCCACAGACACAAGTGTGAGGAGGGGAGGAGTTGAACACACAAGTGTTGTGGATGATGATGTCAAGAGCAAGCAGAGTAGATTAAATGAATACTGAGGTGAGGGACAATACAGGCAAATGAGCTACCTATATATCCAATACCTGTGTAACCTAACTACTATAATGAGAACAGTGTTCCTGGGAAATGGAAAATGATGGAATGTCACGGAATGTTCTTACTAACGAGTGGATGATGTCACCTGCAACCACGTGCAAGGGTCACGTGATCAGTAAGTCAGGTGACATCAACAAAGGAGTGATGAAGGAGGGAGTCCAGTGGGGGGAGGAGAGGAAAGGGACGTCAGAGAAGATGAAGACAATAAAAGAAAGGGAAAGGGAGCATGCGCACTTGGGATCCTAACATTTTTGAAGCTTTCTCCCAAGAAGCAGATACATCACTCAGTTCAATCCTGCACCACCAGCTTAATGCTTAATGCACTCGACCTGCATAACCGAAACCTGGAAACCCATTGTCCAGACCCTCTCTGTGTCAAACATGATGTCCATCATATGCTCAATTGTTGTACCTTTTTCGCTCATGTTCATCACAGCCTCTTTCACAACTGCATTTTACCCCTTACCTTTTCAGACTGGTTCCATCCTAACAACTTTCTTCTCCTACTTAAATTTGCTTACTTTTCCTTTCGTTGTCCCCCGGACGAAATGCCTCTTTTATCTGAACTCCCAACTTCGTATTATGCCTAAATACATCGTCTCAACACACCATTATGCTTCGATCACCTTTGACACATCTATCTTTTCCCCATTATTTGTGCTCTACGTCCGTATGCGTTTGTTTCTTTTCCGTTAGTCTGGTCCCCGTAGCGGTTGGTCGTCTGCTCGTAGTAGATAGCAGATATTATAAAGTATTTTGCACGTGATGCTATTTCCGCCTTCGAAATTCGCCTCTAGACTGATCTGAAAGGCATTACAACAGTCAACGTACCCCGCTTTTTGCCATTTGACATCCAGCGCCTGTGTTATACCCTCTTTCGAGTGTCTTCACGATGCAAAATGAAGAAGAAAACATCGTGATGCTGCAAAGCATGATGGGAGACCTGGACGCCGAGGTCGCGCGTCGGGTACTCGCGAAGCATAACAACGACATCCAAGCGGCCGCATCTGCCATCCTCGAAGGAGATAGAGGCGAAGAAGCTTCGGTCTCATGGCCCTCAGACAACCCCTTCGACCCGAGCGCTGGAAGCAGCGGCGCTCTGAGCGTACCGGGTCGGCCAAACACGCCTCGTACACCGGAAAGGAACCAACATGAACAGATCCCGCTCAAAGACAAGGACGTGATAGACTTGACGGCAGAGAATGATCCAGACCTCTCGCGTGCTCTCCAGATGTCCTTGGAACAGACGCAGTCTCAGAGCCAGAATGAAACCACTTTTCACCGGAGTGACAGGGCTCCTGATCCTAACTGGGCTATGGTCCCGTCGAATGTAGGTTCTCTCGGTATGCTTGTTGAAAGCATTTGAGTTGAATGGACTTGTACTTAGGTTCCCTCAACCACCGTTCAGGAGCAGGAAGACCAATCCCTTAGTAGAGCGATCGAAGCAAGTCTCAGCACCAGCTATATCGAAGATAAATACGAGGACCTACCAGAAGAAGAGAAAGTTCGAAAGCCTGGACAGTGAGCCTAACTCTTCCTCCTTCACTCCACAGCCGCTGAACGTGAAGAAAGACCGGTTGCCTTGCGCACGAGCTCCAACGAACTTTACTTCGCCACTCTTGTCCTGCAAGCATTATTTCACGTCCCCCAAGTTCGCGAGCGGCTCGCCCTGTGGCGATGGAAAGGAAATGAAAAGGGACTGCAGCCGTCTGCAGACTCTCCAGGTACCTTCTTCTGCCGGTTTCTCCTCCGTATTCTAATGCTCAATGTACACAGAGCATGTGCCTTATGTGATGAGCGGATTGTTCACCTACATTGACCATGCGCTCGTTTCATATATATCAATCGACGGTCTCGATATTGTAGCAGACTACAAGGGCCGGCTTGCGAGCAGCGCCACCGATCTTCCAGGAAATCTATCCAATGGTGAGCAACGCCACCTATCAAAAGAGCTTTGATGTCCTGGTCCTCATATTTGTCTTTTTTTATGATTATTTTTTGTCGCAGATCTTTACTCTTATATCGCACGGGCTATTGAGAATCAATTACGGTCTGATAGCACTTCTTCCACACAGAATTGCGAACGGTTGGTCTGAGTCATGCATTAAAAGCAATCCTTACTGACTAAATCCATACCAACAGATTATTCCATCTTTGCTATGCTCCATTAGATTCACCGCCTACCACAGACTCTACCTCGGAGCCCAATGCTCTTGGAATCGAAAACTGTCAACTATTCAGATCCTCAAAGGGATCAGACACCGCATGCGTTCGCGTCGATCTCAAGGGCGCCGATGGACCAAATGATCTCCTTTCGTGTTTATCAAGCCAACTCGGTCTGGAAAGGTCTCTCCCAACGGATAGTGCCCCAAGTTCCGCCTATATATCGCAAGCACAAGCCCTTGTAGCGCCTTCGGAAGTCATTGCCTTTGAGCTTGTCAGACCTTCTCAAAACCAAGGGCCGGTGCAGCCTCAAAATCAGCAAAATTCATCTCAGTCCTCGCCTATTGTTGTCCCTTTCCGATACCCCGTGCACGTTTATCTGGATCAATTTTTGCTAGAGAACGCCGCCCTGACTGCTGAAAAGCGAGCTGCCCGGAACGAAATGGAGAAACGACTCCGGGAATTGTCCACGAAGAAGGAGGCGTTGACACAATTTGAGGTGAGTTCGCTTCTGTCATGAACCTCAACCAGCTTGTCCAACCTCTTTTGAGCGGCTTTGAGCATCTCTGAACGGCCGACTACTTCGCACTGAGAAAAAGGAATGCTTTACTCATGATGCCGGTTTTACAGGGGAAGGCTACGCTGAATTCTCTCACTTCGGCGTTATATTACTTCGAAAACGTGGCAACGAAGGACAACCCGGCATCCCGCGCTGAGGATGTCAAGTCTGCTGCTGCGAGTCTGCAGAAGATCTTAGCTAGAATAACCACCGAAGTACAAAGTGCGCCCAGCCTCACCTTTTACACTGTGGCACTGCTGATGCCTTGCGTAAAGCACTCGACACTCAGATTTCCGGTCTACAATTACAATTAGAGAAGATATTCGACGATCCGTTGTTACAGAAACAGCGTGTACGCGTCTCTGCTTTTTTCTCGCTCTTTCATTCAACTCAATATTTCTGCCTGCATCTTCACTATATATTGGCATTCAACTCCTCTAGTACGATCTTCGTGCAGTACTCGTACATGACGGGCTCTTCGGACGGTCTCACATCCACTCCTTCGTACAACATGCTGGGAAGTGGTGGAAATGTCAGGATGCAAGTGTAGTTGAGGTACGTCGGACAGGCCGCGCAGTCGTCTCGACGTTGTCCTGATGATTCTCAACGTCTTTCCGCCATACAGGTTTCTGAAGAGGTCGTGCTGACCGACACAACTGGCCTCCATCTCGGCGCAGGGCCGTACATGCTCGTCTACAGCCGCGAGACAGAAGAAGTCAATCTCAAATCGTGTTGGCCCACATTTTTCAAGGTATATCCTCATTCCTAATTTGCACCCGCCGATTCATACTTCTTTTTCCGGCTCTTCGTGCAGAACAACGCAAAGACGGACAACAGCAACTTTCTCAGACTTCTCGACGAGGTCGCGCCCGAGACGGCAGCAAGCGTGCGTGCGACGTACGCGCCGTCACCATTGCGCGTGCCCGCGTCTTTGCCAAATACGTCCCCTGAGGCTGCAAATAAAGCATCAAGGAGATCCATGTCCGCGATGTCGATCGTTGACGAGGGAGTAGGCGGAGGTGATGCAGACTTGAAAAATGACATGGAGGTCGTGTGATTGAGAATGCTGGAGGTACCCTCTTGCAAATAGTATGTATAAGAGACGCAGGAAACTATACAACGCGAACTTACACGCGAACTGAGAACGAATGGTTGTGAGAGAAGCTTTAAATATCTGTGTAAGAATCAGTAAAGGAAGTGACGGATCAGGATGAATATGATCTGCAGATCGGCTCACTCCGGGTTGCGTCATAAGTCTATCCAGCTCAAGACTCAAACCGCCAAGCCGTGTCAAGCATCACGAAAATGTCTAAAATCTTGCACGGGCTTACATACCCGTGGAAGATAGTAAATTTTGTAAATTTTGTATATTATGTACAAGAGAATCTAGCGCACTCTCAAAATGATCAGAAATGTACAAGTTGCCGCAAGATCGCCGCAAGTCTGATGCATATTGCCAAGTTAGGTCATACTGATCGTCACTTACAAGAATGGCCGGCCCTGAAGAAATATAGAAGAGAATACGGCGCAGCTTCAAAATGACATGGGATAATCTTACTTGTGGTTCTTGTCGTGTCTGGTAGAGTTCTTATATAAGGCCTACAAGTCGTTATATGAGACTGAAAGTCTACTGGTTCATTATCACACAATTTAAATAATATAACAATAATGTATTTTTCTATTGCATCATTTATTGTACAATTGAATTGTTCAAAATCGTAGCCACGTCAAAATCACAGATAAAAGCAAAAGAAGAATGAAGAAATGACATTTGATGGTGGCTGCAGGTGAGGCAAGGTGCAGGTTATAACTGCGACGAGTTGAGCAGGTCCTCGAACTGGAAGCGCATCGCGTACGTGTCCATACGCTCACCGTCTGGCCCCATCCCGTCCATGCCACCACCCATCGTGCCCATTGCACCCATTGCACTCACCGACCCCATTGAACCGAAGCCCATCCACGGTGGCAGCCCCATGTCCATTCCAATGTTGATTTCGCCGAATACATTTTGACTCTGAGTCTCCTGGTTCTAACCATGTGGAATGCGTGGCAGATTCGTCGGCGGTGCACAGCGTCTGCATTGCCCATGCTGACAAGCCGTAGTCATCCCACTCACCAGCAACTGCCATTCTGGTGACTCAGGCAGCCCGTGCGGCACTGCGCGCTGAGCCGGCACTTGAAACTGCCCACCTGGCGATTGGCCAGTTGGCGAAGAGAATTGACCAGGGAGGAAGAGACGCGAGGACGAGGAGGAAAAAGGTGTTGGTGCGGAAAGCGGGTCACCTGAAGAGGTTGAAGGCTCGCTACGAATGCTGAGCTGCGTGAGCGTGCGAGGGCGAGGCTTAGCGGCGGCAGGCAGCTGCTCCTTGTATACCTGAAACATGGAATAGCATGCTACGACAAAGGGCAGAAAAACACACCTGCATCTCGCTGCCAGCAGTCGAGAAATTGGGAACCTGCCCTGGCATACCGTAGCTCATGGACTACAGATGCGAGTTCGGGAACTGGAAACCGCTCATTCCACCAAATTCCCCCTCTCTTTCCTGGCTGTGGCCATTCATCTGCAACCGCTGCTCATCTTCGTTGCCCTCGTGCGTTGCAGGCGAGCCAACCGCCGAGCCACTGTTCGAACCAGGCGCCGTCTCGAGCAGCCTCGTGATCTTCATTGTAGGAGGAGGAGGGGGTAGCTGGCATCGTCGGTGGCGTCGGTGCACCTGGTGCACTCGTCGAGCGGCGGTTCTGCAGGAGGACAAAGCTAAGCAGTCCGGGAACTAAGCTCTGGGCGGTCTGAGTCGGGATCTGCGCGGAAAGCAAGTGTCCGTGTCCATGCCCGTGTCCATGTGGTGCGAGTGCAAATAGGAAGACGTGCTGAGCGGGCTGGATTCAAGAGAAGCCCGCAAGAGCATTGCGCTGTCGATCGCAAGGCTCGCTCCTGGTCCAGAACCAGATGCGCCAGAGAGCGAGGGCATCGAGAGGTTCAGCGGGAGCGAGAGCGTCTGACTTTGACCCTGGCCCTGCGATCCCTCCGATTCGCTCATGTCGAAGTCTGCAAGATCTGCCGTCTCGACTTCGCGCACGCTACTGCACCCGCCGTTCGCATAGCCATATGGATCATAGAGAGACCCGTCGGCGGAGAGCGTGTCGAGCTCGCTGAAGTCCTCCAAATCGACGGTCGACGAAGACGGGGAGACGCTCGTGGGGCTGATGGTGGATCACAAAGAACTGTTGCGGGCACGCACACCAGAACCGTGCACACAGCTGCTCGACTTGGTACGGTCACGACGCTCCTTCTTCCTCACCTTCCCACCCGCCGTCGACTCTGTCTTGCCCTTCGTCTCCTTGGCGGTGAGTGTGGGCTGATAGACGTACCAAGGATACATCTCTCATGCTGCTTCGCGAGGTCGTCCCAGTACTCGTGGACTAGAGGCCAGTTATATGAACTGTCTGTATATAGGGGTTACTCACCAATTTGAGTGGCACGAGCTTGCCTGAGCTCCGTTTCCATCCATGTCTTGACTTACATGTTCACTACATTGCAAAGAACATGTGGCTTTAGTTTTTAAGTGCTTGACGGATTTGTGACCGAGGGAGAGCAGGTGATGGTGGTGGGAGAAAGCAAAGTGCAACGACGCATCGAGCATCTCGATGCGTTTTCTAAGTCCGCAATTTCTAAGTCCGCTAAGTCTGCCGAGTGGTGAATCTTGTCTGATGCGTGTCCTTGTCCACTCACCATCAGCATCCCAATTCTCAAGAATCCACTCATCAATTACTCCAGCTGCATCTATGTACACTATCTAGTATCTCTCCCGCTGTCTCCACCTTCTCCCAATACCCGCACCTACTCTCTTCGGCGCTGCAGCACTCGGTGCCTCAACCGTTGAAACAATCCCAAGTCCCGAAGATGCACCCGGCAAAAGCAAACTACTTAGCTTTCCTGGTCGGCGAGTCAAGCATTCCCATTGTCGGCAACTTTCCAAGTTATGCACACAAAGTCGACAGATAAATTGCTCTGCTTCTCTAATTGACGCGCTCAATTCTAGATCAAGCTGTGAAAAGCCTGGCCTACATTTGGCTCCCCAAGAACATCCCGCTCGTCTTTTCAACTCAAACAAATATCATGGTGGTGACGAAACAGCCGCCATCCCGCCCTTCTCAACGACAATCACTAAAACGTCAATTGGTTCAACTTCCCTCGTCCTGTTCATCCAGTACACTTTCCTCCCTCTTCCTCCTGCCCCTTCCGACCCACTATACGCTTCATCGACGTCAGCCGTTTTCCCATCCACCTTTCTCGCCGAGAATTTCGGCAGCAACGTCGCAACCATAGTCCGAGAAGGATCTCGTTCGGATCAAAACATTCGTACAGGAGGTCCTCCGCCATTCACGCACAACATGCAGCATCCTGCATTCGGTGCTTTGCTACATCGAGGCGGTGAGAGGGAAGGTGCTGGAGCTCGTGGAGAAAGAGAGACTTGGTACGAGAGTGAGAGGCAAGCCGGAGTTAGATAAGAGGATCGTGAAGGAGGACAAGGCGTCTGCCTCGTCGAAGGTGAATACCTCTTTGGACACGTCCAACCTCTGCAGCCTTCCGACGGAACTGATGTCAATGGACCCGTTCGACGCATCGTGTGTACCGACAGTCCTCCAAATGGACGCTTCGCTTCTATTAACTCAGCAGATGCAGACTCAAAGGCAGTCTAACGACAAGCATCGTAAGATTCCGGCAAAACCGCTCACGCCGCTGCCACCTCTGCCATCGCGGCTTCTTTGCCCGCAGCGCACCTTCCTCACCGCGCTCATTCTAACATCAACATTCTTACAGGATCAATGCTATTCAAGTCGTTGGACGCTGCGAACACGCACTCGGCGATGCGCTTGGGTGGCGTCTCTGGGTCGGAAAGGGCTCTACGCCGCCGCAGGAAGAGAACTCGCGCAGTATGCAATGCACGAAAAGCAAGGGTGCAATCGCATTTGGATCGTCTCCGGTTTCTGCAATGCGCAACGCGACACACTTCCCGAGTCCACCCTTGTCAGACGCAGGCGCAAGCCCGGAGTTTGGCCATGAGGCAGGGATGGCAAGTAGAGGACTTGGATGTGCTGCAACGCTACCAGATGATGCGGCAATGCGGAGGGTGCTGCCCCGCTATCGATTCCCAGGATCGTTGCCGTTCTCGTTTGCAGGTCCACCTCTCGCGGTCATTGCAGCGCATCAGCACGCGGCGCTCAGTGCACAACAAACATTGCTTTCTTCTGCTTTCACATCACAAACACCGTTGTCTTCCGATCTGACGCCTGTCCCACTCGAAGAGCCGACACCACGCCTTTCGTACTGGCCGCTCTGACTTGGTGAATCAACGTTCCAGACACCGAGTGCGGCGTTGTGCAGCTACAATTATAGTTATAGCTACAACAACAGCGCCAATGGCGTGTCAAGTACTGCACAGAGCACCGACTCGTCCGACTTGGGCTCTAGTGTTGGGTTTGAGGCCATCACAACACCGCCAGACATGCCTGTGGCCTTGCGGCTTGCAGGTGTGTCGGCTGATGGTGCCCAAGGCAATGCCATGGGCTCCAGCCTGGGTGCGGCGAAGGGCCACCGATTCAGACCCGCCGACGAGTCAGACCCGGTTGCGTGATACGCGCAGGTGCTCTCCATGGGCAGTCTTGAGGACAGGACCGCGATCCGCGGCATAGGCAGAATTGGGAACGGAAACAGGATAACGGTTAGGGACAGGTGTCCATGTCAATGCCCAGCTTCACGAGTGCTGGTCTCGAGCCTCAGTTTGGACGAGGTGGCTGTGAATAGGCTGTTACTATTGAACCACTTCGGACTTGAACCGAACCGAACCGAACTTCCTAGAAATATCTGAAATATAAGTGGACTATCAGACAATAACACTAGTACTATGATGAATGCATTACACTTGAGACATTAGACTTCTGAAGGACATACAAGTGACATATAATATGAGAAAAATAAATGTTCATTTCCTGTAAGCATCTATCTAAGCTGTATTTACCTTCTATCCTAATAAGTATCTGACACGCAGACTGACATACTGACACTGAACATATAAACCTGTGAAGAGCCTTTCGGCTTCATTGTCAGGCATACTCAGTAGAATAAATACATTACAACTCGGACATCAGACTTTTGGAGGGCATATAATCAGAATACAAAATGATAAAAGTATAGTATATTTTTTGTAATTATCTATCTGTCTTGTATATGCCCTGTATTGCACCAAAACTCTTGTAACGAGCTTGTATCCGACTCGAAGACATTTTGGCACATGACAAGCTGACTAACAGACTTTTATTACCTTACAAGGTATACAAGGCTATACAGGCGACGCGACTTTTTCGTGATGAGTGTCCCTGCCTCCTCCTACATCCATCCCATACCTCTACTTCGGCATCCCGTCCACCACCATGTCCGACCTACCCATCGACATGAACAACCCCGCCGTGCGGGACTTCCTCATTCTCACTCGGTACGTCCTCGCCACTCCCAGTGTCCCGTAGCGCATAAACAACTAAGACTCATACCCGTTTCTCCCATCTTTAACCAGATTGCAGGTCCTCACGCCCTTGTCGCTCCTCATCAACATCGCAGCCGTCGGCGTATGTGCTTTTGCCATCTCTCCTCATCTTGGTGCGCCTCGTCTCAGTTCACTTCTCAACGCCATGCAAGACAACTGACGCGTTCTTTATCTTATTTCACTCGAAATTCGGAATGAAACAGGAGAGATCGCGAAGATGTACCCAACCTCATTGACACCCTCACCCTCGCTCATCGGCACGTACATCGCCGCTGTATACATCATGCAGGTCGGGTACTGCGTTGTACTCGTGTTCGCGCGCAAGACGGAGACCAAGGTGTGTTGCGTCCGCGTCTCGCGTTAATATAGCCCTGAGCTCATCCCGCTGCAGCAAGCACTCATAAAAGGTAGTGGCCTCTCTCTTGTGCTTGCCAACTGGGTCATGGGCTTCTGGGCCATCGCATGGGTTCGTCTTCGTATCTCCATTTCTTCTTTCAACCTATGCTCATCTGTTCAAATTACTTTTCTCGCTACAGTCCTTCAAAGCCTTCATCATCTCCTCAATCTTACTGGGGATACTTGTCATACTCCTCCTCTACTCCAACATCGTTCTGGATGTATATCATCCAATTGCGCTCGCGCGTCCTCTCGACACTGCATTCATCCACGCTCCCCTCCGCCTCTTCCTCAACCTTCCGCTCACGCTTCTCCTTCCCGTTTCCCTCTTGTACGTCTCTCCATCTTCTTTCTCTCGTCTTTTTAAGTATTCCTCGACACTCCTTACAATCCGATTTACGATGAAATCTGACACTACTACGCGCCCAGCATCGCAGTTGGCCATTATTGGGAACAAGGCGACACCAAAGCATATAACGACCACGCTTGGGAGGGCTTCGCAGTGTTCTTCGTCTTCAATGCACTCGGCGCATCCTTCATCGCCGTGCGGCGTGATATCGTGTGGACTGTCGGCTCAGCATGGCTCGCGCTCAGCGTGTGGCGCCAGACGCCGAAGAGCGCGCCTGTATCGGTACGCGCTCCCTTCCTTTCTTTATTTTCTGTTTTTCCTCTCTCTTGGACTTTTGTTACTCGACGACCGGAAGTTTGAACTATCGCGTGTTACCTGCAGATAACGGCCATCGTGTTCACCTTCCTGCACCCGGTCGTCCTCGTCATGTCGTATATGACCGTGCTCTTCCACCGCCGCCGGCGCGGTGGCGCCATCGCGCTCCCATCGGACGTGGAGGACGCAGAGGCAGAGTAGTTCCTGTCTACGGTCCACTCACTTCAAACAGGGGGACGAGGTGTTAGAGTACTCTGACTTTGTTCTCTATCAAAATTTTCCAACACTGCCGTGATACCGGTACCCTTCATTTACTCCGATTGTTTTTCTCAGATTTGGACTACTTATTCTCATACCCTTCCATCACTAGTTATCACTCCCTAGTGCTAGCATCTATATGTCACAGTACAATACACTCGCGTTTTATCCCTCTCGATGTCCCTTCTTCATCCCTTTGGTCTTCATCGAGTCACTAATGTGCTAATAAGCCAATTAATCAATTAATCAACACGGGCCGCCACAAAGTGATTCACCATCTTCGGAGGGACGCCGAAACCAGTCTAGCCTCGGCGCAGTTGCTTTCTCAGGCTCGGGATAACGCATTTCCTCCGAGGTGCGACATGGATGATCCTCCGCCCCGTCTTCGCCGACACTAAAAGTGGCCCAAATTGAAAGCTGCAGAGTAATCATTAATGAGAACGGAGCATGAAGGACGTGAAGAGCAGTGCGGCTAGTGCGAAAGGGCCTTGCTATGCGCGTGTTATAAATTAGATTAAATTAAATGCAAGTGGCGTATAGAGGCAAGTAGCACAGGGTGCGAGATGGATTCAAGGCGTAAAGTCAGACCAACTCGGCTGCGCGAAACGAGAACAGAACGAGGGGGAAAACAAACAACACTGGCTCGGTCTATACGAGAAACTCTGCATACGGTGGTCAAGCGGTGGACCCGGTCGTCATCGCCAATACGGTCAAAATGCGGGACGAATAAGGGATTGAAGGCTCCGAGCGCGAGTACGGACCCGGGCGCCACGCTCTCTGTGCACGGCTTAGAACACGAGAGCGAGAGGGACGAGCCGGAGATGAGGTATCTTGATGACCACAGACAGACAGGAGATGACGTTCGGCCTTCTGGCGAGAGGACAGACATGGAAGGGGAAGGGGAGCCCTGGTCCCAGAGGCATTCGCTATCAGAGAGTCAAGCAGAATTTGGACGAGAGTCGAGTACCCAGGAGAAGGAGCAAGAGCCAGAACACGATCAAGAGCAAGAGCAAGAGCAAGAGCAAGAGCAAGAGCAAGTGTCCAAACTCGTACCCGAATCAGAACACGTCAAGGACCTCCGCTCCTGTAAGCCACTCCTCAGCGTGATACCACGCCCCCGAACGGACTACTGAGCACGCCATGTTCTCAGTGCTCGAGACAGATGCGGACTCCGGGTGGACGCTCCGTCTCAGTATGTACCAGTCGCGAGAAAGCGTCGAACGTGAGTTCAAGTGCTTTTCTCTTCACGCATTGTCGCATTCGTATCGAAGTTTTCTGACTCGTCTTGCAGTCCTACAGAGAGACTCCACGGGAGCAGAACAATTGACGGTGCGCTACGTTCGCTGGTCTCGTGAAGGGTATGATACTATCGCGCGCACGCTCGCGGCGTACCTGCGGCGCCAGCCGGACGCGCTCCGCAAGCTCGCGGACACACAAACTCTTTTTGAGGAGAAGCTGCAGATCTGTGCGTGGAAACGATTCATATATGCATTTTGTGAAGAACATGACTTACGAGGATAAAACTTATACAGTACTCGATAGCGACGGCCTGGACTGGCAGATAGAAGCATGCGAACGCAGCTCGCAGGCAATGGCATGTATCGAAAGTACGTGCGCTCTCTCTCTTCTCGATATGCAACACAAACCCTGACGTCTTTCTCTCTTTCCTTCAGTCACAGCCCCCGGCACACCGCGGGGCACACGCACGCGCATCGGACGATTCGCAACGGGGTGGTACGCCGCGCCAGAGAATATTGCGTGCGGGCTATTCAAGGACTGGGCGGCTAGACCCGAGGCCGTCTGGATGTTGCGGAGTGGGAGGAGGGAGTGGGAGGAGGAGACGCGGAGGATTGGGGTGGATGATGACGTGATGGCCTCGTGACATAACGCGATTCTCTTCGTAACGGACGCGATGGGCCGAGTGAGAGGCGGAGCTTATGTCAACGTCGCTGAAGACGCTCCCGAGTAACGCAAACTCTTCCAGATCGTTCGACACGAAAATACATGCCACCTTTCGGGCGATACTCTCCGAACTATCTCATCATTCTGGATGCTCTTCAAGTGCACTTGCACTGGCGGGCCATAATTGCGCACATCTCTGCATAGCAAGGCTATGCGCTTTACCACAATCATCTGCAACGCCGCCTTCTCTCAAAACATATCTGCACGAGTTTCCCACCGCTTTAATATACTCGCGTTCATTCGCACTCGCCGCTTTTCACGGGTTACCAACACGTCCGCAACTTCTCCGTCACTCCGATCGGCTTGCATCATGATGCGTATGTACAGCCTTCCACTCAAAAAAAAAAAAGGCTCTCGGGAGTCTATAAAGGCACTAGCCCCCGTCGAGATCCAGCATCTTTCACATACCGTTCCCACTACCCCACGTATTCTGCATACTCCCAACCCAACCTACAACCCTCACCACAATGCAGTTCCTCGCCGTCCTCCTCACCCTCGTCGCTGCCGCCTTCGCGCAGCGCATCTCCATCGGCGCGCCCCTCGCAGACCAATCTCTGACTGCAGGGAAAAGCACCTCCGTCTCCGTCCTCAAGCCTGTGCGTCCTCTCTCTTCCTCCCTTACCCATTACAGTGACTCATTATAATTGCAGGCCTCCCTAAGCGCCTCCACTGAAATCGGCATTGCCATCATGCTTCACCACTGCACCCAGTCGCCGTGCGAAGATGCCTCCCAAATCATGGGCTCCGTCCTCTACGCCGGCGCATTCGACCCACAGCGCGGTGCAGGCTTCTATGGGCAGCCCGTGCAGAACTTCAGTGTTGCGATTCCCGACAGCTTCGAGCCGGGCCCAGCGGTATTGAGCGTTGCGCACGCGAGCCTCATTGGGGTGAGTGTCCTTTTCCCTCCTTTCCTTTCTTTCATTTCCCCCTCGATGCCGGGGCCGATGCGTTGGGTGTGATTTGAGCTTGATTTGCTGATTAATTCTCTTTTTCATGTTAATTATTAGGCTGGCCCGTCCCTGTTCTCCGAGATCGCCAACGTGACAATCGACGTCGATTGAAAACAAACAAGCAAACAAACTACTCACTCGCTCACTAACACGGGCCACTAAGAATTCACCGTAATCTGCTAGACCTCATTCGGACTTCATCCATTTGCTTATCTGGACATTCATGATGCATCGGGACTTTGTTTTGTACACGTAACATGGCGCACATCCACCATCCACCATCCACCATCCCCTTCTTTGTCGTACATTATCTACCTAGCATATTTAGCTCACGTACTTAACATAAAGAATAGCTGCCTTTAGTATTCGCGATCGGGTTACAACAAATTGCACCTAATCAATCTTGTCGACGTAATTTCTGATATCTGCATTCAAGTTGTAAGACCCACTCTAGAGTTGATTTGAGTAATCATGGGCTGTGTGATCTTGAGTCATGACGAGTGAAATGAAGAAGGAGGTCGTGGAAGGAGGCGCGGAGGAGAAATTACATGGAGACAAAAAAAGCCATTAATATTCATTGCACGAGGAGTGGACACTACTGAGGGTGGTCGGCACGATTTCCGAAAATGACGTGACATTGTCTCGTGACCTGACGCGTTTCAATTTGTCTTCAAGTCGTAACGCTACTCTGACTCTGAGTACTCACATCGACACCTCCAAGTCTCCAGTTGTGCGACTGATATAATATCACGACAAAAAAACTATGGTCGAAACCTCTGTTATTGAACAGTTTGCTGCTTATCCCTTTGACACAGACCAGGCATTCCAGGTGCCTTCGTTTGCCTTTTACTCGCTGCCTCAGCTCAAGTTTCGGATTTTGATCCTTTCGCCAGGAGGGCCTATCGAGGATACTAGACTCTACACAAACAGACAGCACGTCCGACGAAAGTCAGGAGGATATACTTGGTCGCGCAAAGGCCTTTTATTTCTCATCGTTTGTTCAAGCAAGACAACCTGGCGTTCTCTTGCAGTCGTGACTGACATTTTATACTAGCGTCACTGGACATCGACTATCGTGGGACGAAATACGGACTGCGACTGAAAGTACACCGACACAACGGCACGATGCTGGGCAGCAGAGTATCGCAGACCAGCGCCCTTCGAGCGAAGATCGAGTACTTTCTTTCGCCGAGATCACAGCTTTGATAGAATCCAATCAGACGCATCTCATACCGAATAACGAGGATATCTCAGGGGGAACAAGTGTACAGAAATCGTCTTTTACTACTGTAATGAACCTCTGCACATAACTGACTATCATACTGCAGGAGGAAATGCCAAGTTCGTCGAAAGAAGAGCCACGAAGGAAACCTTGGGAGCTCACGGCGAGCCTAGATACCGTTCACGCATAAAAGTCATGTATCTCAAAACTCGAACATCAGGCGGGTGTTGGCCCGTCTGTTCTCCCTGTAAAGGAAGTCTGGAGGTCTGACAAGCTGAGACTCGGAGGGACGTCAGCTTAAATACATACACGTTACTAGATAAACTTCCTCGAGCTCCGAGTCCGTCGGCTCGATGGGTTCTCAGACTAAAGTTTCAGAGTCTGTGGTCTTCGTGCACTGTTATATGTGTTCAATTCAAGCCTGAGATCAATCAGAACTTGACGTATGGGATCATTGTTATGAATGCCTTTATAGAACTTGATTGCGTGAAAGCCAGAACTTCTTCAGGTGACCAGCCTCATTTTACTCGATAAAAATGGTTTCTTCCAGTTAAGACCGTGGTTATGAATTTATTAGTCTTTCTTAGTCTAACTAAGGCAACTTACTTAGACCCTTACACGCGTCGCGACGCGCACTCAACGGTCACGTGGTCTCACGATTTCAGCCCCACGGGCGCTCAGCCTCAAGTTGCATATCAACCACAACCACAGTCGTTTGAACGCTCCTATTTGAATTTGGGCTGAGACATGGAAGAGCTGTGCGTACCTTATGTTGACCTCCTGATGCTCATTTGCTCATAATATTGTAGGCGCAAACGGTTGACGGCCTCGGCGGATCTGTTCCCTGCGAAAGGCAGTCAGCCGCGTCGTGTCGTCAAAGCCGCAATCCCTAGCTCGGTCATAGTATGCTTTTGCAACACTCTCCTCTTACGATTATCTGATATTGAGTATCCTAGAGTATAACGTCATCTGACTCAAGCCCCAATGGTGTACCCTCACATCTCGACCGGACAGTTTCGGCACGCTCCAACAATATAGAATCTGTGATCGACAGTGACGATAATAGTAACGAGGATAAACCATATGCTCCGTCAAAACTTGCGAAATCAAAGGTGAAACGACTTGTGTGGTCTGATGATGAAGACGAACAGGCGATAAACATGCCGTGAGTCCTTCACAAGCATAGTTTTGATCACATTAGCGCTGGCACATTCTCACCGCATTCGTTTAGTTCTCCAGTGACAGAACTGAAGCTGGACCCTGTGCCATTCACGAGACCTCCGACCATCATCAAGGCTCCGACAATTGCTGCCCTGGAGCGTCCTAAACCAATGGATGGACCGTTATGGGAAACTTTCGATGAACCACCCGTAGAGAACCTCTATGATCCAAAGAAGACCGCTGCCGAAGCAGAACGCGATCTTCAAGAGTTGCTGTCGTCAAGCATGAATGATGCTGTCGTTAATATTGATATGCGTGACGCCATCGTCGATGGGTTCCAAGATGGTATCAAGCTTTTACCTCACCAAGTCATTGGGCGTAAATGGATGGCAGAGCGCGAAAGCGGGAAGAAATCTGGAGGCATTCTCGCTGACGACATGGGGTGAGCTTTCTTGTCGACGTAAATCTATCTATTCAACCTCAACTTCATTTCATAAGGCTGGGCAAAACGATCCAGACTCTCACTCGAATAGTTGACGGAAGGCCGCGCAAGGCTGATAAAGGTGCTGGATATTCGGCTTCAACTATGTATGTAGGCTCCAGTTTCCGAAACGTATGTGCTAAGGAAGAAAAAACTATTTCAAGCGTCGTCTGCCCTGTGGCATTAGTGTCCCAGTGGGCGAGTGAAATTCAAAAGATGGCAGTAGGTCTGCGAGTGGTCGAACATCATGGTCCTTCTCGAACCACGAGTGAGCCTTTTTAGACTCTATTCTTTTTTCTGCCGGACTGAGTTCACCGTTCCCAAGATCCCGAAGTTCTGAAGAGAGCCCACGTTATCGTAAGCACCAATCATTTACATCTGAACCATCAGATACTCATGTTCTCGAAATAAGATAACGTCTTATAGTATCGTGTCTTCGGAGTATAGCGCTTATGAGCAGTCACTTCTAGATAAGGCGGCTTTGAAGTCCAAGTCCAAATCGAGAAGCGACAGCTCCTCTGAGAACAGCGATAGTTCGGACGATGCTATTTTCGGCCGAACGGTGGCCAGGAAGAAGGCTCCAGGAAAGCCGAAGAAAGTTATGGATGCCTTATTCCGTGTAAGATGGTGGAGAATTGTTCTGGGTTTGTCACGCGAACCAAAGATGTCTACGTACCACATTAAATCTGACGAACTTTGTCAGACGAGGCACATAATATAAAAAATCGCAAGACGAAAGCTGCTCTTGCATGTTGCGCTCTAGAAGGCAAATATCGATGGGCCTTGACAGGCACACCTATGTAAGTGCAATCTGTTGTCTCTCCGGAAGGCTTGACCTTGAGAGCTGTTGATAGGCAGAACAATGTCGAAGAGCTGTATTCCCTGCTGAATTTCCTCAGAATTCGCCCGTTGAATGACTGGGAAACCTTCAACAATCAGATCAACAAGCCAGTCAAATCTGGTAAATCCGTTCGAGCAATGAAAAGACTGCAGGTATTTGTCCGAGCATTGTGAATTTGCTGTCATGGCTCAGCTTCTTGTATCTGCTCAGGTTGTCCTGAAAGCAGTCATGCTGAGACGTAAGAAGGATTCGGTGCTCAACGGAAAGCAATTAATCGAGCTCCCCGATCGAATTGTTGATATTGTGCCTTGCGCCTTTGACGCTGACGAACGAGAGTTCTATGAATCGATTGCGAGCAAGGTTGAGTTAACGCTCAATAAATTCCGGCAGAGCGGTGATATAGCAAGGAACTATACTTCGGTATTGGTGCTCTTGCTACGTCTTCGACAAGGTGCGATTTACTTCATATTTTCTTCGTCAATTAGCCTGATGTGCCTTGTCATGGCAGCATGCAACCACCCTTCCCTCTTATCGAAAGACTTCGTACTTGACAAGGAGGCAGTGGACCCTCAGGCTGCAAAAGAGGATAAAGATCTCGAGGACGCAGACGATCTCGTAGATCTTTTTGGACAAATGGGTGTTACAACTTCACGAAAATGTCAAATGTGTCAGCAAATGTGAGATACCATCCTTTCATACCTTCTAGTTCTAACATCAGCACAGCCTCGCGACATCAAATTCAGGAGATCCATTGAATGGACAATACTGTTCGGATTGCGAAGTGATTGCCAGCAAATCAAGGCGCAAATCCCTCGCGCTAGGCTCAAGTGCGCTGCCTCCCGACTCGGCAAAGATCAGAATGATCATGCGGATATTGCGAGAAATTCAGGATCGCCCGGCCAACGAGAAAACGATAATATTTTCTCAGTTCACGTCCATGCTTGATTTGATCCAGCCTTTCCTTCGCAATGAAGGATTCAAATTTGTTAGATGTAGGCCAACTTCCGTTTGCGTCCCTTGCGGCCCATGCATACTTATTCCTTTGTAGATGATGGGTCCATGCGAAAGGATCAGCGCGAGGAAAGTCTGCGCAAGGTCCGTGAGGATAAGTCCACCATGATAATCCTCATCTCTTTCAAGGCTGGAAGCACCGGTTCGTATTGGAAGAGACATGCCTCGATCAGGTGACTAACTAAATTTCATCAGGCTTGAATCTTACAGCATGCAATAATGTCATATTAGTAGACATGTGGTGGAATCCAGCCCTTGAGGTAAGCAGGTAGAGCACGCACCTCGTCCTGACCTTTACTTACAATTATATTATATAGGATCAGGCTTTTGATCGGGCTCATCGATTTGGACAGACCCGTAAAGTCAATATCTACAAATTGACCATCGAGCAGACCGTGGAGGAACGAATTCTCGCGTTGCAGGAGAAGAAACGAGAGCTGGCTGCTGCTGCTCTGAGTGGAGACAAACTTAAGAATTCGCGCCTCGGTCTTGACGATCTCATGGCACTTTTCAGACCCGGAGGGCGGGACGAGGAAGATGAGGACTAGTACTTTGGGTACTACTGGACCTCGAGCGGTCTGGGATAGTCTTTCGTGGAATTTTATATGTCTTCATTCCTTTCTGTGTTCAATGTATCGCTGTCCAGTTTGCTTAGTCATTAATACATGTGACGAGTTGCTTATTTCGATTCTCGATGTACTGCTACAGTGCTAGTTGTCAATACTCGTGTCACGATAATACGAAACGATGTCCAAAGTCATTCTGGTCACTGGCGGTAATGGTCTTGTCGGACGCGCTATTCAGCACGTCGTTAATGATCCTGATGGCGATCCGATGTTCCGCGCTGCACCGGACGAAATCTGGCATTTTGTCAGCTCCAAGGAAGCCGATCTCAGGTGGGTGGCCTGCCTCATCTATAAGCTAGCCGCTCATGGGCTTACAGGGACATGGATGCGACCAAGAAGCTTTTCGAGAAGTATAAGCCGACCCACATAATACATCTGGCTGCAATAGGTTAGTCCTTAGACGCATATTGTGCGGGTCTGGTGCGTGACGCATTCATTCTGACAAGATCTGTAGTCGGGGGGTTGTTCAAGAACATGGCTCATAACGTCAGTGTCTTTTTCTTCATACCGTCAGACATGATATACTTATTCACGTCCGGCATTATAGCTGACTTTCCTACGTGAAAATGTTTTAATCAACGACCATGTCCTGCATTGCTCCTACCTATATCACACTGCGAAGGTCGTCTCTTGTCTCTCGACATGTGTATTCGCAGACGAGAAAGAGGTGAAGGACATATACCCCCTTACCGAGGCAAAAGTGCACCTTGGCCCCCCGCACCCGAGCAATTTCGGCTATGCGCATGCAAAGCGACTCGTGGATACGCAGAATCGGTTTGTATATCACTCGACTGCGCCATTACTGTTGAATTAACGTATAAATATCCACTACGCTGTTCGTAGAGCATATAAGCAGGAGTTCGGATGCAACTTCACTTCTGCAATCCCGACAAACGTCTTTGGAGAATATGATAACTTGTACGTCAGAACACGAAACAGAGCACATTGAGATGCATAACTGCTCGTTCAGTGACCTACAGGACTCTCACGTTATTCCCGGCTTGATCCATAAATGTTACCTCGCAGAAAGTGCGTCTACCATGTCTGGCCGCTCATCGGTATGCTCAATCTTTGTTGTAGAAAACGGCACAGTTTTTAGACCTTCTGGAAGCGGGAAGCCATTGCGCCAGTTCATCTACTCTCGTGACCTTGCCAAGCTGATGGTCTGGATGTTGAGGAACTACGATGAAGTGGATCCTCTCATACTTTCAGGTACGTTCCTGTTAGAATGACGGTCATCGTGACTCCATGGTCTTGACCGTTTGTGAAGTCCCGGAGGAGCAAGAGGTCAGCATTGAGTTCGTCGTAAGCAGCGTCGTGCGCTCTTTAGAAAGGAACCGGGAGGCTCGCCGGGCCCGTGATCCCTCGCTTCAGCCTTTCAATGTTAAAATCGAGGTGTGCAGGCTCCAAAAAGTGATCCCCTCCGTCCATCCTGATGTCTCGACAGTGGAATCGCGAAGCATCTGACGGGCAATTCCGTAAACCTGCATCAAATGCCAAACTTACCGGCTTGCTAGGGAAATCCGGCGTGAAGTTCTCATTCACATCATTTGATCAAGGTGAAGTTACAGTATTATTCATTGCAATGTCACCTTAACCGATTGTACTATTTCTCGACGACACAGCTTTGCAAGGCACGGTTGACTGGTTTGTTGAAAATTACAACTCGGGAGCAAGGGTTGGAAATGTTCCACACGCATGAGCTTTACATGCGTAACGCGCTACAAATTCAGAGGCCTTTCATGTATCCGTAAACAGTATTATACCTTGCTGATGCACATGACGGTATCAGTTGTACCGCCTTTATGGTCGAATGGATAACTGCCACATGAACGGGTTCCTACCCTTGAGTTTACGAAGGAACATCCTTCGTGGTGGGCAAAGTTACAGTCGTTTAAAATTACCGATCAATGAAACACCAAATGCATGCCTCAAAAGGCATTTATTTCCACACCCTATTTTCACATTATTTTTGCATAACTTACTCTCATCCACTTTAACTAAGGGCCCATTTCAACCGTAAAAGGCTTTGGATGCGTAGCACCAAAAGTTATAGCCTGAGTTAAATGCTCCAAAATTCGGCAGAATTGTGTCAGTCATTACCTGTAATGACAGAGCTTACTGACTATCAGTACTAAGTAACCTTTAATTTTGCAATTGAAACAGACTTTTAGTATAGTTTATAACCTTTGTTTATTCTTTTGTTGTTCCTATAAAAAGACTCAGGAAGCAAGGATTGTATCCTTCCACCCTATTTAGCTCTCTAACTCAAGTACAAGCCTTACAGGCCATCAACGAAGGTTCTGCATATTTACAAACAAACAAACAAAAACAAGATGGTGATCTACAAGAACAAAGCTTAACTAGGCACCAAAAGATAAATCCAAAAGGTTTGAGACAGAATCCGACAGTTGACGTTATATAGATGCCAGATAAAGACTCGGGCCTCAGAGAACAGTAGACAGACATAAGAAATATAGGTATCGCAACAGCATATCAAGTCGCTCTACGTGTCAGCTTGTGCCAGCGTGTTCAACAATCGAGAAGCCTGAAGTCTTGTCGGGCTTGATGGATTCTTTGTATCATACGTGTCTCCGTGATGGCGACCGTTGAGTCCATCCTTGTGATACGTATGTTAGTGAAGGCCAGCCAGTTGAAGATATAGAAAGGCTTACATTGATGCCCGACTGAGCCTTCCCATGCTTCTATGCAACTCAATATCCTTGAC
Source organism: Porodaedalea pini (assembly GCA_002794775.1). Classification (NCBI taxonomy): domain Eukaryota; kingdom Fungi; phylum Basidiomycota; class Agaricomycetes; order Hymenochaetales; family Hymenochaetaceae; genus Porodaedalea; species Porodaedalea pini. The sequence goes on along the minus strand of NBAY01000043.1, from coordinate 193,889 downwards.
TCTCCCGGGCGTTTTGAACGAGCTCACCTTCGCCTTCCCGAAGTAAGATGTTTGGGAACACTGGTGTATCTGGATTATCCTCTACTACAGGTTCCCGCGGTTTCTTTACAGGCTGTCTCGCTTTTCTCTGCTTCTTGTTCCGAGGGTAGAATACATTCTCATCATATCGATTCCTAACCAGACGTCTGCTGTTCGAGGGAAATTCTCGTCTTGCCCGGCCTTCGTTAAGATTCAATTGATAGGGCGAACCCCTTCCTGGGTGCCAGAATGCCTTATGTTTCTGAAGAACGTCATTGACCATGCGCTGCACATCTTAATGAGAGCAGAAAAGCAAAGAGGTGCACAATAATTTTACCTTGACACCTTCGAAGTCTGCATATTGCCCTGCATACATATCACTGACCCGCTTAGCAATTTCAGGTACTGTCCTGTTCTCTTGATCTTCAATTGAAAGAAAGGCCTTTACTACCTTCGCAAATCTACTATTGTCATGCAACAGGTCTTCTACTGTGAGTGGCTTCGTGTTACGCTTATCAACCCGTGTCTTCTTGGACGTCGCTTCCGCCACCGGTGGAGGTTCTTGAAGTGTGCGATGCTCCTCGTAGTCATGCATGTGATTACCTAGGACAGGTAGAAGCGGTAGTTGATTTCCTCCGTCGAGCTCCGTTTGACTGGTGTGCAAAGTCCGGGAATTTGGGTGAAAAAAGTCCATTGAGTTTGCCTCATATGAAAACGGGGACAAGGGAGCGAAAGAATGTAAAGGCGGTAGTGTGGGTCCTGGCGGGTGTAGACTTGGATGATGTCCGAGCAATTCACTCACCCCAGGGAACGGAGCAGAGAAGCCGAGTGAAGGAAGAGTGGGTGTTTCATATCCTAACATTTGTCAGCGAACAAAGCAAGTTCAAAGCCACTACACCAGGCATACCTAAGTTGTGTCTTTCGTCTGTCCGAGAGCTCCAATCATCGAAAGGCAACGAAGGGAATTCTGGGCAAGCGTCCAAGATATTCGGACCGTAATCACCAGACCACAAAAAGGGACTCCGGCTACCGCCACGAATGTTGAAGTCCAAAGCATCTGTCAGCCGACTTGGAGATGGATAGCTTGTACTCTCCAAGCCTGCGTAAGGTCGTGCCAGTGGATCTTGGATAGTCGACGAATCGGTATCTAGCTCCTGCCGTGAAAGAGTGTCTCGGGGATGTGACTGTGCGCCGCTTATATCCCGGCAATCCAAAGTCAACTGTCGGGGCTCGACAAACTCTTGATATCCATCGAACGAACGGCGTTCATCAGCCTATGAGTCTTATTAGGAGACCCTCGAGGCGCATAGATGAATGCGTGGCCACTCACCATTGTGTCGTTTACGAAAGGTGACCTGTCTGGTTGAGTGCAATGGTCTGACATCCCTCGCACGCCAAGTACCCTGAGAGTTAAGTACGGTCTAAACGTGGGAGAAGTTTGCACAATCGACGTGGGTTTTATGGCAGCAAAGTAACTAGCTAGAATAAGGAAGAGACTTGAGCAGGCCAATCGGACAATTTCCCTCATGGAGCTAAATTGAATTGGATGTACTTGCTAGGAAAAACAGTTCGCCACAGCGCTGACGGCCAGTGGCGGCCCCGCAGTACGAGACTCGGTACGGCTTTCTTTTGCATCCCGCCGACGTTGTTGTCGAGCTTTAAACGAATGCCTGTGAGTATGGACGACGAGGAACGTACGATGTTGAACTTGAAGACACGGAACATGATGCAAAATGTCCGCTTCATTTGACAAGGTCCAAGGGAAGGAAGCTACTTAGACGACATACTCTCGTGTTAAGCTAGTCTGTGCAGGACTCTTGAGTATTTGCTTATGAGGAAGGAATAAAGAGTGAAATATTGAGCGCGGTCAAAAGTGCCTTGACGTCACGTGCGTTCCTCTTTATAATATCTACCTACTACGTGTAGACTGCCAACCGCTACAAGGACTACGGAAACGGGACCAAGCAGAAACAAGGAAAAGGACGAGGCGCACGAATGAGGGGGATGCGATACATCGTAAGTATGGTTGCGAAAAAATGCGTGTGGGTGTGTTAATTAGGCATGATAAGAGGGAGGTAATTCGGAAAAGAGCGGCATGGCGTCCGGCGGGTGACGAAACGAAAAGTAAGCGAACTTAAGTAATAGTAGGAAGTTATTAGGACGAAACCATTCTGAAAATGATAAAGGTAAGGATCATTGTCGAAAGAGACCGTTTCGAATATGTGCAAAAAAGGTGCAAATGTTGAGAATATGGCGGACGTCATGCTTGGTGCAGAGAGGGTCCGGACAATGAGGTTCGGGGTTTCGTATATGCAAATCGAGCACGTTAAGCATAATGCTTGCAGCACGTCCTTGAACAGAGCGATGTATCTGCTTCTCTGGGGATAGCTTCAGGAAAGGTCTGATCGTTCGAGTCGGTGTGAGGATGAACGAGGATGGTTTGAGTATGGAACGATGTCCACGTAGATTGATCAGATTGTTTTTCCAGTCACGTATCAGCTCGAGTTGTACTCTCGCTGACAAATTTGGGAGGGATTTGGGGGCCGATATACGGTGAGGGTTGGAAGCGGCATCTTTGGCCAGCTTGTCGGCTTTCAAATTGCCCAAGACTCCACGATGTGAAGGGAGCCATTGAACAGTTATGTGTGATGTGTCATGGTGAAGAGCGAGAAAGATACCACATAGGTGACGAAAGAGGATGATGAAGTCTGCATGACACAAGCTGTTCGAAAAGATAAGTTGGGTGCTATTAAGTGAATCCGTGACGATATGGATGTGAACTGGAGTGAAGCATTTAGAGAGAAGGGAGGAGATACGTTGCATGGCTGCGATGAGCGCTTCCTGCTCCTCGAACAAGATGTTCAAGTGAGAGTGCACTTCTGAGGTAAAGACAGCGAGTTCTTGGTGATTATGCATTATGACAAAACCATGGCTGCCATTGTAGGAACTGTCAGCATCAGGGATGAGAGATCCATCTGTAAAGATAAAGTATTGATATGGAGGGAGATGGAGATAGAATGAATTGAACTGGCAAATTGCGTGAAGGCAGTTTTTGGTTGAAGGGATAGGGGCAAGGATTAGTCGCGAGTGAACTGGAATGAAAGAATAATAAATGGGGGATTTTGGAATGCGAACATCTGGGAGGAGAGACAAGACAAGATAGCTTCTGCTGTTCTGGATGAGATTCGAATGAGAAAAATAGGAAAGTAAGAAGTGCTGAGAAAGCATACAAATAAAAAGAGGTAAGGGTGGAATGGGCAGAAATGATTCAGCAATTGATGTATGCACATTAGCATGCAAAAGGGAATGAAAAACTTTCGATTGAATTGGTTGAAGAATGGATGAGATAAAAGGTGATTCGGGGAAAAGGACCATGCCGTAAATGGCAACTGAACAAATGAGGCCAAAATAGAGAAGACAGGCATATTGTAAATATGCACCATTGGAACGATTGAAAAGAAAATGGCGCTGATGTAGGGTAGAGAGTGCCTTGTTGGCGCATGCTTGAAAGTGGAGCTTGGGGGAGAGGTCAAAGGAAAAAATAACCCCGAGCCATGTAAGATGTTGGCAAGGTGTGATAACTCGATCATTTGGAAGGGATAAGGAAACCTCAGGAAGACAAGCATGTTCAAATAGAAAGGAATGGAAGTGATATGATGCAAGTTTAGGATGTGGAATAATGTGAACAAGTTCGATTGCATCAGGGTCAATTGACAAACCGATGTCTCAGAACTTCGAGTCTAAGAAGAGAAACTGGTTGTGTAATCATAGCAGGTTTGTGCAAATGCTAAGTGATTGTGCAGAAAGGAGATGGTCGTCCATGTAACCAAATAAAGGACAGTGAGGCCCAAAATGTTTGTTATAGGAAAAAATGATGTCTGCCACTGAAAAGACTGAAATTAAAGGAGAGAGAGGGGACCCCTGGGGGATGCCACGGTTGGGTTTGATGAAAGGATCTGAAAAGAAATCATTAAAATGAAAGGACATGGGCCTGTCCCACAGCCAGCTTGCTAGGATGTGAATGAAGTTGGGGTGGACATTGGAGCCAATGAGTTTGTTAAGTAAAAAGGAGTGAGGAATATTATCAAAAAACCCTTGAATGTCAATGGTTAGAATAGAAGTGATATTGGTGTGAAGGCATTTGTTAAGTGTGTGCGGTACACCTGAGGTATCTTCTCCCAAACGAATAAAAGGGTTGGACAGAATAAAGGAAATCAAGTCATAGCAGGCTGTCAATGAGGAATGATGTTTCCAACACCCATGCTGGGCGTCAGGAAGAAGATTATGTTGTTCAAAAAATAGTTGCAAAAAATTGAAAAGAACGTGTTTGAAAAGTTTTCTGATAGTGTCAATGAGTGTAATAGGATGAAAAGTCCTAAGGATGGAGAAATCTGTTTGTTTGGGTTTAGGGATAAAGGTAACCAAGGAAGTTTTAAACAAAAGTGGAAAATGACCAAGTGATAAACATTTGGAGAAAAGTTCAGTGAAAAAACAAGCGTGGTGCTCAATGAGAAGGGAAAGGTGTAAATATGAGATGTGGTTGTTACCAGGACTTGTATCCTTGTCTATGCCTCACAGGGCCTCGAGCATGTCATCAACTGTGATCACAGCAGTGTCCTGAAGAGCTGGGAGCTGAATATCCTCTAGCGTGGATGTCAATGGAGGGAAAAACGTTTGGCAAAAGAGTTCAGATTTATCGGATTCTATTAATGTGAATGTCCTGTTAGGCCTGTGGAGAGCTCCAATAGGTGCACGGTGTTGGACTATGCCTAGGAACTGATTATACCAGACTGACTGTTGGTCAGAACATTGTAGATGTGAGCTATAAAAGGCATTCTTTGCTTTGGATATTTCAACATCCAGCTGGCACTTGGACTCAGGACTGGGCTTTAGGCAATGCACATGGTATAGACAAGAGCATGCCTTGGACCACCAGCTGTTAGGGCCGAAGTACATGTGTGGCTTCCATTTTTGGAGGAAGGTGGTAGCAAAGTCCGCGAAGGACCATTGAAATGAAAAAAGGAGGTCGTCCAGCAACACTGTGGAGTGGATGTTGTCCAAAGAAAAGGAAAAAAGGTTGGAATTGCAAAATTTGGAGACAAAGGAAGGTGTGTCTTGTGAACAGATCAAATGAAGAGATGGTTTTGATGGTGCGGGCATAAAGTTGGTATTAAACAAAAATTGAATAGGAAAATAATTGGAAGAAATGTTAAGGGAAGGGTCAGCTATACAGACTGTTTTGAGGAGTTGGGGAACAAATTGTCAGAAGCAATGAGGAGGTCAATGATGGAGAATTTGTTAGAGGTATGATAGAAATAAGTCAGTTGATCTGGTGGGTTACAAATGGTGAGCCCTTGATCACTGATCCAGTCAGTGAGGACTTGCGACTGGTTTAAAAAGTCAGTTTGGGAAGAAAGTGACCACAAGGAGGAATGACAGTTGAAGTTGCCCACAAAAATATGAGAAGGAGAATTAAGGGCTGAAAGGTAGTCTTCGAATTCGTGAAGTGCAGGAGAACTATAGATATTCCAAAGAAAGATAGGGGTTAGTGAAACGTGTGAGATAGCGACGACTGATATGTTTGATGAAGGAGTGGGTGGGTGATGTAAAGATACTCGGTGGATAATACAGGAATGAACATAAGTGCAGCAATGAGGTTTGCCCATCGTTGGTGGTAAGAAGGCAGTGTAAGGAGTGTGGTTCCAAGAATTGAATAATTTGGTTCCTGTTGAAGCAGTCTTAGAAGGGAGAACACATTTGATAGTTGGGATTTCTTGGAAACAAATAATGTCTGGTGCCAGATGGGTAGAAGAAAAGGCGTGTAAAAGGAAGTCAAAGGTCGGGGATGAATTGTGAAGATTGAGAGAAAAAATGTTAAGCATGTCAGTCATAAAGATTAATATGGGGAATGATAATTGCAGTGTGCAGGGCACTCAGCAGAGTGGGCGCTGTGATTGCCTTGGCAATTGATGCAGTGAGCAAAATGTTTGCAGTGTAAGTTGTTGGACACGGTGCACAGTGCGCATTTAGCAATGTGGACTGCTGTGCGATGTGGTTCCAAGCAAATTGTGCATCTGGCAACAGATCGGCATTTAGACGCTGGATGTCCTAGTTGATGACAGTTGTTGCATTGGTTGATGGTCAGCTGCGCCTTCATCTCTTCAAGTTGACAGATGACTCTGAAAACTGGTACAGACCTGTTTCCGTAGAGGAAAAAGTGATCGAAAGAAAGACAATCCACGTCCTTCATGATGACTGATACGTTGCAGAAGTCATGTTCATTCAGTCTTTTGACTGACAACATGAACCTCGGGGGAAACATGAATTCGTGACCTTCGAATTGAGATAGGCTGGATATTTCGTTGTATAGGTTGGCTTCACTGTAAATAAGTTTAGTATCCTTGTCATAGACCGGGACACCAGGAATAATCATTTTGAATTGGGGTGAAGGAATGAAAGGTGCCACCCCACTAATGTTGAGGATGCGGATAAGCTGAGAAGTGAGCATGGTGTAGTTAGAATCAAAGTCAGAGCAAATGTTAGTAAACGCAATTAGTAGGTTGCTGTTGGTCGTGTACTCCACATTGAGCACGACAAGGTGTTTGAACAATGGGTTGCCCTTAAGGCCTGCTCACACTGAATTTTTGACTGAGAGGGTTGATGGCCTAACCACCAAATCCCCTGGCAATGAGAAATATACATGCTTCACATTGGAGGTGCATATGTTGACTGAACCAGTGGACCAGTTAATAGGGACCGTCGAGACTTCTCCATTGGAGTGTTCATCAGAGGACCGAATAACCTTGGTTGGAGTTGGTTTGGGCTTCTTCTGAGCTGCCTTGGTGTATGTGACTGTGGTGAAGCCATCCTTGTCAGTGCCAATGGCTTCGACCTTAGGGTAGTATATCATTGTGGCAGTGTTGCCAGATTTCAGGGCATTGTGTGCAGAATGTATGTAACCATCAGGGGCATATATAGTGCCTTCTGAATCCATACAGTATCCGGACCCAGGGATTTGGGTATTAGCGATTGCTGCAGCGTATTCAGTTCTCCCATTCTTGAGGGTTTGAACACACTGTTTCACTATAGGCAGTGTGGACAGGAATCTGTTGTCATGAACAAAACAGGATCCGATGGGGTCTGAGAGGAATTTGACATGGGTTTGGTTAGTAGAAGGAGGAGGTGGCTTAGCCGTAGATACCAAATGAGACATCTGTTTTTCAATATTGTTAGTTTTATCAGCGAGTTTAGTGACAAGAGAAGAGAGCACTTAAATAGAACGGGACATGGAATGCATATTGTCCACAATTTCCTGATCACGGATGGCCTGGGTGGAAGATTGAATGTTGTCGAAAACATGTTGTTAGGCAGGAGTCCGGGAGATGACTCGGACTGGGCAGGCCTTGGCTGACTGCCGTCTGGGACGTGTTATACTCGAGCAGGTACTCGGGACACGCTGTACTCAGGCTAGGTCATCATGGAGGTAAGAGGATTAATACAATGTACTCTACTACAGGAGGGGGATGCGGTCTCACCTAGGTCGTCACAGAGGTAAGAGGAAAAGCAGAACAGGTGTTCAGATGCGATTCCTCTTCCTTATATACAGTGATCACCTTGTGAGAACCGGTTGCCCAATTGTCTAAGATTACATAAAGGGAGCGGAATGGAATGAATGAAGGTCTTGTGAAAAGGATGTGGAAAATGATTGAAAAGATGATTAATTATAATGAAAAGGGGCAGTTTTTTAAGAGAAAAGAAATGGTAAAAGGAAAATAAAAGAAAAGATGAGAGTTCAAGTTCTAACACATGTTTGAAAGAAGGGCTATGGATACAATAGGAAGAATGGAATGCTTGGAGTCCCTCATTTGCTTTATTTTCCTTGATAGTCTCATCGTCGAACATATGGGATTTGCTGATCCACGCTACGAGATTAGATCCTACGTCTGCGAGCACTTTGCCCGCACGAATAGGGTCATTGTACCACGGTGTGGGGGAGGTCCACAAAGGCTGGGTAAGAAAGGTAGTCATATGATGTATGGTGTCTTTGGTCAGCTGCATGAATGAATCGGAAACACGTTCGGCTATCGCCGAGTCCTTGAATTCATCAGATATGTTATCGATGTCGACCTGCGGGGCCTGGCTGGTGTGTTCGTCGGGGATGTAAAAATTGTCTGCATCCATGGCGTCGTCGGCACGAGTGGGGGGCGCGATGGCTCTGTGCTCCTCCTCTGAGTTGGAGCGTTTGAGTGAGCTCTGAGACTCGACGACGGGTGTCGGCGGGAGGTCTCCTTGTTTGCGGAGGGCGGCGGCATGGGCGTCCGCTTCGATATCGGGAGACCACTCGGCACGATTCTTCTTTACACGTTCGCAGACTTCATCGTTGTGGTTGTAGGTCTTATCGCGACCACATTCGACGCAAAGTTTGGCTGCACCACTAACACAGCTGCGACTGTGGTAGGGGAGATCCGATTTACACTCCTCACATTTAGTGGGGTCCTTGGGATTGGCAAGGGAACGGGAAGACTTGGTTTTATGGAGAGATGCTTTCGCTCTGGTCAACATTTTGTTGTCCATTGCAAACAGAAGGGAGAGATAGACTGATGATAACTTTTCCCACGGTCAAGATGGTGATGGTAGGAGGTTAAGTGTGTTCCTCGTCTGTTTTTATCTGACATTTACGACCCTTTCAACTTGGACGAGCATGTCCCTCTCAAAAGATATTGCCTCATTCTTTGACCGTCAATTGTATCTTTTGCAAGAAGAACAAAATGCGGAAGTCGAACAGAACACACTTTTGTTGTCAAACTCCAGCCCGAAGTTGTTGGAACAGAAGGGGCTCGCTTTGCTCAATCTTATTGCCGTGAACATTCAAGTCGGGATGGGCGGTCGGAAGTGAGTAAAGACATGGCTGCCATGGTCTTAAAGCCTTCAATTGTTGTCGTCGTAGTCTGGTTGAACTCGGTCGGTCCCCTGCATTCACCGCGAATGCTACACTGCCCCCTCACACGTTTCGGTATGCCTGTCATCAATTCAACTGCCTTCCTGCTCCTGACCGTCGAGGAATGTTTACAATCATCGCTTCAATGTTATCTAACGCACATCGAAGACCCGGCGACATAGGGCGCATAGAGAAATCATGGTCATCCAAAACGTTAACTACAAAGAAAAGACCAAGTCCCAGATCTGGAAGCACGGATGACAGTCTTATAGAGGGGGTCGTGTATAAAGTAAGTGTACGGTTTGCCTTAATACACTTGACTAGTCTATAAGAACGATTTGAAGAGAGGGCGCTGATTCTTCCCTTAGGTGACGGATTCTCGAATCGTGCTTGCAGTCGATTCCCAGGATCGACAAGGCAGCGAAGACATTGATTTGCCAAACATATGCAGCTTGTAAGTCACTTCATGTCCTTCAATCGTATCTGACCTTGCTGGCTTCTAGAGTGAAGATGGCGAACAGCGTGACTAATGATCGGTCTGTGTTAAGAAAACCATGACGGCGAGAAAGGGCTAGCTTAATGTTGAATTTCAGCATGCAGAAAGTCATGTTGTCTCTCCGGACAGCTCTGGCCCCAGAGATTTCCAGCGAGAATGCAAGTAGACATAAGCGATTGACTTGGCTGTCCAACAATTGACTCTTCTCGACAGACGAGCTTGATACTGCATCCGGACACATTGGCCATGGCTAACGTCTTGCTTGGCGTCAACGCTCCCTCAAAGGTGGTCAACGCAGATGGTTTGGAATTTTACGATACATCACTGAATGAGAGTCAAAAGCAAGCTGTCCGGTTTGCCGTCGGCAGTAAAGATGTTGCTTGCATCCATGGTCCACCGGGTATTCATTATATTTGGTATAAACGGGCTTTTGCTTACGCGCGGTAATGCCTAAGGAACCGGAAAAACACACACACTTTTAGAAATAATAAGACAGTCTCTGCGACCACGCCACGCGCAAGGTTCAGCGCGGACTCCAGACCTAGTAAAGAAAATACTGGTTTGTGGCGCATCGAACCTGGCTGTGGACAACTTATTAGAGAGACTCCTTCTTCCACCATTACCTGGCATGACAGCGATGAAGTGTACCAGAATCGGCCATCCAGCCAGAGTTAAAGGTTCGACATCCTCATTGGATGCAACACTGGATGCGCAGTCCAGTCGTAGTGAACAGGTAGACGATTTACAGACAGAGATCATACACCCACGTTCACTGACCTGGATTTGACAGGCCGAGCTTGTTAAAGACATCAAAGACGAGCTTTCGGAATCTCTCTTGCTCGTGGCAGGCAAAGCCAAGAGGCAGAAAGGGAAAAGACCAAGAGGTGAAGAGCGGAGAAAGTTATGGGACGAGATTAAACAGCTGCGACGAGAGTTAGTGCGTTTCGTTAATCTGACTTCGTAGTTCTGACAAAGGGAACTTCGTCAAGGTTTCGAAAACGCGAAAAGGGGATTGTTAGTAGTGTTCTAGCCGAGGCGCAAGTAAGTCGTATAAAGATGCCAGAAGCTGTGTTCTAATCACGATACTAACGAATACTCTGACGCGTACGTCGAGAGGTGGTACTAGCGACGTGTCATTCAGCGGGTGGACGTGCTCTCGAAAATATTCTGTTCGACGTCGTGATAATCGACGAAGCCACCCAGGCTTTGGGTGAGTCACTTCGAGATGCAATCAATTTTCCAAGCTAATGTAGAGCCATTTAAAGAGGCAGTGCGTGATTTTTATCCTTCGTGCAATCGTTAAGAGTAAGCTGAATTGATCTTCATCAATGAAAAGGCTTGTTGGATCCCTATCATCAAGGGCAAGAAGCTCATCTTAGCGGGGGATCCGCTGCAACTGCCTCCCACTGTCCTCGCGCAGCACGGCCTGTCAAAGGCTCGCATGGAACATAAAATTTCACGATCTGTTGTTCCAGATACCAGCGCCCTCAAAAATCTAAGCTTAGATCGGTCCGGAAGTATCGACAAAAATAACAGCGAGAATCAATCATCCACCGACTCCGATACGAGTTCGTCTCTTCTCGAAGATCGCAGTTTAACATTGAAAAAGAAGGCTCATGGGGAGCTCACCCGAACTTTGCGCCCTCCGAAAGATTTGACAACGACTTTGTTTGAAAGGCTCGAGAAGATGTATGGAGCATCGATCAAGAAAATGCTCGAAGTACAATATCGGTATGTGCGGAAACGATGGGCAATACTCCTTGGTCTGACGATGCTCCAAGGATGCATAACAAAATCTGTGAATTCCCGTCGAAAACGTTATATGGCTCACGTCTTCGCTCGGACGAGTCTGTAGTCAACCATCTTCTGCAGGACCTGGACAATGTGACTGGCAATGATTCACCTGATTTGCTTACTGCTCCGATCGTCTTTTTCGACACTTCCGGATGCGAGTACTTTGAAAGGAGCGTCGAGGATGGCGACGACGGCAGTAAGTACAATGAGAACGAGGCCATGCTGGTGAAGTCGTGGCTAGAGAAATTGGTTAGTAGCATTCGTGGTTAGAGGATGGATGACAAGAGCTAAATTGCTCGTTGTGCCAGATTAGCACTGGGATTTATCCCTCTCAGATAGCCGTCATTACGCCGTAAGGGGTTACAAAAATTGTAATAATTGTGATATATTCTCATAGCCTGCTGCGATTTTTTCTCAAATAGGTATCAAGCACAAGTGATGCACATCTCTTCGCTTTTATCCGCTACATATGGCGCTGAACTGGAGATTGGCACGGTCGATGGAATGCAAGGTCGGGAAAAAGAAGCAATCATCATTAGCCTTGTCCGCAGCAATGATAAAGTAAGTCTACCTTCTTCGCCACCTGCGACGAGAGTTGTATGCTTAAACTGTTTCGGAATGGTAAAGCGCTCGGTAGGGTTTCTCAAGGACAAGCGTCGCTTGAACGGTGAGTATTTTATCCCATTCCGGAAAATGCGTCATGTTGAAGTGGCAGTCTAGTTGCAATGACTCGAGCAAAGCGGCATATGGTAAGCGTCTTTTGTTTGTTGTGTAATGGACCATACTGATTTGCGCAGTGCGTAATTGGTGATTCTTCGACAGTGCAGCACGGCGGGAGCTTTCTGAAGAAATGGATGACATGGTTGGAGGATTCAGCAGATGTGTATTACGGCGGGCTGGAAGACTTGCCTTGACGCAGCTATTTCAAGGGAGCTGGTTGTCGCTACAGTGTCGATAGCAACACATCGAGGTTGATACCTGTATCTTACGCCTCACGTGGAACAATTACGACGTTTGCAGACAGCTGCATACCTTCTCCTACGAAGTCTGGTTTGCACGCTCAAGACATCTCACAGCAGACAACGAAAGAGCACATGCTCATAGACACGATAATCATGGAACATAGGCTATGATACCCTTTTTACAACAATGGCACACAATATGCGGCAACGTATACTCAATAGACGTAGCCCAGAAGCTTCCCGCCCACATTCTTCCTGCGCGCCTCCTCGTGATCCAGGATACCCGAGGATGTGGTCTAATGAGGAACTCAGATAAGGAGAAGAAAATAGAGGTATAAATTCTACACACCAAGATGATGATACCGAACCCACGCGCCGGGAGGAGCAAGTTGACCCAGGACTCAATCTGGGTGACCTGGACATTAAAGCGCGGCGAGATGACACCTGTCTTGTTAAGGCGGCCATTCAGCTGAACGACGATTTTACCGGCACGGTGGTCATCAATGAGTTCAAATTCGCCAATGTAACCTGAACAAGGTAATCAATCAGCACTTCAATCCAAAACTCAAACCACTGAGTATATAAGGGGTCGACTGCAGTCTACAAACTGGGTTCTAAGGCAATAAAGAAAAATAGGCCAAAAACGTATCTACAGAGAACAGATGCATTGGTATGCTGGAACTTCAAAAGGTGCGACAGGTGGAAGCACGTCACGCCAAACATAGTTATCATCCCAAGAAAACACTCGGATGAACAGGGATGCAAGTAAGATATTCGGCTTACCGTGGCGCTGCATCACACTGAGGAACTTGACAATAACCTTCGACGATGGACGTATGAGGACCTGGCGCTTTCCGCGTCGCTCGGCATTGACAATGTTGTTAAGGCAGTCGTTGAGGACGGAGACGCGAACCATGGCTAAAACTTAGAGAGAGCTCGGCTATGAGTGTCGCACTATGGAGAGCACGAGTCAAAGCGGAGCAGACCTGAGCGACGACGACGGGCGGGATTGACTTGAAGTGGGCAGACGACGAGAGTTCAAAGACCAGTGGAACCGAAAACTAGATAGGGGATCACGTGATAACGTTGTGTACTGTACAGCAGCTCTACGTTTTTGGATTTCACCTTTGCTTACCTGCTTCCGAAAGGCCCGCCGCCGACACCGATCTCGACAGCGACAGCGACTGCGCCGACATCAAACAAAATGGGACGTGTCAGGACAAAGACGACTAAGAGGGCCTCTCGTGTTCTGATCGAGAAATAGTGCGTATTGCCCTTGTTGACGGCGTATTACTTTGCTCATGATGCTCGGCGCGTTCAGCTATCCTCGCCTTACGCTCGATTTTCATACCAACAAGCGTCTCATCGATGAAGTCGTACGTCCATCTGACTTCCCTCACCGAAATGTGCCTTCAAGTTGGCTTTTAGGCTGTCGTTCCGTCGAAGCGCCTGCGTAACAAGATCTCCGGCTTCACGACTCATTTGATGAAGCGTATTCAGCGTGGGCCGGTCCGTGGTATCTCGTTCAAACTGCAGGAGGAGGAGCGCGAGCGCAAGGACAATTATGTCCCAGAAGTCTCCGCCCTTGATACGTCCTCCTCCGGACTCGAAGTTGACCCAGACACAAAGGCATGTTACACCTTTCACTCACAACGTGCGTTGCAGGTCTTGACGTCTATGTTTAGGAGCTCCTTACCGCACTCAACTTCGACACCATTGATGTCACTGTCTCGTCAGCTGTTTCGAACATACCGGAGCGCACTGGCCGTCGTGACAGGCGAAACGTCCCTGGCGCTGGCCGTTGATTTACTTCTACTCATTATGGTGTATGTTTCGTTATGTCCTCAAAAACATGCTCGCATCTGTATGTACGCATTGTCTTGCGGTCTGTCCGTTTGGCACGTTTGATCCTCTATGAATGGTTGTGCGAAGATCTGTCTACAATAGCCCATAGTTTTTCATTGATGTGTCTAACGGTCGGCGTTGTAAAAGCGTTTCAGTAATTGGAGCATGAAGTCCGGCGGACTGATCGACATGACGGAACGGCAAGAATGTGACTGATTGAATACTCCTCTACTACTACTTTCTTCGACTGCAGCTGCTACATTTCAGCTCTGTTCCTTGACTCATAACCCCGAATACAAGGATGCAGGTCGTTCAAGCAGAATACATTCAAGGTTCTCAGCCCCGCGCGCAAAACTCGCCGTTCTGGGCTGTATGTCATTTCCATACTGAACTCTTGCAGTTCTTAGTTTGTTGACTTTTTGCAACCAGCTCGCCCGTCAACTCCAACTGCGTTTGCGGTACGCACGACTAAAGGTCGATCATGGATGGGTATGTGTTTTAGCAGGTTCTCTTTGCGCGATAGACAAGCTCTTTGACATGCCATTGCGTACAGCAAAAGCAGAGCCTCAACGAGGTCGAAAATCTATACTTCCATCACCACCACTTTCGTGACTCGCCGTCAAACGCACCTAACTTGCGTTCTCAGCCCTCGGATGCTGTACGACTTGAAGGACATGCATCTAGTAGCAAGGTCCAAGGGCAAGAACTCTCCCCTAGCGTGTCTGTATTCAGTTCCAGACAACAGCCAAGCGATATACTTGTTCTGCATCCATCAGATGCACCGGAACAACAACAACAACAACAACAATCCACTGGGGATGATGCAGGCATGCAATTAGACGACTCGACGGTCGATGCTGTTCGTCTTAATCTACCAGCCTCTCCGTCTCCTGCGACAGCGGCCCAGCTCCCTGCGGCATCTTTTTCCGCGGAAGGAGGGAACGACTTTGCTTTGGGGACGCCGCAAGCTAGCAAAGTCGGTGATGTCGGTGAGATCGGGTCGGAAGACAGTTTACCCACATCCCACCCTACCATCTCAAGTGCCGCTACAGCTCCCTCTCCAGATACCGCCTCAGTAGGGCAACCTGTTGAACAAGCGGTTAATGGTTCATCTCATACGGATGATAGCAGGCTGGGTCAGACACCATCCCTTCCGCAGCCTGCGCCGAGTGTCGCCGCACCACAGGTTTCCTCCAATTACGGTCCGTCTCCTAATGCACGTATATGAAGCCTGCAAGAATATCTCTAAGCATCTTATGCGCAGGTACCAATGCAGGTGCACCTGCGTTGACTCCGAGCCATGTAACTGGAAAACAAGCCACCACCGCGCAGTCTGCTCATGCTACCACTGGTTCAGGCCGGCCCTCCACCCTGACATACGATTCATTTTGGTCCTCTCACGCTGGTAATGGAGTTACATACGGTTATGGGCCTTACACGACTAGTTCGCAGCCTGTGCAGGGTGGTTTAGCGATTTCACCTTCAGCGGGACCAGCTCAGGTTGATGTGGCGCCTCCGCCCCCACCTCCACCGGGCATGTCGGCAAGAGAAATGGATGTGGCAATGGCCGATGCAGTTTGACCTACCAATGCACTTATAATATCAATAATATCTCTTTCGATTTTATGTATTGTACAAAGCATGAGCATTTCTCTGGTGTCACCGTGTCAGTAAGTATATTATGTACATAATACAATGATTAGTCAGATAGTGCACGTCGGTCGACCTCTTGGTCTTTGCAGAGAGCCAGCGACTCAGACGCGTCTGCAGAGCTGCACCGTTCGGGCATGCCTGAAGAGAGACGACCCTATTCACGACCGTCATGAACATCCCTGCAAACGACGCATTCAGCCTCAACTCCAGATCTCACCGACGGCGCTCCATAACCCGTTCTCCGCCCCCGAAAATCTCATTTCTCTCGCCGTCACCCGTCCAACCAAGACAGGGCGCTCGGAGACTGTCAATGTCACACCGTCACCGCCCAGCCTCTAATGGCTCTGCCTCGCTCTCAGAATTCCCTGTCAATGGTGATGCTCGCGAGGTTGCTCAGAAGAAACCTGTTGGAGGGCGCGATGATGAGCCAGCGAAGGGACACACAAGCCCGCCTATTGATTGGGAGATTCCGCGTAAATTACTTCATTCATCTATCGGTAAGTTTGGAGCTTCAATATCTCATACCTGCCGCTGATGTTGACGAATTTCAGGATTTCTCGTCATTCGTCTATACACGACTCACGTGTCAGCGTCGAGCGTCGCTGTGGTTCTCTCAGCAGCGTGCACCGTCATTGCGTCCGTTGACTTCGTCCGTCTGCGCAATAAACGCTTTGCTGTCATCTATGAGAAACTGCTTGGTTTTCTCATGCGCGAATCGGAGAAGGTATGTGGCTCAGAACGGAGTACATGTTTGCCTCGTGTTCATCTTTTGCCATAGAACAAGACCAATGGTGTTATCTGGTATCTCCTGGGTTGCATCTTCGTCTTGACATTTTATCCTGAAGACATCTCAGTTGTATCGATTCTCATGTACGTTGAATATTTTCTTTTTGCCTTCGTAACGAGACTGAGCTACCTTTGTCTGTGTTTAGTTTATCGTGGTGCGATACCACGGCATCATTTTTCGGGAGACTATACGGCCCGCGAACCAATCGTCTTCCCCAGTCCATGTCCTTGCCTTTTACAGGCTTCCGCATTCCTCTTCCATTTGCTCAGCGCAAATCTGTCGCGGGTTTTCTGGCGGGATCAGCAACCGGCGCACTTATTGCCTTTGGTTTTTGGGGTTGGCTTGCGCCGATGGGTGCACTGCCGCCTTCGCTGCCTGAAGTAGTTCTGAACGGCTCACAGTCTATCTCTTCGGTCGCTTCGTTCGTCAGACTCTCTTCGATTGCGGTGGTCAGTGGGCTTCTAGCTGGTTTTGCAGAAGCGATAGGTTCGTCTTTTCAGATATTCGCTTCTGGTCGTCGTTATTGAATTGTCATCTTTTCTCTCCATCTAGACATTGGCTCTTTAGACGACAATCTTACTTTACCGATAATCTCAGGCGGCATTATCTGGGCATTATTTAAAGCCGTTGATTATATCTTCTAATGAAGACTATACCGTTCTCATATTCCCCATCGATGTATTGTGTTTTGTGTTACACCTCATCGAACATGCTTTTTAGTCAGGGCTGTAGCTTTTACTACATGCAGCGGAGAACATTGAATCTGATTCGATCCGTGAAAAGTGTAATAGAGAGAAATTTTTATACACTTTGTGACTGTTGGCGGCAGGCTTTAACCTGTGTGTGTAGGTTTCAAGTTAGCTAAATTGTTATATACTAGTCAACTATGTGCAGGCATACAAAATTGCGAAGGTCGTGTGGTCTAGTGGTAAGATACCTGCTTTGGGTTACGTAATGCAGGTGACCCAGGGTTCGATCCCCTGCTCGACCCGAATCTTTTTCCTTCTCGTTTTATACATAACGCTCATGATGAGCATATATTTCCCAGGACGTTTGTAACCTATTCGTAATAAAATGTGGTTATTACTGAATTCCAGAAGGCTACCCAACTTGCTACCGAACAAAAAAAAGCATCAAGAAATTGTATATAAGTCCTTTAGAAACACAACTGTAGTCCCTGAATGTCCTAACGCGTGGGTGTTGTTCATGCTTCCATCCAGAGACCCGCCCTCTTGCCAGCAATACGAGAGGCAATGTAGCGTTTCTTTGAGTCGGAGCGCGCCCCAAGACCCTTGGCAAGCTTGCCAAGGAATCCACCTCCACTCCCATTCGCCCCTCCCACGGCGGTAGTCGCAGCGCTAGCTGCCGTAGTGGCAGCGGCAGCAGCAGCAACAGGACTGTATTTTCAAAGTTAGAAACGAGGAGGTAGATATAGACAAGTGACGTACGCTGAAGTCGCCGCCGATGTCGTGGTGTTTCTGATGAGCGTAGAGTTTAATCAGCCTGATGTGATGGGGGTGAGGTATGCTCTGCTTACCCAGAGCCGCTGTTCGTAACTGCAACGCAAGAGCCGAATGGGCCGGCAATAGCGCTGTTACGGCACCTCATAATGCAGGCATCGCCGTTGGGACCGCTGGTGCATTGTGTGCCCCTAGAAGAAGAAAGCGAGTCTCAGTAAGGCGGGGCTGAGATCATTGATGTGAAGGATAAACTTACGCGGGCATCTGTGCAACGAGCGTAAAGTTCTTCGCCACAGCCAAGCTCAAGCTATTCACTCCGGGCACGTTCTGCGTGACTGTTGCGTCTGTGAATGTCGCTCCGCCATCGGTGGAGACGTCACAGGTGTATGGTCTGACGTTGGGCAGGAAGAGGGTCAGATTGAAAGGAATTTTGAGGATGAGAAGTGCGTACCCGGCGCCATCCTGGTTTACTTGATGCAGAGTCATGGTAACCGAACCATCGCTAGCAGCGGAAGGGAGACCAGCCGCCGATGCGGCTATGAGAGGAATGTCAGTTCTCAAGAGAGTTCTAAAGAAAATGAAATATACTCACATGCAAGCTGCTGAGCAACGTCGTTGTTGCCCCCTGCCTTGGTCCTTCCGCAAGCACCGGTTGTACCAGCTGCAATTTCTTTATCACGGATTACACTGGTGTCTTGCTATGTAAGTGACAATGATCAGTAAATGGATGTGGTACACGTCAAGTTCGCGTAGCAAACCTCGAAGGGGACGGGTAGGCCACCGTTCCGAGGTGTGGAAGCGATGATACCGAAGCTTAAGGTAGTAAAGAAAATTAGAAAACAACCTCTATCGCACGAACGAAGCGGTACAGACCCTGCGCCGTTCACGCCATTTGCACCTGTGACAGCTGTGATAGTGCCGTGCGCACGCGCTTGACTGAGAAAGAGGCGCAAAGTGCAAAAGAGGCCAGTTGAAGCTTGAAGAACATGGCGAAGATGGATAGAGGTCCAGCCTAAAGTATGCATGAATGAAATCTAGAACAAGCATATAGAATTCTGGCTTACCGCAGAAGGAACGAAGGTAGTCTGTAGTGAGAAGGAAAAAGGGAGCACCAGGCTCTGAGAACAGGAGTTGGACTGGGACGGGTGAGGACTAAGAGGGCATTAACCTTGGACTTTATACCGTCTTGAGGTCTTCACATGTCAGGCGTCATGAAATCAAAGAGGTAGCATCCGTTGCTCTGTAATTGCACAGGAATGGCTGGGAAGACATGCATGAAAGATGGTAGCGCGAGCAGAGCAGTAAAGCGAAGAGTATCGATTGGCCGTGGATGGATCCGAAGAGCGTGCAATTGCATGCGCGACGAAGGGATGGCAACAAGACTGCAGCCGGAGGAGGGAGGTACTCAAAAGAAAGACTACTGCTTCGATAGGTACCACAAGCAGTGCACAGGATGAGTTCGAATTCATGTTAGTTGTTAGTATGTTACGGGTGCAATGGGCGGGATAAAGAGCTTCGAAGTCTGAGAAGCCGACGCGCACAAGGTTTGATTGAATCAATGATTCTTTGATGGCACTGACAGAAAAGGAAGCGTTGATCAGATAGGTGCTGCCGGAGAGTCGATTTCGGAGGTGTGCCCGCAGTCTGTAGCATTGCCGCTTCCGTACGCGTGCTTCCAAACGCCGCTTCGCCTCCCTCTCCTCTGATAGCGACGACGACGAACAACGACAAGAATCATGTCTGATATTGCTACGCATCCGTTCGGAAACCTCAAAGTCGCACCCGTCGACGAATACCGGAGGCGCAAGGTGGCGCTCATCTCCGGTGCGTGCTCTGTTGACCTAGCAATGTTGTTGGGTGCTGAGTTGGTCTTTCGCAGGTATCACCGGTCAGGACGGCTCATACCTGTCAGTCAACGGTCAATGCATTCTTGTCTGAGATCAGCTAGGCTCACAACGCCTAGGACCGAGTTGCTACTCGAAAAAGGCTATGAGGTGCATGGAATCATTCGTAGATCTTCCAGTTTCAACACAGGTCGTCTCCATCATCTCTACGAAGATCAACACGAGCGTGCGCGTCCAACACACTCCTCCTTCGCTTCCTTTTGTCTGATCTGTGCCCTAAATCATAGGTCCGAATAAGTTCAAACTGCACTATGGTGACCTAGGCGACAGCACCAACTTGGTCTATGTCATCGCCTCAGTTCAACCGACGGAAGTATACAATCTCGGCGCACAGTCTCACGTGAAGGTCTCTTTCGAGATGGCGGAATACACCGGTGACATCGATGGTCTCGGTACTCTACGGCTCTTGGATGCTATCCGTACATGTGGTCTTGAGAAGCATGTCCGCTTCTACCAGGCCTCGACCTCTGAGCTGTACGGAAAGGTCGTCGAGACACCCCAGACGGAGAAGACTCCATTTTATCCTCGCAGTCCGTATGGTGCTGCCAAGCTGTATGCGTTCTGGATCACAGTGAACTACAGGGAGGCGTACGGGATGTATGCGTGCAACGGAATCCTTTTCAACCATGAGAGCCCACGACGCGGCAGGACTTTCGTGACTCGTAAGATTTCTCGAGCGGCTGCAGAGATCAAGTTGGGCAAACAGCACTGTCTGTATCTTGGTAACTTGGACGCACGGCGCGACTGGGGACACGGTACGATTTTGTGGGGCGATCAACGTCCGAATGCGATATTGAGGCATTTGTAGCTCGGGATTATGTCGAGGGCATGTGGCGTATGTTACAACAGCCGGAGCCGGACGACTTCGTTCTTGCGACTGGCGAGACGCATCCTGTACGGGAGTTCGTGGAGAAGGCCTTCGCCGAGCTTGACATTCGTATCAAGTGGGTCTTATGCACTTGCCATTGTAATAGCTACACGTTGACTATCTTTTGCAGGTGGCAAGGAACTGGAGAGGAAGAGGAAGGCATTGACGTAAAGACTGGGCAGACAATTGTGAAAGTCGACCCGCGCTATTTCCGTCCAGCCGAAGTCGAGTAAGCAGAGCACCTTTCTACCTCTTCATCCCCTTCTGTATCATGTCCTTACTATCTGAAACCTTTCTCTCCAGGCTCCTTCTCGGTAATCCGGCGAAAGCAGAGGAGAAACTTGGATGGAAGCGCGTAGTCAATTTCGAGTCGCTCGTCAAGGAGATGGTTCAAGCAGACTTAAAGGCGGCGATGAACCTTGTCGAGGATCAAAACTAGTTTTTTTATCTTTTGTCGATACTCTATTATTGCTGTCATCCGTTGTGTCACCAGAGACTTTGCAAGCAGACTTCCTGTATCTGAGTTTGCCTCCTCCACCCTAACATGGGTTTCTTCTCTCTTTTACCCGGCGTACATGCATTTTAAAAATGTCGGTTTTTATACCGTTTGTTTAAGAACTTAAGTATTCCTCGGAGATGTGCACCGCTCGGAATGACCTGATGCGGATCACCACCATTTTTGTTTCCGAGTGCACGCGCCGCGAGTCGAAGCTTGGTCCTACTCCAGGACATGTCGATACTTGCGCATACCTGCTCGAGGAGTCTGAGGGCTTCTCGACCCCTTCTTGCCTCAGCAGGCAGCTTTCGAGTTGATTCAAGTCGGTGTCACGCAGTTCTCAAGCCCAGCAAATCTGTCCAGCGCTCATTCTTACATACTGCACGGTTCACCCTACCTGGGTCCTTCCTCAAATCCAGGGCATCTCCGACACGCCAGACTCCGCAGTCTTCAATACTCAGTGAGTACAAACTTTCCAAGTGGCAGCACTTCTGCGCGTGGTGTGCTGAAGGTTTCGCCGTTGTTCTCTAGGTACAGCACGGGCGGTAGCTTACACGTCAAGTGCAAGCCAGTCCAAGTATGCCGCAGTGAAGGACGAATCGCATCCGTCGCTGTTTTACCACCTCTTCGACGGCGACGAGCTTCTCAGACCTGTATTCTCGCTGAGCTTTCTTGAGGAGCGGCCGAGGAGTCCCAAGAGTCAGACGGTGCTGGGATGGCTGCCTGCGCTTTCTCCGGCTGACGCTGAAAGGGGAGAGAGCGGGCTCAATGATTTTATCCAAAACGGTACGTCTACTAATCTACCCTACGTACTGTCCTTTAATCTCCGTCTGCGATGAGCTGAATCAACGCCTTCTTACAGAGGAATTCCTTCCGCTTCTGCATAAAACATTGAAAGAAGGACTACTCGAAGACGAGATCTGGACGAACGGAGCCATCCAAGCTCAGAGCGGATGGATGCACATCTTTGGTGCGTCTTATCTCCACAGCACAATGGGAACTCGACCGTGATTCTGATTCCGCCAAAATTCTTCCGCACCCCCAGACCAAAGAAACCCTCCTCCGCTGGGCCGTATACCGGACCCAGATGACATTCTTGCTTCCGTACGCGTTGAGGGTGGCCGCATGCTCATCGACACGTACGCACCGATGCCGAGCTATCGCTTGTGTACCGGTGACGGAGTGTGTCAGCTGACCGACACTCTCATGGACCGGCTGAAGGTGGCACTCAAGCGGGTTGCAGAAGACGAGAGGGAAAACAATTGAGGTCCGGGATGTGTCCGCCGACGCTAGGCAATGATACTTCTCCCATTGCGAGCAAGAGACTCGTGTTCTCGATGGGTATAATAGGTATGAGCGCACTACTTTCGATCTCGTCACAGAAGCCTGATAGCAATATAATGGAACAGGCATCTTCAGAAAGCTTCTACCTATAATACTGCAGCTCTGTTCTTTTCACGTGATGGCCGCGGAATAGCTGTTTCTACCCTCAAATGGTTCGTACATCTGAAATACGATGGCTCCCGTATTCCGGAGTGTATGATTCGAAGAATATGAGAAGAAACGGTGCTCGTCTCATGACCTATATGTACGGAGATTATTCAGCGCAGGAATCAGCAGCCCTCTACGCACACGTTTGTTCGGCCACATGGGGCATAAAAAGACTTCAAATTCAGCAATCATCACATTCCCAGCTGAGCTGAAGGCAAGTAAGGGAAGCAAGATGTCTGCCTTTGTGCTCCAAGTGGTCTTCATGATCACTATTTTGCAACTATCTGGACTTGTTTTGTGTTCCGAGAGCTTCACCTTTCTCTCTAGAGACAGCTCGCACATCATTGACACTGGCTATGCAAAGTATCTTGGTAACTTCACGGAACCGTTCAGCCTGGCTTTCCTCGGGGTGCCGTATGCAGAATCGCCCGTTGGAGACCTCCGATTCCGCACGCCCGTCCCATTGGATACTGACAAACTGAGAGCAAACGATACAGTTATTGATGCGACCAGTTATCCCGACTTTTGCGTTCAAGGAAGTACCGGACAAGGCGATGCTGGTGGTGCAGGAAGTGAAGACTGTTTGAAGATCAACATATACACGCCTGTAAATGCGACCTCCAGGAGCAAATGTGAGCAATCATTACTTTCACCTAACTTTCTCAGCTTTGGTTCTGATATTCGTCGCATCCCATTAGTGCCCGTTTTGTTTTATATTCATGGAGGAGGTAACCCACACCGCGATTTCGCCCAATGGTTCTGAATTTTTTTCTCTTTGCAGGCTACGTCTACGGAAACCCTCGCAACTGGCCGTTCGAGCACTGGATCAACCAGTCTCCCAACGTTGTCGTCGTTTCCGTGTACTATAGGCTCGACTCATTCGGACTTCTTGCACACCCTGCCTTCTCCGACTCATCTATTGGTGACCTCAACACCGGTATTCAGGATCAACTACTCGCGTTAAGATGGGTGCACGACAACATAGCTGCATTCGGAGGGGATCCTGACCAAGTGACGATAAATGGACAAAGCGCTGGAGCCGGAAGCGTAGAAATCCATATGATTGCAAATGAAGGCTCCGAGAGGCTCTTTTCAGGAGCGATCGCGCAAAGTGTTGATAGGGAGGTATTGCCGATTCCTGAGCAACAGCAGGTGAGCAAGGCGAATCCCTTTGCTCTACGTGCGTTCTAAAGCAGTAATATTGCCTTTACCATTACAAAGCCTTTATTCGATTTCTACTCAGAGCAAGCTGGCTGCGGCGGTTTCGAGTCAGTCAACGCTACCGTTGCTTGTCTTCGAACTTCGTCTATAAATGCCTTGGCGCGTGCTCAAGACGCCGGTGCTTCTTTGTATGTGGACATGACACGATTTTAGTTCAAATTTCAAGTCTAATCCACCGGCAGCAACGGATCCTTGTACAATAAATGGCGACCGGTCGTGGATGGCACACTCATACCTGACTATCCTACGAGGCTGTTGGCCGAGGGTAGATTCACTCACATACCCGTAATCTCAGGGTGAGCAATAGGCGCAGATTCCTGGTCAGGAGGACTGCTTACTAGCTATTAACAGAGCGACGAGCAATGAGACGGGAGGTGGAAGCACAAACCTTACCGCGATTCTGCACCCGGCGTATCCTCTGCTGACAACAGCCGAGCTTGAAGAGTTCAACAAAGTCTACGATCCCGCTCAATTTTCATCTGAAGACGAATGGATACGTACTGCAACCGGAGAACCAGGCCTACGCTGTGGCGTAAGTGTGTCGTGGTTGTGTTACGCGGGTGCAATTATTGATCGAACTTGGGCTTGTGGCGGTCCAGAGAGAAACCATCGGGAATGCGGGGGTGAATCAATCAAAAGCATGGGCATACCGGTACAACCAACCAAATCCGACGCAGAACGAACCAGGTATCACAGAACATGCTGCTGAGAATTGGATGATGTTCTTGGGCACCAATACTGGGTATGCATTATCGCTTTTATAGCGGTTGTTATTACTAATTCTTGTTAATGAAGGACAAATGGGAGCACCGTGTTTACCGGTCTCGATAGTGTCGAAACCGCGTTCAGCGAGGAGTTGATAGCTTATTGGCTTTCGTTCGTCCGCTCGAAGGATCCCAATAAATTCAAACTCGCACGGTCACCCAACTGGCCCGACTTTTCCACGGGAAAGAGATCCGTCCTCCAGCAGGATCCAAATAACAACATCGCTTCAAGCGGTGTCTTCGTGGAAGAGGAGGATGCAGGGGACAAGAGTCGTTGCGCGTTTGTAGCGTCGTTAGTTGAGCATATGCAAGATTAGGCAATTGTGTTACGTGCACGTAATCAACCTGTTCAGTTCTCTCTTCGGAGTTTCTATGTGCAAGCGGGCTATTCTGCCAGCGTCTCCTCCCTCTGTTGACGCTGGACCAAGTAAGCTTGCCTCACCACCTACAAATAAGCGATCTGCATCTACTTCACTCTCCGATTCTGAGACGTTGGTCACGAAGACCACAAAGACACCGTCAGCAGCAACTCCTGCCACGAGGACAAACTCAGCAAAAAGAGGGATGAAATGAATATCAATTCTGTAGTTGCCAGAGAATTTAGGCCATCAACATCTAGACTTTTTTTTCACCTGCCTGGTAAGTCCATCCATCATACTTTCTACTATATGGCTTGGTTACTTGTCATGTAGATATAGTTGGACCTTGACTGAAATTTGGTCGAGTTGCTGATAGGAACCCTGGCGATATCAATAGAGGGCTGGGCAGAATCCAGATGATTTGGACTGAATTGGACCTCCGGATAAATGGAGCCAGTAGAGGGTTGCTGATGGTAGAATAAGATGTTCTGAGGTGGCATGGCACTTGATTAGGAAGGTATCTTACCATATACAGCAAACGATGCCTTACAGGCCTGGATAAAATGGTCCGTTAGGGCTCGAAAAATCCGGATAACCTCCCCCTCCCTCTCTCCGTGGCCAGCCCTCAACATTATTGATATTTGCCGGAGTCGTTTGCTGATACGGCCTAGTATCTTGAGTATCTTGTCAAATTCCTCATCTGCGGTGAGAGTTTGCACTGCCGCGTCGGTGGTACGCACGATGTTCCTACCAACCAATTCGCTCCCGTTGCCGAAGAACTTCGCACCGGTGGCCTCTCAAGGCCGCTGATGCGGTTCTTCTGCTGATTGATGACAACCGGGCAACCGCTGTTTCTATCCTCAATTAGTTCGTACTCCTAAAATACCTTGGCACTACATCAGGAAAAACCTCCCCGGCGGAAAATAGCGGAATCGCCGGAATCAGCCGGTGATTCCGACTGATTCCATACTAGGCAGATTCTATAAGGGTGTTCCGTATTCCGTGGTATTCTAGACTTTCTCTAGTATTCTATGTCATTTATTTGTGCATTCCAGTAGTTCTTCGTCATTTATTCGTGCATTTCAATTTTTCTTCATTGTTTATTCGTGTATTCCGATTTTCCTTCCTCATTTATTTGCGTATTCCAAACTTTCATCAATATAAATTATGCTATTCCGTACTCATTCCATACATGTCCGTAATTACTCAACCTACTTAACAAACAGGTCATGGAGCACACCAGGAAGATCACCGTGAATAATAGCCACAATGCTGATCATAGATACGGCAGTCTCCAGTTCTGCGAGTGCTATTGGCGCCAGACTCGATGGGTGGGTACTGCACCTGATTGAAGGGAATGGCACGACTTTGCGCCTGCGGACGGCGCGCGTACGTCTTGTGGTTCCAAGCTATGTAGAATAGAATAATGGTCAGCTCCCTTTAGCAAAGTGGAGGAAGGAGAGGAGACACGCACTTGCGTCCACTGTGCTCCTTGATGTCGTCTTCGCACACTTTCTCTTCGCACCACGGAAGGACTGCAACATATTTGCTGTCGAGTGTCGGCACGACATCGTCCCATTTGGTTACGACACGCAGGTGAGACATGTACAGAATGTACAGAGCCTTCGTGCGCTCGAACATCTGTTGAATAGTCTTGAGAAGTGCAGGTACGGGAGTCTCCTCCACGCCCATATCACGTCGCACAGAACGTGTTTGCTTCTTCTGGATATCAACCGGACCGAGTTCAAGGCGAAGTGGAACACCCTGGACAAAAAGTCATTTGTAAGTCCACACGAAAACCGAGAAATAAGGAATGATTGAATTTTCGCGCCGACTATTCTCCGACTTCTCCTGCATGGGCTTCGAACGGGGAAGCAGGTTGAGTCTGGGACGCTGAGCAGGTTGGGCAGGTTCCACAGGTGCGTTGTGGGTCAAGTGGACGCTCGTTGTACGGCTTGACGGGTGACTTGGACGAGACGAGGATGCAGTAGGAGCCTCATTAGCGGCCTCAGCGGCCTGCAGCATCTGGAACATGTTCGTGTTCGAACTCGTCCTTGAAAGGCTCGCACTGTCACGCTTGCTGTCTCCCTTCTTCGTGAAGACGCTAGTGGGTTCGAAGTTCATGGTGCCACTGCCCTTCTGAATCTTGCCAGAGTTCGTCAGATCACCCGCCTCGTTTGCAGGCCTCGAAGGGCCAGAGAAGACAGCCCATCCATCGGGACCGACTTGAACATTTCCGTCACGATCATGGCCACGGCGTGAACCACCGCGAGACATGGCCGACCGCGCTAAGTTATGTTGCTCCTGTTGCGCCTTCTCTTTCGCGGCCTGTATATTGGTAAGCTCAAGTGAAATCGAGTAACAAAGCAAGAGCGCGTACCGCCTGAGCGATTGTCGACGGAGCAGCGACCGAGTTGCGGGTAGTCCATTTCCTTTCCCGCAATTCAATCACATCCTGTCCAAGAAAGTCAGCTCAACGAAAGGCTAGGAAACAGAGGGTACGCACTTGTAACATGAGCTGCATACAAGACGACACGTTGCTGCTCTTCGCAAGCTCCTTCATCCGACTGAAATAGACGTCCATGTGTCCGCGAGCCTTAAGAGGTATCGAGCGCCTGACAAACACTTGTCAGTAGTTTACATATACTTTCGATCTCTTCCTCCTCGGGATTGTCGACGTTGTTGAGCAGCTTCTTGATGCACTCATGCATGATACGTTCCGTGAGCATCTGAAGATCGAAGAGCTCACCGATGAACTTGACGAGTCCGAGACCTTGACGCTTGGCCTTCTGTGCAGTGTGGTATCCGTCCGAGTACAGCGCGTTCTCGCAAGCCTCCTTGTTTTCTTCCTTTTCGTTGGCATCCTTAACAGCCTGATCCTCTGTCGCCTTCACGAGAGCCGCTCCCGCCATCGACTCCTTCTGCGTCCAGCCGCGCTCGAAGTCTTCCTGACAGCGATTCAGAAGGTACTTACGGAAAAGCAGATCACCTGTAATCGGCTTGCCCTCAGCATTGCGGATACCATCATCCTGCACGTTCGGACTGGACTGCTCCATCATCTTACGGCACAAGCGAGCATACATCTCACTTCAGGCCGCCTCATCCGTCGCCCTCTCGAACACAAGCCGAATGAGCTGAATGAGCGTACGCCCATCCTTCACGCTCTCACTTTTGTTTGCCCACGCAATGATCTGGTTTGAGATGGACTCCAACTTCTCGATAGTGGGCTTGTTGAGCAGCAAATGGACTTTCTTGTCCACAATCTCGGGTGAATCTGTGTTAATTGAGGCCCCACACCTGGACGTGCTGCCCGCGACCCAGCGGTTCGCAGACTGCTCGGCGCGACGTGTTTGAAGGAGGAAGTAGCATTCACGTTGGACTGATTGGCAGAAGCACTGATACGGTCCGACTCGTTGCGTGTTGAGCAGCCACATTTCCTATGCGTACGCTTGTTGCCCACAGCGCCCGCGCCACCTGACTGGAAGAGCGAACCATAGGCGATGGACGCCCGCCTGCGAATGGAAGGCCGCCGTGCCCACCACTCATTGACGTCGAGCACATGAAGCACTTTTCACTTGACAGTTTGTTCAGTGCAGAGAAGTTCAGACTTTACGGTCTTCGGCTTGAAGATGAGCAAGTTGAAAGTCGGAAGTCGGACGGCGTGTTGCCTGCGGCAGTGAGTGCGTCCCACCAGGCGGCCGGTAAGGCTACTGCTGTGTGCATAATGGTTGCGGTGGGTGTGATCGAGGGTATGTTCAGACGTTCTGTAAGGACATCGGCGCCAGACATATTGGAGTGGTAGCAGATGTGAAGACTGTGTGGCGCGCCGCGTCAAAACCAACATACATGTGATCAAGTTCCCACACCTCTTCTGTGGACGACGCATCCAGGTGTGGGAAATTGGACTTAGCAGTTTTTGTCACCTGAAGTGCCTCCAAATACAAAATACATCATATCTAACTCAATTCTTCACAAAAACTCTTCAAAAAAGTTGCTAAATTTATGTTTCAATGGTTTCAAAAATGTGTTTGAGCTTAGAGGACAGAATATGGAATATTGAGGCTGCAGTAGTGGGAATATGTGTTTTTCTAGCAAAACTCCTTTCCTGAATTTCCCTGAGCTCAATTTTGAAGCTTACGGCATGAAATGGTTGGAGAATGGTCTGTATAATGTATATTGAATTTTAGATGGCTTATAACAATGCAGGCAATTTTTTGAAGACTGTCTGAGTCAAGCAAATTTGAGAGTTTCAGCACAACAGTCAAGCAGAACAAGAGGAGACATTAACATTCACTTTAGTTCAGCCCTCATAAAATCAACCATATAATATATAGACCATTCTCCAACAAGTGTCATGTCATTAGCTTCAAATTTGAGCTCAGTAAAAATCAAGGAAGGAGTTTTGCTGGGAAAACATCTATTCTCACTACTGCAGCTTTAATATTCCACCTTCTGTCCACTAAGCTCACAAAATTTTAGAAGCCATCGAAACATAAATTTAGCAACTTTTTTGAACTGATTCTGTGAAGAATTGAGTGAGATATAGATTTTACAAGTTTCTGAGGTGCTCAAATGCTGCATTTGCTATAACATTTTCTGTCTCATTCCACAACCCACCTTGCCGATTCCAGCAAATTCCAATACAATTTTATTTTTCTACTCAATTTCGTGCAATTCCACAAACCACCTTGCCGGTTCTAGCAAATTCCAATACAGATCCTTTTTTCTACTCAATTCCATGCAATTCCAAGGGGTCCAAATCCATCCTAATGCCATTCCAAACTATTCTACAAATGTCTTTCTATTCTAAAATTATTCCATGATATTCTGTTGGGAGGTTTTTCCTGATGTAACATTCGATCTCGCCGTAGAAATCTGATAGCAATATCATAAAGGATTACACCATCTTCAAAAATACCACAGCGTTGTGTTCTTTTCACAAGACAGCCGGCAAACCGCTCTTTCTATCCTCAAACGGTTAGTACTTCTAAAATACGATGACACCCGTATTTCGGAGTGGAAATTGTTCAGCACAGTGATCGGCAGTCTCTCTGAGCTGAATGTTCGTACGCGCGATACACATTAAAGGCTTTAAATACAGCGATCATGACACTCCCAGCCCAGCTGAAGGTCAGTAAGGGAAGAAAGATGTCTGCCTTTGGGCTCCAAGTTGTCTTCGTGATCGCTATTTTGCAGCTATCTGGACTTGTTTTGTGTTCCGAGAGCTTCACCTTTTTCTCGAGAGACAGCTCGCACATCGTTGACACTGGCTATGCAAAGTATCTTGGTAACTTCACGGAGCCGTTCAGCCTGGCTTTCCTCGGGGTGCCGTATGCAGAACCGCCCATTGGAGACCTCCGATTCCGCACGCCCGTCCCGTTGGATACCGACAAGCTGAGAGCAAACGATACAGTTATTGATGCGACCAGTTATCCCGACTTTTGCGTTCAAGGAAGTACCGGACAAGGCGATGCTGGTGGTGCAGGAAGTGAAGACTGTTTGAAGATCAACATATACACTCCCATAAACGCGACGTCCAAGAGCAAATGTGAGCAACCGTTACTTTGGCATACCTTTTCCCGCTTGATTCTAAGGTTCTTTGCAATAGTGCCTGTCTTGTTTTACATACATGGAGGGGGTATGCTCGCTGCGATTTCGCCCAATGGTACTGAGACTTACTTTTTTACAGCTTACACCAGCGGAAATCCTCACAGCTTTCCGTTTGAACACTGGATAAATCAGTCTCCCAACGTTGTCGCCGTTACAGTGTACTACAGGCTTGACTCCTTCGGATTTCTTGCACACCCCGCCTTCTCCGATTCATCCATCGCTGATCATAATGTCGGAGTTCAGGATCAACTACTCGCGTTAAGATGGGTGCATGATAACATAGCTGCATTCGGAGGGGATCCTGACCAAGTGACGATAAACGGACAGAGCGCTGGAGGTGGGAGCGTCGAAATCCATATGATTGCAAACGAGGGCTCCGAGAGGCTCTTTTCAGGAGTGATCGCGCAAAGTGTTGATAGGGAGGTATTGCCGATTCCTGAGCAACAGCAGGTGAGCAAGGCGAATCCCTTTGCTCCAATGTGCGTTCTAATGCACTGACTTTACCGTTTCAAAGCCTTTATTCGATTCTTACGCAGAGCAAGCTGGCTGCGGCGGTTTCGAGTCAGTCAACGTTACCGTTGCTTGTCTTCGAACTTCGTCTATAAGTGCCTTGGCGCGTGCTCAAGACGCCGGTGCTTCTTTGTATGTGGACATGACACGATTTTAATTCAAACTTCAAGTCTAATCCATAGGCAGCATCGGGTACAATAGATGGCGTCCAGTCGTGGATGGCACTCTCATCTCTGACTATCCTACCAAGTTGTTGGCCGAGGGTAGATTCACTCACATACCCGTGATCGCAGGGTGAGCAATAGGCGCAGATTCTCGCCAGAAGGTCCACCTTACTTTTATTAATAGAGCTACAAGCAATGAGACGGCGGTTTTTGCAACCACAAACCTTACTGCAACTCTGCACCAGGTGTATCCTCTGCTGACTACAGCCGAGCTTGAAGAGTTTAACAATGTCTACGATCCCGCCCAATTTTCTTCTTCTGAAGAATGGCAACGTACTGCAACCGGGGAACCATGGCTGCGCTGTGGAGTAAGTCCGTTGTGTTTCGCGGTTGCGATTATTGATTGAATTTGGACTTGTTGCTATCCAGAGAGAGACCATCGGGAATGCGGGGGTGAATCATTCGAAAGCGTGGATCTATCGGTACAACCAACCAAATCCAACGGAGAATGAGCCAGGTATCACAGAGCATGCTGCTGAGAATTGGATGATGTTCTTGGGCACCAATACTGGGTATGCATTATCGCTTTTATAGCGGTTGTTATTACTAATTCTTGTTAATGAAGGACAAATGGGAGCTTCGTTATTACCGGTCTCGATAGCGTCGAAACCGCATTCAGCGAGGAATTGATAGCCTACTGGCTTTCGTTCGTCCGCTCGAAGGATCCCAATAAATTCAAACTCGCACGGACACCCCACTGGCCCGACTTTTCGACAGGAAAAAGAGTCGTCCTCCAGCAGGATCCAAATAACAGTACAGCTTCAAGCGGTGTTTTTGTGGAAGAGGAGGATGCAGGGGACAAGAGTCGTTGCGCATTTGTGGCGTCGTTAGTTGAGCATATGCAGAATTACAGCCATTTTCATAAGTCCTGCGACACGTGCATGTCACGTGAAGTGAGCCGCGTCAGAGCCAAAGTGTCGAAAAATTAGAATGAATGCCTATTTTCTCTGTGAATTCTGCACAGTACCTGCTCATTAAGTACTCAAAAAAAAGGCACGGTTCTCAGGAGAAGAAATATGTAAAATAGGGAGCAATAAATTGATTGTGTAGGCGGGTGGAGATCAAACAAGTGCAGCTGGTCTGTTCTCTCACCCATTTCCACTGAGATTCAAAAATTATGGCTCCCCTACATCTACCTATAAAATTCTTTCCTGTATCTGTAAATTAAGTATATGACTATACCAACATCTCCTGCAAGTTTGAAGCCAATCCATTCAGTTCTCATGGTCCAGCAGCAAGATTTGTGTTCTACTCTGCAAGACCTCTTGTGAGAAAAGGAGGGTGGAAAGAGCTTGAAGTGGAACACAAATCTTGCTGCTGCACCATGAATACTGAATGGATTGGCTTCAAACTTGCAGGAGATGTTGGTATAGTCATATACTTAATTTAAAGATACAGGAAAGAATTTTATAGGTAGATGTAGGGGAGCCATAATTTTTGAATCTCAGTGGAAATGGGTGAGAGAACAGACCAGCTGCACTTGTTTGATCTCCACCCGCCTACACAATCAATTTATTGCTCCCTATTTTACATATTTCTTCTCCTGAGAACCGTGCCTTTTTTTTGAGTACTTAATGAGCAGGTACTGTGCAGAATTCACAGAGAAAATAGGCATTCATTCTAATTTTTCGACACTTTGGCTCTGACGCGGCTCATTTCACGTGACATGCACGTGTCGCAGGACTTATGAAAAGGGCTGTAAGCAATTGCATTACGTACGCGTACAATGTCCACATCAGCTTGTTCAGCTCTCGAGTCTCTTCATCTCTTTGTGCAACAATGGCTATTCCGCCAGCGTCTCCTCTCTCTGCTGAAGCTGGGCCAAGTAAACTTGCTTCATCACCTACAAATAAGCGAGCTGCGTCTACTTCACTCTCTGACTCTGAGACGTTGGTCACGAAGACCAAAAAGACACCGCCAACAGCGACTCCTGCCATGAAGGCAAACTCAGCAGCGATTGACGCTTACAGACGGAAGAGAAAGAAGAAAAAGTTCGCTGTTACGCATAATGTCTCCAGTGTTTTGAGATCTTCCGGCACAAGCAGCTCGGGCTCACTGAAGGTGAATATATCCTATGTCTTTAGATTTCCTTCTCATACCTTCATTCGAAGGGGAAAGAGTGCGCAATAAGGACCGTAGACAGCTCTGACGAATCAAGTGAGAATATCTCGGACGCAAATGCGAGCAATGAGCTAGCCCTGCTGCGAATGAAACTAGACCAGCAGACAACAGTGCGTGCAATCTCGTTCGCCACAACCACATATATTTAGTTTAAAATGAACATTCGTCAAGCTCTTGGACGCGCACAAGGAATTTCTGTCATCTCTTGCACCGTCTTTGACATGTCAAATCTGTCTTGACCCGATGCACAGGCCGTACACGTTGGCACCTTGCGGTCATACTGCTTGTTACGAATGGCATGTGCTTCGCATTACTTGAAGACACATCAGTTAACTGAGGTCTTCTCTAGTCTTCTTGCATGGTTCAGGGCTCCTCCGCAACACATCGGACAGCCTCCACCCCAGCATCTAGCATATAACTTTGATGCAGAAGAGCCTTTTCTGCTCGCTCGCGACGCACCAATGCTGCTTAAGAAGGAAAAGACGTGTCCCCATTGTCGAGC
This sequence comes from Porodaedalea pini, assembly GCA_002794775.1. Lineage (NCBI taxonomy): Eukaryota > Fungi > Basidiomycota > Agaricomycetes > Hymenochaetales > Hymenochaetaceae > Porodaedalea > Porodaedalea pini. Next base: position 159,866 of record NBAY01000043.1, on the reverse strand, counting down.
CGTCATTCTTGATGCGCCCGTGGAGGCATGGGGCATAAAGGACATTGTTAGTCACCTCTTCGCTCACAAAGGCGGTGTGGCGAAGGATCTATACCCTTCTTATACTAGACCTCTAGTAGCAAGTGAGGCGGGGGTGGGTCAAACAGGCGTCGATGCATGGAAAGGCATATTCAAACGTAAACGTGTTCCTGGAATGCTGGCGGTTCGGAACAGAAACGGTGGCGCTGAGGCGATGAACGACGAGGATGGCCAGCAAGATGGCGCGCGGGGATTCTATGATGAGGAGGACGCTGTGTACAGATGCACAGAATGCTATCACGAGATTTGGGACGGTATCTGCTCCTCGTGCGGGCGATTGTATCCCGGCCTCCATGCCGACCTTGGAGACGAGGATGAAGACGTCGACCCTGGTCACTGGATGGACGCAGAAGAATTTGGTGGATTTGATGAAGCCGAGTTGTTGGATCCGGATGTGGTCTTCGGAGGCCCAGATGCAGATGTAGATTTGCGTGGGTTAATGGATGTGTTCGCAAGGGGTGTCGGACTACACCGGGACGTGGACCGCGAGCACGATGAAGAAGGTGCAGACGAAGAAGGCTACGAGAGCAGCTTCATTGATGACGACGACGAGCACGTCAGGATGGAGGAGTACCATTCTGCCGAGGAGGCAGGAGACTATGGCTCAGGCGACGATGAGGTACTGAGCAACGATGGTGAGAATCATTGGGCTCGCAGGATGTCCCCTCCGCGCATCGCCCTCGCGGGCGGTGGCTCTGCAGGCGAAGATGCAGAGCGACGAGGTGCTGCGATCGAATTGACCGATTCAGAATCAGACGGATCTGGACCACCAATCAACTACCAGAGAGCGCGAGCCTCGCGTACTCGCATAGATTCGGATGAAGATGATGTGCGACATGCTGTACGTGCTCCAGAGGCAGCACGAGCTCGCCGTGCTATTATCATTGACTCAGACTCAGAAGGAGAGGAGTACGTCTTTGCGTGCTGCGGATTCCATTCCATGTCAACTGACTCGTGTTTCAGGCATTCTGATGTTGGGGTTGGACATAATAGAAGGTATTACTCTCGATCACTGTCTGATGAAGGAAGTCTTTCTGGGGATGGCAGTGATCATTCATCGCAACATGAGTGAGTTTGTATAATCTCCCATTTTACTGCGGTAGCTAACATAGCATTGTGTTTAGGAGCTTTCACGGCTCTTTGTCAGGGTTGTCGCACGACAACTATGACAACTACGCTTTTTCCGATGAGGAGGAAGGCATCAATTGGTCTGATTGAAGAAAGCTACCGTCCTTTTGCGCCGAGTGTTCATTCTATATATTATTATACATTGGCTGATTCTTTTCCCTTCTGTTTCGTGTGCGTTTGAGTGTCTGTCACATGTCCGAGATCACAGCATAGGAAGATTGAAGGCTATGACGATCTGTATTTTTCTCGAGTTCGGGAGGCGGACACTGCTTCAGAGTCATAGAACTCGTCTTTTCCACCCATGTCGGATTCTGGAATATTCACCGAGACATCGACTTGCGGAGTTTTTGTGACCTGTGAAGAGAAAGCAAGGACTACAGCTATGAGATGCGCAGTGTCAATTTTGTCGAAGCAAGAGATGATTGGATCGCAGTCGGCGCTAAGAGCCGGAGATGACTCGAGTTGACTGTTTGTTGCAGCCTGGTACATGCATTTTTTCATGATCCGCTGTGCTCATGTATTTGGTTAGTCCCTCTATTGTCCGTCTATGTGGTGTTTTTCACATACTACACTTGTACAGAGCCCATTGGTTCGGTCGAATAGCGTGATGATACCTACAACAAGAGGTACCAGATAGGCCCTGGCGAGGTGAGTCAAATTGCATCCGCAAGCACATGCAACCATCTTGAAGGATCCATGCTGTATCCGCATCCGGGGCTTCCAGAGCTTTCTCCGAGCATCATTCTCTGATAGGCTGTGAGTAAGACATTCAATGCTCCGTGCATGGACTGAAAAGTTGACGTTTATTTGCTTATGCATAGAGTTTCGGAGCGATTTAGAGACGACTTGTTAATGCACCAATCGCAGCGAAGACGATTGCCTGCCGGCATCGCCTGCGGACCCACAATGAACCACTCAGGTCAACTGAACTTCGCGAAGCTATGCAGCACCGCCACGGCAACAGTAAGTGAATTGCTGCGCTCCAATGCCACGCAGGCTCCTTCCGCCATCGGCATTGACCACGCAGGCGCTTTCCACCGTCGGCATCGGCCACGTTATCGCATATTTGGCAGTTGCACTGCTCAATGCTCGTTTTACACTCATACTTCGGCTGGCGCTACTCAGCGCGGTGCTTTCTACTCTCAATTTCTCAGGAAACGGACATCCTCTGACTACGCAGTCCACGACAATGCCGAACCGAGTCGGATAACTAGCACCCTTACCAACATTTTGATGACTCTGTCGAGTGTCGACTCTCACGTCGTGCAGAGTGCTTGCGTCACCTCCAGTCACAGGCTTGATGACCAAGGCGCTTAGTTTGTCAGCCTCGGCTACTCACGAAGCCCGGGCGGCATACATAGCCGAGTCACCTATTTACGGGTTACCCAAAAAGGAAACAGAGCACTAAAAATATGCAAGAGGCTGTGTAGCCCCGCAGGCCCGACCTCACCCGTCACAGAGGGGCGGGACGCACCACAGCAAGGTCTGAAATTTCGTCCGTCCACGCTCGGGAGTACCTGGAGTATGGCTATGCCCGCCGATATTGCTTACTGCTTTGCCCGCTCTTTCAATGTTCCCGTCCGAGTCATCCGACTTACTTCGACTAGGAGGGAAATTCGCAATCTTCGGTTCCATATAAAAACATCGCTTTGCGTTATGACTCGACCACTACTTGCCTCCTGACTCCAGCGCTATAAAAGCGCGCCAACTCCTCACGCAGCTCTTCCGCTTCCCGATCAAACAATCTAACTATGGCAGCAGCTACCAGTGTGACAAACAACAACAACAGTACGCCTTCGCCGCACTCTTCCAATGCTTCCTCTCCCCAGTCCCAGACGACTCGTCTTTCCCCTCCTTCGAACACACCTGTATACACTCAGGAGGATGTCGTCCGTTTCGTACAAGCCGCTCTTGCCGCCGCGTGCCGCGACCAGACTGTGCATTCCCACGCCCGACCGCAGCACTCGCAGTTGCTTCAAGAAGAACGCATCATGAAACCTCGTGTGCATATGTACGAATCGTTTGGCGCGCAACACTCGATGATCACCACGCTCGAACTGCCAGGCCTTCAGAAAAATGACGTTTCCATCACTGCTCGACCAAATGGTGATCTTGTCGTTTCTGGTGAACGGCGACCCCAGCATCTGTTGCTCTTGCAGAATCTTCAGGGAGCGGAGAATGGAGACCAGGAAATGTCCGAGGACGAGAGAGAGGAGAAGGGCAAGAACGGTCTTCAATGAGCTCAAATTCGGAAGATTCCAGAGAGTGATTCGCCTTCCCAACGGAACAGACGTTCGTGCATTCCTTTCTCCTATCCATTTCGCTTAAGGCTAACTATCACTTTCTCACAGCCCAGCACTATTACTGCGTCCATGGATGATGGGATGCTCACGATATGTTGGCCGCTGCCATCGAGCCCGAGCGCCTCGGAGCAGCGCGTAAAACGCGAAACTGCCAGCGATGACGTTCATATGGACGACCTTGAAGCAAAGCGCGCTACGCTTCGGAGTTCATAGGCTCTCTCGAGCAGTAATGGCGCAGCCCGGGGCGTCCGGCCGCCATGCGGTCCCTGTCCCCTGAATATCGTTACCTCGGTACGTCTCGGACCTGCTTTCTCCTACTTTGTGGCGCATCTGCCACTGCAGCTCGGCCGCCGCCTCGATGGCTGTATGTTGAGATGCTTCATCCATGGATGTATCCACTCTACCATGCATCTTCTTCCGCTTTCTTCCTTCTTCCCGAGCGCATAACGGAGCCAAAAACTGATGAGCGACTTTCTCCGTCCACAGAGCTTCATCCAGCAGCTTCCGATGTGTCTTACCCGGTGCCAAGCCCGTCATTTCACTGTAATTTCCACCAAGACAACCCCCCTGTTTGTTATTTTTATCGTGCGAGAGGCCCTTCATGGCGTCCGTCTTTATGTAACGTCACATTTTCTTTTGAATGCTCTATCCGGTCAGCAGTTAGGTTTTTCATCTAGACACGTACTATCATCACACACCCATCTCACTTGACTGATTTTATTATTATGCGTACTCATAATTTATTTTTTTTGCCATCTAGCGCATAATACCGGCTCCTGTCATACACGCAGAGCTCTTCCCTTCTCTTCTCTCATGAACTTTCTTGTCTTCTCGGGGGCCCTGTTTGCTGTACCTTTGCTTTTCATCGGACTTTATTTAAATGTTGGTGCACACATGTATGTACATACCCGTTCTCTTCCATCGTGTCTACGCAACTTGAATTGCCTCTCCTTGTCGCCATGAACCGTGCCTAACAACACGCTTCGACACAACCTATGCGTAATTTTTAATATTAGAACAACTTAATGCAGTCAAAACTAGTTACGGGTCGTGTCGGATTGTTCAGTGTCAAAGGGTTCCTAACAAGCTTAAGGCACTGAGCATGATGCACTCAGCGAAATGACCCGGCTCGCTTTCGAGCATAGCCTCTTTCTCTTCGTATAACTAATGATATAACATATCCGAGTCCCCCGTATGAGCTCAAGCATCCCTTTACAGCTGCATGATGCGACTATGCAAGCATCAAAGTTGCAACTCGGGGCCGAAGTGGGCACGACCAGGCCAGACTAAATTTAGCGAAGATTGATCTTCCGGCCGCTGACTTTCAATTCAATTCAATTCATTTTGAAACAACAAAATACAGAGTTTTTTCCCCAAGTGCTGACTACGTACACCAGGCAGATAATATATGTGAGAGGGCTGGGACACAAAGGAAAAGTTTGAACAAAGGAGAAAGGAAAACAGATAGCAGATACTAGTAGAGCATCCAGATAGCTGATAGCAAAACAGCGATAGACAGGTAGATTTATGGCACGAATTTTGAAAAGAAAAGGGCGGTCTTGGGAGCGTGGAATAAAACAAAAAGACTTGTCGATTCACAGTCCCTCTTATTAAATTAGGGTTGCGCCACGACACCGCCGTGCAACCGCGCATGCACCTTTCCACGATGTTGCCGATTTTTCAGGTGCACCTCGAAGTTCGATAGTGTCTCGCCCGGACCAGGCGTGTACAGCTAAGACACGTTAAGATCAGATTAGACTTTGCTTTGCGCAGCGGAAGACCGATAGACCGATAGGCTTACCTTGCCGGGACAGTCGAGGCACTTCACACGCCACTCTGGTGGGTTGCCGTTGTTCTGCTTGCGCAGGATGATGTCGAAGCGGTCATCGGGATACCGAGCTTGCATCTCTGCCATCACAGCCTCCTGCCATTGAGGTCGCTAGACGTTGGTTATAATGAATTCTCGGCAGCCAATAGCAAGATCGAGCAACTCACGACAGGTCGAGGCGGGGGAGTGCCCTGCGCCGACGAGGGGTCCAGAACAGGCGTAACAGACATAGCAGAGGCTGACGGTGGCTCAGATGGACCGGACTCCTTAGCGGGCGGCGTTGATTCCGGTTTTGAGGCAGGAGAGGCCGGAGCAGGAGGCGGGGCTGGAGCAGACGTTGACGCTTCTGGCTGTGTAGGAAGCTCAGAAGGCACCTTGAACGGTGTTGTTGCTGCCGATGCAGGCTTACTCGCACTTCCCGTCCCATTCGCCTGCAGTACGGCCTGAGCAAGCGGCTTCTCCGAAGCGCTCGAGCTCACGTCCGACGCCGGCGATAGCGGTCGTTCGAGCAGGTCAAGCACATCCGCCGGAGCAGGCGATGCTCGCGCCGCCGCCTTCCTAGGTGACTTGATCTCGACCCATACCTCGTGTTTCGGCACAGTCGGTGACGATGGCTCGTCAGTCATTGATGCCGGCGTTGCCGACTGGTCTTGGGTCTGCTGTATATTAAGTGCGCGCAACGCTGCAGCACCACCACGTTTCTTCGCGCTTGCCTTCGCTCGCTCACTTTCCATCTTTAGACTAATGTGGTATTCTGCGTCTGTATGATATTCAACAGGCCGGGGCCGGCGATGTCTATGCCAGAACTTTCCTAGACAGCAAGGTCAGTTTCCAAATAAATAAAATAAAATCAGTTCGCGTCAATGAACATGTCTTACCACAAGCGCCGCACTGCGACTTGTCTCCAAGTGGACCCTTTCTTCGTCCGATAGCCACGCTGTCCGGACAGCCACAATTCGAACAATGCCACACACCATCAATCATATTTGGGCGCTGGCCATCCGCAAATTCGCGCTCCTTCGCCTCCTTCTCGAGTTCTCGCTGGCGGCGGGCCGTCATCACGACTTGAGACGCTTTTGAAGGAGGCGCCGAGGGCGTCGCAGGCGCTGATACCGGTAAAGGCATATCACCTTCCAACGGCGGCTCGAACGTCGCAGAGTCCGCCACAGTCGATGGCGTCGCAGATGTGACGTTCGCGCGCGGCTTGAGCACCGAACTCGGATACGATGGCGCCTTGAACGAGCCACGCGCCTTTGGAATCTTGGACGTCGGAAGCGCTGGCGCAGACGGTGTCGCGGACACCTGAGGAATCACAGTTGTCCCGTTCTCCGACGCGACCATGTTCGCGATGGTGAGCGAAGCGGCGGCGGCAGCGGCCCTGCGAGACGTAGGTGCGGCGGCGGCGGCAGCAAGGGCAAGCATCGACGGATCGATCTCTGGGAATCCGATCGCAGGCGTACGGTGCGTCCTGAGCGGCTCGCGGTCCGGAAGAGTAATCCCGCGCCGTCCGCGCGTATTGCGCTTCCGACGTCTGTTCGCCTCCTTCTCACGATCCTTGTCGAGTCGCTCGAGCTCGCCGTCGCTGAGGTAGTTGATGATCGGTTGATGCGCCTGTGTCTGGTCAACGGAGCGCGATACGGCAGCGACCGGGGATAAGAATGACATGCGCAGGTCGTCGTCCTGCACGGCGGAGCCATCGGATGGATGTCCAACCAAGAAAAGCGACTTCTGATACGTGTTCACTTGCTCACGGATAGCATGTGCAATGGCAGTTCTGCACGAATAAGGATCAATGAAGAGTATATAAACCAAATCGGAACTACTGCTCACTTGAATTCACCTGCAAGACCAAGATCGCCGCAGTACAGCTCCGCAAATTGCTCGGGTGTAGGCTCCGGGTTCTCTATATCCCACTCAAACTGATCGTCAAGCTTCATCTCACCAACAGTAATATCAAGCTGAAGGGAAAGCAAAATCGGACACTGAGCTTCTCGATAAGCCAATAAAAATACTAGGAAAGGTACCTTCACGACGATACGCATCTCCTCATGCATCTCCTCTTCGTCCGCCTCAACCATATCTACGTCTATACTCGAATTCGCCGCTGGGGGCTGTGCCTCCTCTGCAGGAGCTCCACCGCTTTCCGGGGCGCATCGTCTCCGCTTCTTCGCTCGTTCACTGCCCGCAGCCGCCTCTTGCAATAGAGCCCGCGTGCGCACCCTACCCTCTCGATTACGAAGACGGCTGCGCCACGAGGCCCACCATTTCGCGTCTGCATCTTTGTCGTCCAGCAGACCCTGAATGAGAGGCGCTTTTGCATCGGCCCCGACAGAGGAAAGATCGATATCGTTGCTCACGTCCGCGAGCGTCGCGGAGTGCGCCTTGTAGTCGCTCAGCTGCTCCTGGATCGACTTGGTGATCGTCGAATGATAACTCATTGACAGGCCGTAGTCGTCGATCAAGGACTGCGCAAACGCCTCAGGGGTGACGATCGGATCTATTAAAGAATATTAACCGCCAATCAGTTTTAGCGTTGTATAATCCTTCGGAGATACAAGAACTCACCGTTGACGTTCCATACAAACGTATCCCGGTATTTATGATGCTCGACGTCGAACTCCAGTCTGATCGGGACAAGCTGCTCCCCGCGCTCTGCCTCAGCAGACTTCAACCGCCCAGGGATCTTCAGTCCCTCTCTCCTCCTTCCTTTCCTCCGCGCCGCCGCCTCGCGCGACTGCGGCGCACCATGCGGATAGTGCAAATCAAACTTCTCTGCCTTCGCCCTGCGCGCAGCCGCAGCTGCAGTAGGATTCGGATCACGCTCCCACCATCGCGGACGCTGCACGCCAGCCGGGCCAGCAGCGAGCTCTGCCTTCGTGCGGGAGACCATTCCGCGGAACCGCGCCTCGTACGCGAGATCAGTCGCAAGCCACCCCGCGACTTTGCTGATCTCCTCTGGCTTAAGCGGCGGGATACGCGTCGCCGACTCGGATATGGGGACAACGGAGATACGCGTCACGGCTGAATTAAGCTGCACGCCGGCAGGAAGCGGTGGGAGCGATGCAGCGAGTGCGTTCGGGGCGCTCGTACCTGTGGTGGTGTTCGTAGTGGTATTGACGGCTGGTGCAGGGGCGATGGCACCGTTGATAGAGGTAGGTACAGACGAACCAGAGCTGGTCGTTGCAGGAGGCGCTACAGCGCCCGCACTCCCGCCGGAGCTCGTGCTAGGCAGTGGCGCGACGCCACCCATCGACGTCGCCGTGGAGCCAGGCGGCGGCATGCTTGTCCTTCCCGCCGCAGGCGGACGCGTCGGCGTGCCCATCGGCCCCATGCCCATATTCATACCCGCGCTCGTGATCGGAACCGGGCTGGACGACACCTGGCTATGCGCCATATTCATGTTCTGCGCCTCACCGCCAATACCTGCGCTCATTCCAGCAGAGGATATAGAGGCGCCAGGAGACGGAAGGACGGGAGCGGTGTTCGGAGCTTGACTCTGATGTTGTTGTTGCTGCTGCTGAAGGCGCGCCGCCTGTTGCTTGTGGTACTCTGCGAGCGTGATCGCCTTGCGCTGCTGCATTTCCTGCATGTGCTGCATCTGGCTCATCCCGCCTATTCCTCCTACGCCTATCCCTCCGATCCCGCCCATGCCTATCCCCATCCCCATTCCGGAGCCAATTCCCGCGCTTGCCATTCCTGGACCCATACCTAGACCCGAGTTCATAGCAGACATATTCCCCATCGGGTCATCCACGCCGGCGCCACCCATTACCGCACCCATACCGCCGAGTCCCTCGCCGATGCTCGGCGTCCGGGTCAGCCCAGCAGAGGTCGGCACCGACGCCGATATCGGTGAGCCATGTCCATGGGCGGACATCATACCCTGCTGCTGATGGTGCTGCATCTGCTGCTGCGACGACTGCATGGACTGAGGTTGAGGCTGCATGGACGACTGGGTCTGCGAAGACGGTCCGAGGGAGTTCTGTCGCGGAATAGTCGGCGGCGGCATCATCCCGCCACCTGCGCCGCCCATCAGAGATATCCCGCCCATATTCCCCATGTTCCCCATGTTATTCATACCGCCGCCACCCATCCCACCCATCCCAAGCGGGTATTTTCCGTTCATGCCGCCCTGTCCCGGGCCATGGTTTGATCCTGCAGTCTGTGGGCGCGAAGGCGGGTGCGAGGGCTCACGCATATGCTGGCCTTGACCTTGAACTTGGCTCTGGCCTGCACTTTGAAGATTACTCAGACCTTGACTTTGCTGGTGTGAGAGTTGTGGGGTGTGAGGTGTACGGGGCGCCTCGCCCGCCGAGCTAGACGGACGAAATCCCGACGCGGTCCCGGGCCGCGAGATCGATCCATGACCCATTTGTTGCTGCTGCTGACTATGCAAGGCTTGCTGCTGCTGGTGATGCAACGCCGATGGCGGACGCGCGATACCCATCCCTAGTCCATGTTGCGACGAGCCTGACATGGCGGTGTTCGGGCGCGGAGGTGGGGGCGGCATGGCGTTCATGTTCATATTTTGGGCCTGCATTTGCTGCGACTGCGACTGAGAGGGGAATGGCGGGTATGGGTTCCCTCCTGTTGCGGAGGCGGGTGTGTGCGTTGAAGAGTGTGGGGAATGGCTTTGGGATTGGGACTGCTGTTGTTGCACTTGCTGCGCCTGCTGCTGAACGATATACTGTTGCATCGCCGCTTGTTGTTGCGGGGTTCCTGCGACAAGATGGGATGTCAGGATGGCGCGAGTGAGGAAGAAAGGGAGCAGAAGACCAACCGCCCATCATGTTCATACCCATATTCATTCCATTCATGCCATTCATGCCACCCATAGCTCCCAGACCTCCCATACTGTTCATGCCGTTCATACTATTCATGCCATTCATCCCGCCCATATTGAGCGCAGCTTGGCGCGCGGCCATCATCTTCTGAAGATCCTGCGTCGACATCCCGGTGCCGCCATTCATGCCCGCGTTGTTCGAGTTTGCAGACGCGGAGCCTAGCATAGCGGGGTTGATCGTCATCCCGCTGTCGAGATTCAAGTTCATCCCGACGCCGCCGACGCTACCCTTATTGAAGAGATCCATGTTGTTCATGCCCATACCGGCCATGTTCATGTTGGTCATGTTGTTCATACGGTTACCCACAGCCATATTCATCGCGCCGTTGGGCATGCCCATACCACCCATATTGCCCATCGCGCCCATGCCATTCATGCCGGCGCCGCCCATTGCGCCCATATTGTTCATCATCTGCTGGCGGGCGAGGAGCTGCGCCTGACTCATGGCGGGCATGCCCTGCATCTGGCTCTGCGGCTGGACGTGCGCGTGCGCGCCCTGGAGCATGGCGGGGTTGATGCCGCCGTGGTTCTGATTCTGGTTTGGGTTCGCGGACGACGGCGACTGCTGGTGTTGAGGCGACTGCTGGTGCGGGGGGTAAGTGTAGCCGTTCATATCGCACGCGGCATGCCAGTGTCCAGCGCGTCTGTTCTGTTCTGTTCTGTTCTGTTGGCGTCGGCGAGGGCGAGTGTTGCTGTGAGGCTACGCGTTTCGTGTACCGTCACGGGATCTGGATAGGGGAGGGAGGGACAATAAATAAACAAACAAATTCATAATAAAAGAAAGAGGGGGGCTGACTAACCGCTGGGAGGGGACCAGTCGTCTGACAACGGGAAATCGAATCGAGAATGAAATTAGAAAAGCAGGACGGAGCGCGCTCAGTTTGCTCTCAGCGTGCGTGTGCGTGTGTGCGTGTTAAGAGGGTTCGTTTGATGCACTGTTTCTATCTGCCTTCTCCGTCCGAGCAAGTCAGTCCCTGTCCCCCCCACGCGAAGGGTCGTCTGCACGCACGTACGCACCGTAAGTCGTCTAGCAGCAGCGCTCTGCTGTAAACAGAAGGAGTGTCTAGAGACGCAGAGAGACTGGTCGTCGGACGAGCGGGTTGGGTGTGTTGTCGAGCAGGGGGTGACAAACAGTCACATCAATTGGGTAACGTCACCCTTCCCCTTTCGCGGGCGAACACACCACGCGGCGAGTCGAGCGACGACAGTCAACGGACAGCATGCGAACGGAGGGCGGGTGGACAGGGCGGAGAGAGACACGGCGACGGCGTACTAGCTCAGTTTCATCTGGCGAGGGCCGCAAACGGGCATGGATGCGGGATATCGAACTCGATCGCTCCCCATTTCGGTTTTCTCCTTTTCATCATGAATTTTCTTTATCTTTATCTTTATTTTTCATTCTTACGTGCGTGTAGTGCTGCATCCGACACATCGCATTATTACCGACGACCGACCGACTGACCCTGAAGCGACGCGTAAAGTAAAAGAAAAAGAAACAACTCGGATTCTATTGCACGGACAAAGGACTATCAATGGTGCCCGTCTTCCTTCATCATCGCGATGTGCCCCGCCTTGCTCGTCTGCCACGCGTCTACCCTCTTCGCATACGTGTAGATCGCGTACCCTGCTCCATTGAGAGAAAGAAGAAAAGTCTAGTTAGTGTACACAACCAGGAGAGCGAGAAGAGGACGCACCGAGCGCGAAGGGCACAACGACGTACGGCAGGTGGCCCGCCGTGCGCGTGAAGCCGTAGAACAGGTAGCCCTTCAACGCGCCTCGCATCGCCGACTGTTGGAACGATGACTGCGCTGCACGCGACAATAGATTACATGTCAGAAGGAGGTAGAAGAGCCAAGGGAAGCTCGAAAGACGCACCGTACTGGATAATCCCCTTCTGCTTCGGCGAGCCCATATCACCCCACCAGCCCAACTGCACATCCAGAAAATAGAAAAAAGAACGTGTCAGCGCCATATCCTTCATTCCTCACTCCACAGTTGCACTCTCCGCTCAAGGCAAAAAAGGCAGACTCACGTAGTGCTTCCCTACTCCGACGTCAATAGAACATCAGCGCCTCTTACTCTCAACACTCGTCACGATAGAGGAACGCACCTCCGGGCATCTCACCGAGCATGCGTACGGATGTTGGACGCATTTTGTTCGTCTAATGAAAAGCAAGGGATAACTGAAAGGTTGAATTAGAAGTTGGAAGGAGGAGTGGAAGAAGGGGAGCACGTGCGGTGACGGAACGAACCGGACACGTCACGCCAGCGCGTCTCTCGCGCTCACATCCCATACCTTCTGCGCACTGCGCCTACACCAAACCGGCAACGTACGTCTATCCACCCCTCTCTGTACACCCCTCCTTCAAACATAACAAGGCAGTCTAAACCTCGTTATCAGACGAAAACAAAAAAATGATCACCCACCAAACGCTGTACAACCTCGCGAACGCGCTCGGGCTCTGCGCCGTTCTCGCCGTCCTCGCATACCACTTCGTCGCCGTCAACGCACGCGCGCTGCACGCCCACTCCCCCGCACGTGTCTAACCGCTTCAAGTCTTTACCGTTGTCGTACGTCGTGTGCTGGCGGGTGGCTCGGGGTTATGGGAGAGGAGGGGAGAGCGTACGCAGGTACGTCACAGTCTTGTTTTCGCTACTCAACACACCATGCCAGAAGCCACTCTTAACAACTCAATTGGCACGCAGAAAAGAAAATGAGTAGATTACACGAGGTGCGAACTCGGCTGTCGCATATGTACTTTAACCTCCCAATCGCATTCGCATTCGCCCCGCTGTGAATCTAGAATTGATACGCTTTCTCTCTGCGTGCGCACCAGTCGACGTATTTCCCCTGCATGATCTTTGAATTCTGTGTAAATAGCTTCGCTTGAAAGTGCGGCTTTTTCTTTTTTTTTTTTTTGCAAAATCCATTCCGTGATGAGCACGACATTAATTTCTCCTCGGATTTCCCGAACGTGCCAAGCTGAACAGCATTGAAGAGCATATTTACAACTGCAGGGATGTACTACTGTACTGCCGTCTATCTAGTACCAGTCTTTGCTATTGCGAACTCGCACAGAGAAATCGTCGGGCTGCAGCCAAGTTTTGGATCTTTGACTGGCGTCCAGATCCAGATCCATATAAATTGGGAAAGAATTCGACTGAGAGGGCAAGAAAGAGTGGTAAGGTGTATCTGTATTAGGCATAGCCATGATTTGCGGTGATTGCCAGTGGACCCATACCAAGTTCGGCTTTTGGCTGGCATGCCATGATGTCCCCCGCCCCACGCCTCTCCTCCTACTTCCACCAGCAAAGCACTACGACTTAGCACTCGCTTTCCTCTCCTCGCCATTTGACGTTTCTATTGCCATCCTCAAGTCATGGCCGACTCTGCTCTTGCATGCGACGCGGGGTGCTGTACGTCCTTCCTGAGTCTCCGCTAGTATGATGCGCAGAGACTTTCAGCTGACCGCAGCATTATTGCATTTCACTTTTTTTTTTCTTTCCTTCTTACTGAATGCCTCCTCTATCTGTCAAACTCTACGCCTCCAATGATATGCACGCTTTGACTTGAACTTCGGATCGCGTCGGGTCGCCACAGGCGTCTGCTGCGTCGAGGCTCTCTCCTCATTCTGCTTCCTCAGTGCGTCAAATTTTCGGTTTCTCCCCCAATATTAAATGCACTACCTGTGTTCAGCTGAAAAAAACAACACACTCATTAAGATTCTTGTCACAGAATCATACGGCGCCGGTTCCTCCACCTCCGCTCCCTGTGGCGGCCCGCGCGGCTGTTGCTACTCATGCCTCGAGAACGGGTCCGGCGAGGACAACTTCGAGCGCGCGGAGCGCAAAGAGCACGAGCGGCGGAAGAAGAGGGAGAGGCGCGCACGGCTTGAGAAAGAACGTCGGGAAGAAGAGGAGGAGGAAGAAGGGGTCGTGAATACCCAGCCTGCGCCTGCCAGTACGATGCAGAACCAGTCGCCTGCATTACCCCCTGCATCAGAATCTGAAGCTATTCCTACACCTACACGTGCACCCGCATAGTAGACATCTTCTTACCTACGTCATGAACTCCAGGCTCTTGTTCCGGTTTGTTCATCTGCTCTGTATCGCTGTTGTCTGTTCCATCCCTTGGTCTCGTTCTCTTACTCCTACCAGACTTCTCTTTTACTTGTGTTAAAGAACGGTACTCATTTGATAGACTATACTCATAACAATCAAGTACAACATACATGTATAACACAAGGTTACTCGATATCATCAGCAATAAGAGCCGCTTTCATTTAGTAATAAAAGATTCAGCTTGATAGGTAAAATAAACAAAGTTCATAACATTGATGTTAATGTGGTCATGATCAATACGACTTCCGCGTGCTGTCAGCTCTGAGGAGGGCGAGGTCGAGTGATCAAAGTCGGGTCGGCATCAAATAATCCAACTTAAACGAGAGCGGGATCAAAAACAAAATCAGGGTGAAACGCAGCGCAAAGCTACATACCGGGAAAACGCCTCCAGAGGGTCTGGAAACCCGGATCTAACAGAATAACGACTCTGAATACGGCCAGGCTTTCGGAGCCCCCTTCCTATTGTCATTCTTGCATCCCTATCTTTCCGACATGTGTCCGCAAGTTTTGTTTTGTCTTGCTTGCTGTGGTTCATCACTATGTGCGTCGGAGTAAATGTCCATCTTTAGCACGGTCAACATCGTCAACCTCGCCCCTCGAAAAGACTAGATCAAAATGTATATATGAAATAATAGAAGTAAGCTTTGGTAACATAAGACATGGATCAATGGCTTTCCGTTCGTACTAACAAAAACAAACACAATGCAAGAAAATACAAGACAGAGATTAATGAGACATAAGGACAGTGATATGCATAAGTCCTGTTCAGACCGAAACACAGGAAAGGAAGGCAATGCGGAGGAAAGCATAATGAGTGAATGCGAGGTGAGTAAGTGCTTCCAAGGACGTACGGAAAGAAAGAAAAAGGGAAGATGCGGTACGCGCAAAAACAAACAAACAAGGTTAGTCGAGGAAGATGAACTACGTCTCTGATCCAAGTCATAGGAAAGCGAATTAATACAAGGAGGTATGCAAAAACAAAACAAAACAACAAGTGAGAGCTGGCTCAGCCCGCGTACATCGTTCCACGTGGTGAACGCGGACCGAACAGGCCAGTCGGCCCCGACGGCGGCACCACGAGAGGGCTTGCGCCAGGCGGTGGTGGCGTCGGCACGAATGACAAATTTGCTGTAACCAACGAGGAGGTTAAGTCAGAATATTGCAGTTTCCAAAAGACGGATTTGCTGCACTTACGTTGCCACGTCGCCCAGCTGGGCGGATGCTGGATCGGCTCTGGCGGGGCAAGCGTCGCTGCAGGCGGCGCCTGTGCTTCGCTTCTCCCGGTTCGCCTCCGGCGCGGAGCGCGCTGCTGGACTGTACGCCATGCTGGCCTTGCGGGTGGGGGCGGTTCGTCAGGCCCGGGTGGCGGAGGGCCACCCATTCCACCCGGAGGCATGTCGCCAGGTCCTGGAGGCGGAGGTGGCGCAAGCGGGCCCATAGTTGGGTGCCTGAGAGACAACACGAAGATCAGTAACTCATTAGAAACGGAAGCCATCATGAAGAATTACCAGTCTGGCTCGAATTGGCCCCCAGGCCCGTACTGGCTATGCATGTGCAGAAGGGATCCGATCTCACTGTCAAAAGCCATTAGCACTATTGCATTAAGAATACCAGTGTTAGTTTAAAGGTAACATACAATTGAAGAGTTCGCTTCTGCTCGTGAAGACGCCCGACCTCTCCCAAAAGCGTGCGGATCTCGCCGGCCAACGCCTTACTAAACTCGTCAAGGTAGCCAGTTAAGTTATACGGAACCATCTCCTGTGCACTTGCTCTGACAGCATCGATCGTCTCCTGATGTTGTCGGGCACTGTCCGCTCGCCAGGCATCAGTGAGGTTATTGATAAGTTGGATCTGCGCGTCATTCTGCCTTCTGAGCTCCTCAAGGACGTGCTCGATGCCTTGAAACAACTAGATCAGAAAAGAAGAATATGACAATGATTAATTGACCTACTTGGACGCTCAGCGGCAGCAGCTCTCTCTATATCTCGTTCCGTTCTCTCCTGCTCACGCTCCTGAATGATGCGCTCGAGCATCTCGTACATAACATCGTTTCGCCCCTGCTTCTGTTCTCGCCTCAGCTGCTTTTCCTGCCACCTCTCATCCATTAGCTCCCTCTTATGTGCGAGCTCCTCACGCTGTTCTTGCACAATGTTCGTGATATCGCCAAGTTGCGCGCGCACGGCTTCGTCGCGTTCGATGACGTCAGCGTGTTCACGCTCGATTCTCTCTAGTTCCTCTGCTCTTCGCTGCCCGCGCTCGAGCTCGAGCTCCTCTCTAGCGCGAGCAAGTTCATCTTCCAGCATTCGTATACGTTCCTCACATTCTGCTTTTGCATCCGCGCGCGCTTCAGCAATCTCGTCACGAAGAGCGTCGAAGCGCTCGGCCTCCGCGGCTTTGCAGTCGGCAGTCTCGGCCTGCTGTGCACGAAGTAAATCAAGTATTTCTTGAAGTTGAGGCATACCTTCCGCTGCAATTGGCTGCATAGGCGGAGGCACAGGCCTTGCAGATTCAGCAATGGAGGCCGCGTCATGAAAACTGACCGCCTCTGCTCCGGGGGCAGTAACGCTTTCTACTGGCTCAACGCCTTCAGCCGGTGGCCTTCCTACAGGGATCGCTGGCTGCTCCATATGCGGTGGCACCACGGGTAGGTGAGGAATTTCTTGCAGCGTATGTTCCACTTCATCCCGAAGTTCCGCTGCGTCACGAATGCGCCGCTCTTCATTTTCCTGGAAAAGCCTTTGCCGTTCTTCCTCGTGGTCGCGGAAGTACTGCTCACGACGTTCCTCTGCATCCACGGCAGCACGCCCAAGCTCTTCAAGACGACGTTCTTGCTCTTCCAGCCTTTCCTGATGGGCCTGAAGTGCATCATGAAGAGCGAGGTCACCTGGTCCAGATGGCGTCCCCGGCTCATAGATATCAGGAGTACGACCTGGTCGATGCGTTCTGACGACTTGTGGGACACCTTCGTCATGCTCATAGATGGGCTCGGGAGGAATACGGGATGGTGCATGTCCTGCAGTAGGTACCAATGGAACCACTGGCTCCGTATCTGACCTAGCACCATGGATTGCAGAGTGAATTGCAGTACGTGGGCTCGGTGGACGAACAGGATGTGCTCCTTCAATAGTCGGCTCATAACTGGGATGAACACTTATAGGCGCTTCAAGATAGTCTTCCTCGAGATGACTCGGTCGCGGCGAAAGACGTCCGGAGTCCATCCGTACAACTGTCGGGGGACGCTCGATCCTCGAAAGGGCACGCCCTGGCCGATGCGACTCAGTTGTGGGTACTCGTATAACTTGCGACTCTGGCTCATAGGCTGACTCAGGGCCTACGTAAGTCGGTGCAGCTGGTGGCTGTGGTCCTATTACGACTCGCTCTGGCGAAGGGCTCCGAGGTCGAGTATGTACAACGACGCGTGTCGGAGACTCTGAACGGACGCGTCCCGGGTGAGTTACAGGAATTCCTGCATCGCCTTCCGTATAGACCGGCCTAGGCTGACCTGTAGAAACGTGAGATGGATGTGTAGGAATTCGTACAATCCTAGTCCGGTCAGAAGGACTCTGACTCCGACTACTGCGACGAATGGCTGGTGGAGTACGCTCATATTCGCGCTCAGTTAAAGGACGCCCTGACGGAGAATAGTGAACGGCCGTCACCGGGCGATGGGAGCGAGCTGGTGAATAATCACGACGAGGCGGTCGCCCTTCGTGATACTCTGGGGAGCGAGACCTCCGAGGGCGATCACCCTCATATATTGGTGATCTTCGCCTACCCGGACGATCGCCCTCTTCGTACGTCGGGGAGCGAGATGGCCGCCGTCGCCTGCGATCGCCTTCGTAGCGCGTCGGGGAACGAGATGATGGCCGTCGCCCGCGATCGCCTTCATAGCGCGTCGGGGAACGAGATGGTCGCCGTCGCCTAGGATCGCCCTCAGAATACTCCGGGGATCCATGTCTTCGCCCACGACGATCATCATCACGATACCTTTGCCTTGATCCGTCACGTCGTGGAGAATAGGATCGTGACCGAGAACGGTGGGGCCTTCGTAATCGGGATGGGTGGGTACCTTCGTCACGGGGTGAATAAGATCTTCGGGGTGAAGGAGACCTGGATACATGAGCGACTCTGACTTCGGGGCTACGCGAGCGGGGGCGACCACGATCATCTTCGTATCTGTAAAATCGATAAGTTCTAATTCACGGAAACGCAAAAAACGATGTGTACCGAGAAGGAGGTGCCTGAACTAGCACTGTCGGCTGAGTTGGAGCCCCCGCCGGAACGTGCGTACGTGGAGGAGACGGAGAATAACGAGTGCGTCCTTCGTCGTAACCAGTGTGTGCCATTGGAGGCGGAACAATCAAGGGCGCTTGTGAGGGCGCTTGGGTAGGTGGAACAATGACAACTGGTTGTGTGGGCGGCTGCGCATAACCTGGATCACCAAGCATGACAGGAGGCGGCGTACGCGAAGGCTGTTGAACGATGACGGGTCTCGTCCTTGACGATCGTGAGCTGGAACGAGATCGAAGTCTTTCCAGCGGCTGAGCAATAATCTGTGGTTGCGGCTGACTAGGCTGAAGAATTACTTGAGGGGGTGTGCGGGAACGTCGAGAATCCGATCGAATAATAATAGGGCCTGAAGGCGATGGTGTTCGCGAGCGCCCTCGCCCTCTGTCCGCATCTTCATAACTTGGTCGTCGGCGATGTCTACGGTGTGGAGAGGACGAGACAGAAGGTGTATATGAACGACGACGCTGTCGCCTAGGGCGATCTGAGTACTCAGATGGCCCAGTATGTGTTCGCTGCAGACGGCGGTGGGGTGAGCGAGAGTCATCTCTGTAACTTCGACGACTACTGGGAGCGTGAACGAGGACTCTCGTTGGTGAACCAGACCTTGATCGAGAGCGAGAGCGATAACTGCGCTGACTCGGTGGGACTACTACTACCGGACGTTGATCGTAGGACCGACTGGGTGAGTATGGCCGATCCGACTGAATGACAACTGGTTGAGGGGGAGGCGATTGAAAACGTTGCTCTCCTGGAAATGCAGAGGGAAGTGTGGGCACCGGCGCAGGCGGAGGGACGACAACAACTGGTTGACTTGGTTGTTGTGGAAGGGCAGTTGGCTGAGAGTACACGCCAGTCAGATCGGGGTGTAAAGGTCCGCTCGGCAAGCGTTCTCCTTGGTCACCCATTCGGACAACCGCAGGTGGCGCCTGCTGAGAAGGCTGCATCTGCTGAGGAGGCGGAGAGGGAACATGAATATTGATGTCGGGGAGACGAGGGCTGGGTCGACTCCGAGGACTAGAGCTCCTACTTGATCTACTATCAGAGGGAGAAGGACTTCGCTCAACCATCGGCATAGGAGGTAAGACGGCGATAGGCTGCCCTGGAACTCCTTGAGGCGGTGGGACTGGAACCATCCCAGGTGTCGGAGGGGGACGTGGAGGGATGAAGGGCTCCTCATATCCGGGCCCCTGATCTGCATAACCCTCTGGGGGAGGACGTAGAGGTTCACCAGGACGTGGGAAGCGTTCAAAGTCGGGAATAACTGGTGCATCTGCCATGCCGGGACGAGGAGGGATAAATACGCTTCCTGCCCTGCCATCTTGGAACGGGGGCATGACGGGAGGTCCCGCACCAGGCATTTGTTGACCAAAAGGACCAGGTGTGAATGGCACCTGAGGCTGAGGCATAGACATCTCCGGAATTACAGGAGGGCCGCCGGGCATTCCAGGGGGTACAAACGGTTGCGCCTGAGGTAGCGGCGGTACAATAAATGTTTGTCCTAAGAGTCATGGTTAAGAGAGGGTAGTTTCTACGAGATATCAGACTGACCTTGAGGTCCCTGGGGTTGGCCTGGCATCGCTGGTGGAAAGGATACAGGGGCACCTATAGAAAAGCGTTAGAATTGAATATACATTTTAGTAATTTCAACGAACCGCCTCCCGGAACACCAAGGCGACCAAGCTCGTTCCGCAACGCATCTCTTAGGGCGTCTACACGAGCACCAATGCTTCGCATCTCATTTTGGCGATCACGAACGTCATGTTCCAGCCATTGATTCAGACCTCTCATGTAACGCATAATCTCGCGTTGCTGATCGATCGACGCCGTTTGTGCAAGTCGGTTTTGCTAAGACGCATTTGAAAAAAAGATAAGCTACCAGTGCTACATACCGCAACGAAAACTTACGCGTAGCAAGTCCAACATTTCATTGAACGGGGGCGGAGGTCCCGTCATCGGAATTCCGAAAGGAACTCCCTTTTCTATCATTTAGTTATGATCATGATCAATAGAGGAAATACTCACAGGCATCGGCATCATTGGCGGCGGAACACCTGTCTGCGCACCAGGCAAAGGTTGTGGAGGAGGTGCAGCGGGCGTCGGTACAACGTGAGGAGCATCGTCAAGCTAGAAAATGAAAGTTAAGGACAAAGTATTAATCGGAGGCGAAGAAAGAACGCACTGTCTGTCCGGGTCTGACTTGCGACGGTCTATACCAAGGAGGTGCCGTATGGACACGAGGAGGTGGAGGTACTTCTTCGAGAACGGGACTTTGGTCCTGTTTTTTTTAAACTGTCAGCATCTAACGCGCGAATAAAAAATGTTGTCACTAACCGGTGGCACAGTTGCATCTATTCTACCGTCTCCCCCGCCTCGTCTATCCCGTCGGAGTTGATGTATCTGACGTAACATGTCAATGTCTTCCTGAGTCGGACGACGCGTGGGACGACGCACTGGACGGCGAGGGTCCCCTGGCCAATCTCGGAATCCGGGTAAAGGGGTCCGCCCAATGTCTGCAGTCGTTTCAGGACGCTGCGGGAGACGCGGCGCCCGTGGTATGCGATCGAGACGGTGGGCAGCTGATAAAGGTGGAGAAAACGCGAATGGAATACTTTCTTCGAGCGGAACGGAACGGATGCGAATAGGCGATTCGATGGTCAAAGGTGGACTCGTGCTTTCCTCTCGAGGTCGCCTTGCGGCACGACGATATAGAGGAACGAGTGGAGGAGGCCCATGTATCGGCTGTTCAGGAACCGGAGGCGGCTCAGACAAGAATTCCAGCCATTCCGAGTCTAAATTCGGCGGTGGAGCACGTATTGGCGTCGGCATATGCAAAGGCTCTTGTCGGCGGTCGCGCAGGCGGTCAATGTACCTGCGAAGTGCAGACGACGTGTCTGAGCTAATTTCTGACGGCTCTTCAGAACCCAAGCCGCCTCTCGCCAAGTCGCGAAGAATGCCATCCAGAAGCCCTTCTATGTTGCGAAGTCGATTACCCATTTCTTCGTCGCCAACTGCTGGCGCCGGAGCGACGGGCGGCCTCCTTTCCACTAGATCGTCAAGCATGCGGTTCGTGGCCAGTTGCCCATTCCAAAGAGCCTGCGCTTGTCCTCTAAGGTCTTCGAGGAGGTCCCTCAGGTCATCTAATGCCCTTGAGCCACCGCTTCTATCAGAACCCGGGCGGACAGTATGAATACTGAGCGAAGGAGACGGGGGTACTGTTTCTAAAGGTGGAAACTCGGGCACTGGCATATCCATTTGCGGGAGTACAGGCTCCGGCATACGAACCGGCAAACCAGGAGATTCTTGAGCTATATCCGGCGTCGGAGGCACCGGAGAGGGAAGCTCTGGTTCCGACATCGACAGGACTGGCGAGATGGGCTGACGAACCTGAGCGACAGACGGCGGCCCTCGTGCAATAGACGGAGGCGAAGAGGACGACGGCATCGAGGAGGATGGAGGCGGTGTCGCAGATGAGAGCGAAGATCTCGCAGAAGATGATGCAAATGGCGTCGATGTCGGAAGCGGTGATCCCACGTAGCGAGCCGCAGGCATCGGGGAAGCAGGAAGCGGAGTGGCTGCTGCCGCCTCCTGTGAAGGAGTCATCGACTCGGGCGGCATTGGTAACATAGATTCAGCAGACGCCAGAGAAGCTAATGGAGAAGCTGCAGGCACGGGTGTTACAGCGAGAAATGGTGACTCGGGCGTTAAATCAGAAATATTTTCTGCACCTGCCACCATGGAACTTCTAGGATCCGAGCTCGGCGTCACTGAAGATGGTGGCCAAGGAGCTTCTGTTGATGAAAAGGACAAGCCTGATACAGGGCTAGACGGAGAGGATGGCGAACCAGGGGCACTAATCGGTACCGCAGGATAGTCTTCAAGACTCATGAGACTGAAATCGTCCGAATGAGGCGATGTCAAGTAAGACATGCCCTCCGTTATCGTCGAAGGTGAGTAGGAAGGGGACGACAACATCTGTGGCGGAGGTGTTATAGAGCGCACAGAAGGCGTCCGTACTCCACGCGGCTCAGGAACCGGGAGAGGTGACGTTGAGCCTGAAGTCGCCAACGGTCTCTGGCCAATGACCGTCGGCTGCGGTGCTGTAGAAACGTATTCCAGAGACTCTGAAACTGGGGACTGCGGGCGTGTGATAGACCTCGGTCCTGAAACTTGAGCCGAACCACCGACAGACCGATCTTTTGTGGAAACTTCTGGTTTCCGCAGGAAGTCTGCAAGGTCGCGCAGTTCGTCTTCTATGCGCTGCAGGTGATCCTTCATATCTTGCGTCTCCCCACCCCGAATTTGATCCAAGTCGTGTAAATATCGCAATAGTCTATTCACGTCGTGCGTAAGAATCTCCTCTCGCGGCGCCTCGATAACATCGGATGTAGCGACAGATGTTAATGTGTGAAGTGACTGGGCGTCAGTACGTGGTGTACTGATCGACGCTGTTGGCGTGGCTGTGGCGAAAGACAACGATGGTGAACTAGGCAAAGGCACACCACGAGGAGTCGTCTATTGTAAGTTATAGTCAATACATGCTGTATGGGTGTAGCAGGGATGAAATGCTTACTGGTCGCGGAGTTGTTGCTCTTGACGAAAGCAGCGTCGGGACCATAGCAGGGGATTCAATAGCCTCGTCGTAAATAGTTGGCGCAAAGACAGAGCTGTTCATTGAAGTAGTTGAGATAGAGCTTACGCTCGACGGTGTTCTCGACACAGTGACCGTATGGCCCAAAATGCTATCACCCTCGAATGGACCGCTCGGAGTCAAACTGCTTACAGACGTGTATGGCGCGCTACTCGCTGCCTGGGAATCTTGAATATAGCTGCTTGGCGTGAGGCTGCTAGGTGTTACACTCCGTTGAGCACTGCGCACGGGTGGCACCGTTAGCATGGCGCTGCTTGGCGTGAGGCTGCTGACGGTGGGCGTTCGCTCCGAGGTCATGCTCAGGCTACTTGCCGTCGTGACTGAACTAGGAGTAGGTGGATCAGGAGTGCCCCATGTGCGTGTAACTGTGGGCGTCTGAGAGATGCTAGTTGTGCTGTTTGTAGTCGTCGATGTCGGCGTCACGGTCGAACTAAGTCCCATCGCGCCCAGTCCCTTGGGCAGGAAAGGACTGGGAGCTTGGTCAGAGAATAGCTCACTCGCGCCCGGTCGCATGAAGGATGTTTCGAAGCTGACATCTACCGGATCTTGCATTGGTATGGAATGCAATGAGGGCGAAGGTGCGAAGAACGACGTCTCATAACCGTCTGTGACACTCGGAGACGATTTTACGCTACTATGAGAAGGCACATAGAGCGATCTAGATTTAGGCGTCCTAGATGACTCCGACTTATAGTTCACCGACGTTGGCGACGACGGAGAAGAAGGCGTCAGCGGAACTGACACAATTGACGGAGAGGATGGCGAGGATGGCGGAGGGGCACTGGACTCAGTCGAAGGAGTCAAAGAGGTAGTCGTTTGCGCTGAAGTCTCAGTGACACTAGAAGGGATCGGGGGAATGACAGTCGGGGTAGGAATTGTCGACGGTTGCAGCTCCGACGACTCAGATGAGGGCGTTGTTGGCTCGCGCACGCTCACTGAAGGCGTCTTTTCTAGTTCAGCCAGCGAACGGAGCGGTGATTCCTCAGCCTCAGACTCTGGTAAAGGTATGTCTGCCCCTTCAATAACGCTAGGGATGGTCGGAACTTCCGATGGAGCATACAAGCTTGCAACTTCTGTGTCAATTAGCTTCTCGTCTGTCAGGCTAGTTAGGCTCAGCGACGGAGTCAACGTGCCAACCTCCTCAGGGATGCTCGGAGCTGCAGGCTTGCACCGGCATTCAGCTGTAAGGTACTCTGTCTCAGTCATGGGTGGCGTCGATGGGCACACCTCTGCGGTCGCGTACTCCGTAGACGATGCCTTGACGGCCGTATCATATTCCGTAGATGGCAGGCTTGCACTCGATGGCGTCGGTGTCCCAGGAGCAGAATGATAGGATGATGCAGTTCGCGCCGCAGTCGGTGTAAGGAAAACGTCGTCATCACTTTCGCTCTCCGGTTTTCGCGGCCGTGCTCTTACTCTCGCCTCCCTCTCTTCAATTGAGTCCCCAGTTACTGACCTCGGTGCGAGTGGACTTGTTAACCCTCCGGACTCGGACAACGCACGCGTTGTCGCGATATAATCAGAATACTCATAGCTTGTCGTCGTGTAGCTTCCTTGTAAACTACTCCATTGGCTTGGCTCGTTGTATTCATTTTCTTTGTCAGATGTGCTCTCCGTCGTAGGTCCACTGCGCGCGCTTGCAGACTGCGAGTACGTACGCGCTGTACGCGGTGTCCGGCGCCGTACCGCACTTGCCCGGGATAGCCCTGAGGTTGACGTATAAAGTGTCTCAGGAGAGCGGGAACGCGTCGGCGTCGATGGTGAGGGAGGCGAACGGATGCGTTCTGTCTCCTCCGTCGACGTAGGACCGGAATGGGAGTCACCCAGCAACGATGCAGAGGAAGGCCCGCGTAGAGAGAGTGAGGACGGTACAATCTCGGTCGCATCCGAGCTCGATGATTCCAGCGCACCCTGAGTAAACGTCGGTTGTGAAGACGCAGAGAGCGTATAAAATGTCGATGCACGAACTCGGCGCGTGACCCCCGCAGCGCTCGCAGATTCGGACGGGCTGATAGTCGATGACGCACCACCGTAATCACTTGGTTCGCGCGTCCAGCGCGCGCTAAAGCGGGACGATCCGCCACGCGTGCGTGTACGAGTATCCGAACCTGAATCAAGTGTGATCCCACTCCCTCTGAGCACGCTTGCAAACTCAGCGTCAAGATCTGCCAGGGACGAGGTACGGCGAAGGGACGAGCTCCTGCTCGGTGCAATCTCAATTGATCTTGCATCGAGAGGATGGAGAAGACCGCCGCGGCTAGAAATCGCGCCATCATCAGAAGAGCGAGTACGAGTGAGCGCGTAAGACGAAAGCGAGCCGGCTGAAAGTGAATTGCGCGGGGAGAGAGTCTGGGTGAAAGTTGTTGCATCGAAGTCTGGAAGATCAGGGATACTGTCCAACGGTGGAAGATATGTTGTCGTGGCTGAACCAGATCCCGAGCTGACAACACTACTCGTAACAGAGCGGATTGTGCGGATGGACCCCGTAGGAGATCTCGTCGTCGAGCGGTCTGGAGAACCAACGGCGCGATCCAGGGCTTCCCTGAAAGAAGAATTAGACTAACTACATCGCAGCAGCCAAACTTCAAATGTTCTTACCAAATAGCGCTAACCCATCGAACGCGCTCCCTCGCACTCTCTGCACCTAAGCGCTCGACTCCGTCACTGTATAAAAGCTGGAACGGACAGAGCATCTCAACAAGATCATAGTCGCCAATATCACTGCCTCGTTCATCCATCTGGAGGTGCGCAGCGACTGTACCAATATCATCGCGCGCACTGAGATGACTTGGACTCGGAACGCTGCGGACTTCGTTGCAGTTCACGAGATCGAGCGTGACAACACCGCGCCCCCCTCCTGGAGCGATCCATGAGAGCAGAAGTGTATTTGGGTACAAAATTGCCCGACAGCGCTGCCAACGAAAGGGAGGCGGCGCGTGCACGTTCAGATACCATAGTTGGCCGACGCGCAGCGGCTGGATGCACGAGGAAGACGTAAATCATGTGATCAATACACATACACAATCATCAACAAATAAAACGTAACTCACATTTTGACTCCCGCGAATGAAACTGTCAAGCTCAGAAATGTCAAATATAGACGACCCTCCGTTACTGCGCACGCTTCCTGAGCGTGCAATGCTGCGTGTGCCAGTGACACTTCCGGTTGCCGAGCCGAAGTCGTCTGTATACGATGGTGGTGAGCCGCCGGAGCGCCGACCGCTGTTCGTTGCGGTCAGTGTCGCACGGCGACGTAGACTAAAAATGCCATCACCGAAGCCGAAACCCGAAGAGCTTGCGCTGTTGCTTGAGTAGCTCGGCCCACTAATGGCGGAGTGTGACGCGGATGAGCGTGAGGCGGATGAGGATGCCTTCTCCGGCGACCGCTCTTTCCATGCAGCAACAATGTTGCGCACAGAGCTTAGCGGTGAACGCGGACGTTCCGTCTCAGACGAACCTGACAGTGTCGTACGAGAAAAAGCAGACACGGGTGGGGGCGGCGAGAGGTATGTCGAGAAGGATGCAGACTGCGAATGACCGCTTGCTGAGATACCGCCATCAGTGTAAGACCGCGAGTGCGTGTATGACCCTTCGGTATGGGCACGCGTATGTAATGATTTAGTCGGTGAGCTGGAACGGGAGGAGCTGCTGTAAGGACTGGGGGACCGCGGGCCCAGTGGAACGGAGCCTGGCCTTGAGAGGCTGAGATCAGACTCGAAGCTTGCAACTAGGTTGCCGACGCGTCTACCACTAGGAGGAGCGGGCTTAAATGTCCTTTCTGGTGTTGCAGGGCGTGCCGCAGCGGAGATGCTAGGAGGCGGTGCCAGCGGCGACGCGGGCGCTCCGTAAAAGCTGCGCGCTGCGGACGAGAAGAGCGAGGAAGGGCGAGAGAACGTCGAAGAAAATAGGTTCTGGAAAATACCTGTTCCTGTTCCGATCCCAGAGTTGAGCGATTGGGACTCCGTGCGCTCGGAGATTGTGCTGAGAACGCGGCGCTCGCGATCAAAATTGAGAGGCTCGGTGGTTGCAGTCGTGTACGATCCTGTAGCACTTTTCGAGCTCGCACTGATTCCAGAGCTAGAGTCACCAGAATTCCAAATTTCTCCTCTCAAAACCTGAGAAATTTCATCGTCGACGCGACTGAGGACATCTTCAACCTCAGCTGTGTCGTCGATCGAGTTGTCATTGTCATCCAAGTATGAGTCAGAGTCAGAATATCGTCTGGAGTCGTAGGATGAGACGGTTGGTGAGATAGCTACGCGGCGTAAATGCGTGCCGTCATCGGAAGTGCTTGGTGTCACTAAAAAAACGACGGAAGGTGAGCTAGTGCAACGCATAAAATGCAATATCGTACCTGAGCGCGACGGGTACGATAACCGCGTCGAAGATCCACCCGAGTCGGTTAGAGGCGCGGGTGCTGATGAGGGTGAGAGCGATGTGAATGTAGCGGTTCCATAGAGCGGGGAGCGGAGACCAGCAGGCGGGGGCTCATGCTCGCTCCGTTCAGAGTCAGTAGTTAGAGACATGAATCAAGAAAAACCATGAGCACGATTGTTTGTCAGTGTTTCCAATAGTCTTGAAAACCTTGTACACGACGTTGAGGACGTGCTTGACGGCGTCTAGCACCTTGAAGACGGCGACAGGCAACAAGCAGCGACGCCGAACAAATGCAGCGGACCAAAAAGAACATGCACGTGATCGTGTTTTTATGTAAGATAATTGGTTGTGACACCGCGTGCTTCGAGGCGGTTGAGTAGCTCCTTCCCGGATAAATCACCTATCTGTGGCGGTTGAGTACCAAACGCTCGAGAAAGACCTAACTCGTACTTCTGCTCAACTCTTGCCCACGGACCAGATCCAGGCCTCCTTTTACAGAACCTGTAAGATGAAGTTTCGACGTTTGCTCGAGTAGCATCCTGTTTCTTAGAAGGTATGAAGTAGCTGATCTGCCCGGACTTAGATTTCAATCTCATCCAAAATTGAAAGCAAGTCTTTCGGTAAATGGCCTCTCCTCAAGAATTCTACACGGCCTTCCAGGCTGCACGCGCAGGTCAATTGCTCATCATATTCGTATTGTATACACATTAGATATTTATCAACACCCTTAGCGATCACAACCCGCATCGACGTCAGTGAACAAATGGACTCAGGACGCATCGCGCAAATCGCGCAAGACATACAGATCGAGCGTAAAAAGCTCAACGACGCGACATCCTTTCTCCCCGCGTACGATCGCCGCTCATGCGAGTCCGTGCGTGCATACTTAGAGCTTTCTTTCGCGTCGAAAATGAATGTGGAGCTGAAAATGAGGTGGTTAGCAACTGCAAGAACTCGAGGCGCGCATCGACGCGATGAGGAGCAAGAACGCGCCAGCGAAGGGCAAATTTGCGTTCAAGAAGACGACAGCGAGCGCGGCGGCGACTCCGCCGGCCACGTCCTCGAAGGAAGGCTCGATTTCGACGCTAGTGGAAGCCTCAGAACAGCCTGAACTGAAGCCGACTCCAAATCTACGAATCTCATCGACGTCTTATCAATGCTTCACGTCGACCTCCTTCTCCCAGCAAGCAACGTCGTCGAGTAGTGATCTCACCATTGCCAACCTCGACCATTGCGTCGTCGATATCCTCCCTCAAGACCCGCTAGCTGAAGGAGATGACCTTAGCCTGACAGCAGTGCACATCCGAGACATTAAGGACAGTATCCTCCTCCTCGGACACGTTCATGGGAGTATTCTAGCGCACAACCTCGAGCGTTGTGTCGTCGTCGTCGCTTGTCATCAGGTGGGTCTTCAACGTCAAGCGAGCATCTATCTATATACTTGAAGTATTGACAGCTAGAGCTCACAGCTGCGTGTACATAGCTCACATAACACTCACTTCCATCTTCACGTGTCTTCAAACGCTGTTATCGAGGACTGCTCTTCCCTTACCTTTGCGCCATACCCCGAATCGCTTCCACTTCCTCAAGACGTTCGACAGCAGGTGTGCCTTCCGTCTTTTCCCCTTCCTTCCATGTGTTACTTGTTTCCTCAACTTTCTTCTGACTCGTTGTCAATCTTCTCTGTGCAGAAAAGTACACATCACGCAGTGCAGGACTTCTCGCACCTTAAAAACACACCCTCTCCGCACTGGTCCGCACTCCCAGACTCTACCCCTACCGATCCCGACCGTGTTAGCGAATCGAGCGCGGGCCTCGCAGAAAAAAATGCTTCAGCATGGTGGTCTGCAATTCGGAGTTCCACGCGCAAAGCCCAAACTGCTTCTGGACAAGGACAAAAGGAGAGGGAATCACTCCTCACTCCAGTGTTTGCAAAGATGCTTCCTCAAGCTCAATAGTGCTTACTTACTTCCAGATATGCGGCTTCTTTTTCAGTGTGCATATTTCATGAGCTCTCTCGCCCACATACCATAATGATGTAAACCGAAAAAGAAAGCAAAAGTGCGAATATGCTTATTTACAAATAGTTGAGATTATATCCATGACCCATCATTAGTCTTCTAACAAGACGGCAAAAGCGATGATACAAAATAAAACAACGATATGAGTTATAAACTCACGAGAATAGCTTATTCATTTGGTGAAGAGCTTTCCTCATTTTCAGTCTGTTTCTGCGTGTGCCGATTTACATCAGTGCCAGAGTGTACTACGCAATAAAACTCGACACTTACGTTGGAGCAACTTGGTGTATCTTCAGGTGTCAGATCTTTTCATTTTCCCAGGACAGTTTCTGCTGGCATGGAAGTAGGGATTGAGCTGGTCGATTTTAGCGCCGGACTTCTTTGCGTATCACGCGTCGGCTCTTTTGAAGCAGGTGTTGCCGACTGCGTAGTTTCTGCAGGCTAAGCTTCATGCCCTGGCTGTATGCCCGGCTGCTGCTTCCTTGTCGTCTTGTAAGACGAAAGTTTGATTACGGCCGCCACGCCTATACAATAGTTGAAAGCTCCGATAGCTGCGTCCTGCCAGTCTTCAAAAACATCATGATTAATATTGACGTCAGGAAATGCCCTTTCGTACCCCTGGTAGCCAGCGACAAGACCATTTCGCAGCACGTTAAGCCGTTTTTTGAACATATCGAACGAGGTTGCAAACCTCGGGAAAAGCCCCGTGGTTCACGTTTTCCGAACCTCTTTTTTATCAGGACATTCTCTGAGAGACGTCGCCATCAAAGGAAAGCATAAATATCGAAAGCCACCATAATGACTCGATGTCGTGCGCCTCATTCTGCGAAATGGAGGCCCGGCTATAGGCTCGGAATCCAGTGTATCATCTTGTGCAGCCGCGAGTATCGGAAACGCCTTGAGTGACTCCCTGCCGACGCGAAGACATGCATGTTTACTATTACTTACAAGAACTACGGGTATATGTATGTAAATTGTATGCACGGTATATGCACGTCTACGACCCGCCCCAGTGTGTGAACGGGTTGTTCGCCCGACCTCCCGACATGCCCTGGAAGAGTTGCTGCGCTTGCTGGGCCTGCGTCGCATACGGCGAGGACGCGTTCGGTGGAGACTGCATGCCCATAGGCGGTGACTGGAACGTACCCGCCTGGAACGGCTGCTGCTGCTGCTGTTGTGGGGAGAAAAAGGGAGAGGGCTGGCCTGCCATGGCGTTGCCGTTTGCGAGAGGCGTTCCGGGGTATTGCTGCGCCTGCGTCTGCATCTGTGTGAAGGGGTTTGGCGCGTGGTTGAACGGCTGTTGGAAGGCGCTTGGCGAGCCTGTGGACATCGTGCCCATCGGTGACTGCCCGAATCCCGGGACGGGGAGACTTGTGCTTCGGAAGTTCGAGCTTGGGTTAGGAGAGGTGGATGGGAACGTTGCACCAGTTGCGGTCGGTGTTATCGACAGATTCGCGTATGGATTGGTTGTTCCTGCGGTTGGGGAGCCGAACGGAGGAGATGCGAATGCTGACGGCTGGGTTTGGCTCATGCTGGTGGGCATGGGCGATTGGAATTGCTGCGACTGGAATTGTTGATATGGAGCTTGCGAGTATTGCAGCGGCAAAGAGGAGCTCAGCGAAGGCGTCTGCAAGGAGACGAGATCATTGAACGTCGAAGGCGTGAGCGATGCTTGCTGGTTTGGCGGAGGTGCGGGAGGGGAGAATGTGGACGCAGACGTGGAAGAAGGAAAGGGATTGAAGCTCGACCTTCGCGTCGGGTTTCCGATGCTTGAGTTTGAACTAGCAATACCGGTACCGGAGGAGAGTGAGCGCGCATCTAAGGCTGGTGCCCTGGGGAGTGGGGGCTGCGCCGGCGACGTTTGCGCATATGAAGGACCGGGCTCAGACCGAATGGGCGCGGTGTGCGAGCGTTTCGGGAGCGGCAGGGTTCCCGATTGGGATGATGGTAGGGGTGTTCTGGATTGCAGAGATTGGGAGGGGCCGAGTTTCTCTGCGGCGCGTGCGGTAAGGGACCGGAAGCGCTGGAACTCGTACTTCGCTAGAAAACATTCAGCTATTTAAACTCGAGGGTTAAGACAGAGGGAAAAGGCGTACATCGGATGTACTTCTCGAGCTCGCTGTCGCGCTCCGACTCCTCCATGTTCGTTGGCAAGGGGTGCTTGGTCTCGTCTGGATTCCAGTACTCGTTCGCGCGTACGTTACCGATGGTTTTCATATTCTGGGCAGGCAAAGCGCGTTGATTCACTCTTTATGATGGGACGAGTAACGCAAGGCTACGCACCTCGACTTGCTCCTTGGACCAGTCATCGAGCGTAAGGCTCTTTCTGGATTCAAGATGTTAGTATGCGGCGGGACAATAGGACGGACTCGGAACGTACACCTTGGTGACATGCGTTCCGATCTTGCGGTGGATGCTCGCGCAGCGAACACTGGATTGGCATAATGCGATCGGACCTTGAGGATAAGGAGGATTGAGGAGCGGATACTTACCAGAGAAAGATCCCAAGATTATGCGATGCCCAGCGGGGAGCTTTGGCTAGTAAAGTTCATGTACATGAGTTCAGCTGTCTTTTGTACAATTGGTGAAGCATATAGACCTTTGCAGTCGGCGCATACATCTGAGAGCAGAGCGACTGGTTAGTTACCGCTGTCGATATGTGAGTGACGAGGGAACTGACCGTTTCCGGGCTGGGAGACGAGCTCGATGAGGATGCGCTGGTTCCTCTCTGCAGTGATCTTGCTCACACCGGACATCTTGCCTGCTGATGTCGATGTGGTGGTCGTCGTCGTCGTTCAGTGAGTGGCGGTCGTATGAGATGAACGCGTGTTGTACGTATTATTGACATATGATATACGCGATCGGCATGTCTTACGCGGATGCATCAGTATATTCGAGTATTTACTTTATTTATGCTACATTTTCTATTTTTCGTTAGAATTGTTAGAGTGGAATGGGGCGTGTACGAGTGGCTGCAGACGTGAAGCTCATGTGAACTGCTACTGGTAATGTTCGTCATCACCGGACGGGCTCAACTTGAATTACTTTGCCCACGTATACTTCGTGTCTCCACTCCAGGCTCTGCGCTCATAGGAGCATTTCTACAGCAGCGACGACGACGGCAACGATACACTTATATGGCAGCAATTGCAAGTAAGCAACACATGAAGAGCGCGCAGGTGTTTGACCCGAGGAGGGTCGCTGCCGACGTGCGCGCGCTTGCGGACTCGGACACACAGATTGCGAGCCTTGTGCGCGAGGCGCTGGATGTCATCTACCAGGCTCTTGACGAGCATGGGTGTGTCTTGCATGCTCTATAATGTACTGAAGACTAACGGGCCACTGAAGGCACGAGCATGTGTCGCTCAGCTTCAATGGAGGCAAGGATTGTCCGTCCGTCCGTGTCTACTCGATATTGCTATACTGTCTTACACTTTGCACCGATACTGTAGGCACTGTTCTCTTACACCTCTTCCTCGCAGCACTCGGGACGCGCCCATCCTCCCTAAAGGAAGCCTACCGGATCCCAACGCTGTACATTCCTCTCCCATCGCCGTTCGCCGAACTCGAGGAGTTCATTACAGAATCCGTCACGGCGTACAACCTCGATCTATACCACTGCTCTCCGCCGCACTCCGAGGCACCCTCAGGGTCCGGTGCCGATGCTAATGCGAAGGGAGAGGAGAGCTCGCGCGACCTTCCGATCGAGAGCGTCACCCGCCCGACGTCGCCGCAGCCTAACGGTGGGGGAAAGTATCCGGTCGGGAAGGCGCGCGGCGGGGAAGGGATGCGCCGTGCGCTCGAGGTGTACAAGACCGACTTCCCGCACGTCGAGGCCATCCTTATTGGGACGCGCCGTGGAGATCCTCACGGAGGTCAGTGCAAGTCTAATATTTAGCTCGTGTGTGCGCGCGTTGTATGCTCATCCCGAAATGAATGCCTGTATGAAGCGACGCTGGGCTTCCGCAACATGACGGACGCGGACTGGCCGCGCTTTGAGCGCGTACATCCGATTATCAACTGGTCCTACACGGACGTCTGGACCTTCCTCCGTACGCTCTCTGTGCCGTATTGCGCATTGTACGACCGCGGGTGCGTTTTCTCCCATCTCCGTCCCCGTTTGCAGACACTGATTGACTGGACGCACAGGTACACAAGCCTTGGCTCGACGTACAACACATACCCCAACCCTGCGCTCCGCATCCGGCCGGTATGCACCTCGCGGTCGGCGCTTCCCGCCCTCTCGTTCCCCAATCCCGAACCTGTCCCAACACTACCCGTGTTGAACGCGGACTCGGGCGCGCTTTCGGTCAATTCGGAGCGGACGACGCCCGATATTACGGGTCGAGAAGGCGCCGAAAATGGGGATGGGAATGAAGTTGAGAATGGAGGAGAGGAGGAGAGGTACTTCCCGGCGTACGAGCTCGTGGATGGGAACCTAGAGCGCGCGGGCCGCGGGAAACCGCCGGTGAAGAAGAACGAGTGGACTAGAGACGCGGAGGATGTGGAGTTGGAGGGCGTCTTGTAGAAAAAATAGAACAGACCAGATTGCGGACTGATGATTCGCAATTTAGTCTGTTTAGTATATTTTGTATGAGGATGGTTCTGAGCACGATACTAATGCGTTGATAACTGTGTATACATATGTGTACTGTCTCTGCACTGAAGATTCGGGTATCTACTGATTACAGTCTCGTGGCTCTATCCAAACCCAATAACTTATAAAGTAATGCACTGTCTGTCGTGTATATAACTGGTCTCACTCGGGTTTATCGCGCCCGTCTACATTGCCCGCCTCGATCTCGTCTAGCGCCACGCGCTCGTATGGCTTTTCGGACGGGATGGCAGGCGGACGTTGCGACTCGAGGTGCTTGACCCAGGTGTAGAAGATCGAGCCGCCGAGGATGATGGCAATGGAGGCTGCGCGTCCGCTGCAATTCATAAGTTCTCGCTTAGCAATTTGAACAGCAAGTAGAGAAGAGGTGAGGTGAGGTGAGCACCTGGTGATGATGTCGTGGAAGATCCAGACGCCGAGGAAGGAGGCGGCTACGCCACGTACGGCGGAGGAAACCATGTGCGTGATGGGTGAAGTCACCTTGATGGATAGCAAGGAGGCGATACTCATAAGGAAACCAAACGTTCCCTGCGCAACATTAAATATGAGATCCGCATAACTTCAGGCAGAGAGAATCTACCGTTATAAGAGACCCCCACACGAATGTCCTTAACAGGACCGCGTCGCCATACACAAGAGTTATCACACCCGAGACTTCTCCGCTCAACAGTACCACCACGCTCAGCACGACTGCACTCAGCAAATTGGTGTACCAGCACAGATCAAGCGCCGAATCATTGAGCAGCTTGATGGCTTTCTTGATGACAACGGCGTGCAGTGCGGTCGTCGCGCTGCTGGCGACGCCGAAGAGGACGCCCCTAGCGGAGACATTCACGCCATCGAGGAAGACGCCGACGAAGAAGCCGAGGGTGACGACTGCGCAGGCGACGAGGATGGCGCGGGAGGGCCGCGCGGAGAGGAAGACTGCGGAGGTGGCTACCGTGAAGGGAAGGACGAGCCCGCGTGCGACCTGGTAGAAGGAGGCGTCGACATATTTGAGAGTAAAGTTGCTGAAGCTGGTTTCGCAATACCGAGTACTGAGAGTCAGATGCGAGGCGAGACAAAAGGTGGATAGAAGGGCCGAGAACAGACCTGAGGCCGATAACATTGAGGGTGACCATGGGCGCGAGACCCTTGCAAAGCGCCCAATCAATGTGGAAGGGGACTTTGAGGAGACCCAAGGCGTGCGAGAGAACGAAAAAGAGGACGGCAATGACGAGCTGCGTGAGGAGGAAGAACAGCGGCACAGCGGTGCTATTCAGCACCCATTTGTTACTAGACTTCTCGTGAGCGAGAGACTTATGGCACTTCAGAAGTAAAATAATTTACGCCATGACCATCTACGGCACAAGTAAATGTGAGAGCTCGCATGGAAGACAGAAGTAAAACATACTGCAAGGGCGGCGACCATGTAGAATGAGACGGTGCCAAACTGCAAGGCGGTGAGTTAGTTCGCATTGAAAATGCACAGACACAAGAGCCTCGTACGACGAGCAGTCTTTCAGGAGGCTTCGGTGAATTCTGTTGAGCCATTTCAGCGCAGAGATAGAGAAGGGGTATACAAGTAGGTTGTAGAGAGTGCCGGGTGAAGCAAAGTGTAGATGCGCAGCACTAGTACTAGCGTGCCGAAAGCGATGAGACGCGGGTGACGGTCTTGGTCACGGTCGCGTCTTGTCACTTGAGCGCGTCAGTCCTTTTACAACTTTTTGACTCCGACGCCCAGCGAGCTCGATATCCGCTAGCTACGTTCATTCGTTTTCTTTGCTTACCAGCACCTTCAAAAAATATAGAAATGTCTGGAGAATCTCAACCTCCACCTACGTTCCAGCCAAATGGTACGCCAATTGCTTGCATTACACGTAGTACGATGTGTCTTACTCACGGCCTCACAGACGCAATAGATACTATTAAAATCATGCTAGCAACAGATAACCACATAGGCTATCTTGAGCGTGACCCCATCCGAGGACGCGACTCTATAAACACGTTCGAGGAAATACTCCAGCTCGCCGTCAAACATGATGTAAGCCACTAACATTCTCTTTTGCAATTCATTCATGTTCCTGTCCTAGGTGGACTTTATCCTCCTAGCAGGCGACTTGTTCCACGAGAACAGACCATCAAGAGACTGTATATACCGTGTTATTGCACTCCTAAGAGAATACACGTTAGGGGATAAACCCGTACAGGTTGAGCTACTTAGTGACCCGGAGGAGGGAAAGGCCTCTGGATTCTCGTGAGTTATATCGTTTTGTAACATGTATACGTGTCCGACTAGTCAGGTTTCCGGCCGTCAACTATGAGGATCCCAACTTCAATGTCGGCATACCTGTTTTCTCAATACATGGCAACCACGATGACCCCCAAGGCGCAGGACCTGTAAGAGTCTTCAGCAACTCCTCGCTTGTTCGCAGATGAATTGTTTTCTCTTTCAACAGGAAGGAGCCCTCTGCGCCCTTGATTTGCTTTCTGTCACCGGCCTGCTCAACTACATGGGCAAGATCGATCTTCCTACGACTGATGCAGAAGCGCAGACATCGGGCATCGCAGTTAAACCTGTTCTTCTTAAGAAAGGAAACACGCGAGTCGGACTGTATGGCATTGGGAATGTCAAGGATGCGCGGATGCACTTCGAACTCCGAAGTAACCGTGTGAGAATGTATATGCCTAGAGACAAGCAGGACTGGTTCAATATCTTGCTGCTGCATCAGAACAGGTACTTACTCTGTCTCGTCTTCTTATCCCGCATGTCTTTCTTACGGCTGACGTGAAATACTGATGTAGAGTGAAACGAGGCCCACAAGAGTCGGTGCCTGAGGGCATGTTCGATGACAGTATTAATCTTGTCATTTGGGGACATGAGCATGACTGTCGCATTATACCCGAACCGGTCGCAGGAAAAGAGTACTATATCTCTCAGCCAGGATCTTCAGTAGCAACTTCCTTGGCTGATGGTGAAGCGCTTGAGAAGTAAGTATGATCTTAATATTCCCGGCCGTCATTCGCGAGTTTTTTAATTTCGCTTGACTTCGTTTAGACATGTGGCACTACTTCAGATCCAGGGAAAGGAATTCCGCATGGAGCCGATTGCTCTGCGCACCGTACGTCCGTTTGTCATCGATGAGGTCTCCCTCATTGAGGCGGCGGAAGATGAAGGTTTTGACGTCACTGATCAAATCGAGGTTGGCAAGTTCTTGAAGAGAAAAGTGCGCCCGCTATCGGTTTCCTACTCTGAAAAGCCATTGACTATGTTTTGTTTTGGTCATAAGGTTAATGAATTGATTGACAAAGCGAATGCACAATGGGAAGAGCGAAACGTGCAAGCGCTAGAGAGAGGGGAGGAGGCACTACCTGCGATGTTGCCTTTGATTAGACTAAAGGTACTAAACACGTTCATTTATGCTGTTCGTCCTGCATCGGGTGCAGTATTAATTGAATCTAAACCTTAAGGTCGATACAACTGACGTCGCAGAGATGTCAAATCCCATCCGCTTCGGTCAAGAGTTCCAGGGCCGCATCGCCAACCCACGCGACGTCCTCCTCTTCCACCGCTCCAAGAAGTTTGCCTCGCGCTCGAAGGCAAGGAACAATATAGAGCAACCGGAGCTGAGCATCGATGACCCTGACATGCCGGTCAGCGAGAAGCTTGCAAGGGTGCGTGTCGGCACGCTTGTGAAGGAGTATCTTGCGAGTCAGGAGATGCAGTTGCTTGGCGAGGCCGGCATGGGTGATGCGATTCAGCTGTTTGTAGAGAAGGACGATCCTCATGCCATTTCTTCGTGAGTGCTTCATTTGTGCTCCGATCATACCTTGCTGAGTTGAGAGAAGATATGTGACCTCGAATTTGAGATCTCTGATGAAAGGCGTGCAAGCCAATGGCCAGATTGAGGAGGAAGAGTTGGATGGCGTGGTGAGCAGCCTATTGTGCAATGAGTTTCCCTACGTTTCTCATATTGTCGTGATACAGGTTCAAGAAGCTCGAAAGAAGCACGAAAAAGATTATGCAGAAAGACAGAAGGGAGGAAATACCGCATTGGCAAAGGTAACTTTGCGTTCTCATTATTATCGACGCATATTTTTTAACGATGCTCTCAATAGGGACAGAAGGCCGCTGGATCTGATGCTGATTCAGTCGACTCGATGGTGATGGAGTTGGATGACGATGACGAAGACGAATTTGAAGAACCGGCTCCGAAGAAGGCAACGAAAGCTTCTGCGACAAAAGGGAAAGGAAAGGCACCGGCAAAGACAGCGCCTGCGAAGGGTAGAGGTAAAAAGGCTACTGTGGGTGTCCTCATCTTCCTCCATCAATTGCTGTATTGAAAATGCTTGTAGGTGGACTCAGACGATAACGATAACGATGACTTCGAAGAGGTCGAGGAAGAGCCTAAGGCGCCGCCGAAGAAAACAAGCCGAGCAGCCATCTTGAGGTCCTTCCCCTCTTTGCTCCGTAGCGCACTGGTTTCTGAATATCTCCTTTGCAGTCAATCCTCAAACACGAAGAAGGCACCAGCACGCGGAAAGGTAGCCACATCACAGGCAAGCACGAAGGCCAAGCAGGCTACCTTGAGCTTTGCACCTTCTGGAACTGGCGCCAGGAGCCGCACTACGCGAACTGCGGCTACTGCTGCCAGGGGAAAGATGCAGAAAGTTGTAAGTATCTTCATTTTAATTGATAAGATGTACTCATAGGCAGAGCATGTCGCTTTAAACAGGTCGACGTAGACAGTGATAGTGATGACTGATTTTCTTGGATCAAATAGTAAATGCCTACCAGTAACTCCATCTTTTTTGTTTCTAGCATTAGTTAGCCGCCTTACTCTGCACCTCTGTTAACCAGAAATTATGTATGTATCTGTAGTTCGTATCTCTCCACTGATTAAGCATCGTAGTCCATCCGGTCTCCTCCCATTATCCGTTCCGTCAATGCCTCGCAAGAGACCAGCATCTTTATCCGCTCGATGTGGCTCTTGTGAACGGCGTAGTGCACGTTGTCAACGACCGCAAGGTCTTGTTCTGGCACGGATAACAAGGTCGCCGCCGCTTTCTCTACATCTGCATTTCTGACGCGAGGGCCCCATATGCTACCTTGATACGCGTCTATGACACGAATTGAAGTAAGGGAGATGAGCTCGGAAGCGCATGCAATCCTCGCGATTTCAGATGGGTCCAAAAATGTGACCTGACCGAGATAGATAGACTGTAGGTAGGGCATGGGTGACGACGATTCGAACACCACCCTGTCTATGCTTGACGTCCATGAACTCTCAGACGCATGTGACAGCTCATGTGTTGGCCCCTGCGCTTTCTCGAGCCGGAACACGCCCAGTGCCTCAGCGAGTGGATGGGTGGGACCACCCTGGGTAGACTGAGGAAATGATAGGTTCGTCAGCTTAAGGTGGCGAAGGTTCGTCCATGAGCGCATTGCTTTGAACAAATATCTAGCGGCTGTTGGAACGATCTATCGAGGATGAAATAATGGTCTCAAGCTCAGTTATAAGCAGTAACGCAGAAAAAAGACTCACTGCGATGGAGAAATGATGAGCTGGATCGGGGCCTGTCCATATAAACTCCTCTGGACTTTTAATATAGTTTTATAAGCATTCGGAGAATTCATTTGAAGACAAGATATCGCACTCTGTCAGATCAAGAGCCTCGGAAAGATATTCGCAGTTTGTGTCAAAGATATGTGAGTTTAGGCACATCTGTATGCGTCTCAATCTCAACGTGCGTTTGGAGGAGCGTCCATGTTGCTTGTATTCTGACTCCAAGGCGGATGTTGGCGCAGAATCCGTTATATGGAGAAGAAGGTCGCGAAGGAGCTTGAACAGACGGAAGTCCGCTGTCCCACCTGCGAGGCTAATCAAAAGCACCCTTGGGCGGAGAAAGAGGTTATTGCAGGTCCTCACGAATGAGTCGAGCTGCCACATCGACGAGAAGCGCAGCTCCGAGTGTAGGATAGACAAACATAAGTTGCGGAATACAGAGTTGACCAGAAGGAGGGAGAGGGGATGTCGAGGTGTCTGATGAAGCACAAGTTCAAATATTCGAATAAGGATCTCTGGAGGAAGAGAGTGATACATGATTTTTGAGGAGGCTGAGCTTTAGTATCAATATTGTTGTCTGCATGCGAGAATTAAGCGCGTTGAAGTCAAATCAGTTACATAAGCATATGAATGTCCCAATGCAGGCCGTACGTTGGACATCTCTAGATCTTGAATTCGACCTCTGAGCTCGTGAAAAATGTACTGCGCTCCTTGCACTCGATACTTCAACCTAGGCCGACCGACTTGTGCAGAACAGACGGAAGACAGACTACGTCTTCAGCCATCTTGTATGTAGTTCATACTCATAGTCCAAACGGTTCGGACAAATCAACGGCAACATGCTTCTCGGTATATCTCCCTCGAAGCAAATTCAGAGAGTATCTTGGCATAGGTAGAATCCCGCAGAAATGTCACGTACTGGCCCGGAAGGCATTGCAACATCATATTCAAAAGTCTACAGGTCTTGAATAATGTATGATTAAAATTAACATGTTGACGGACTCTGAGTTGCTTCCGTAGGTCATGACGCCATATATCCTGTCATATTGCTCATTCAATTCTTTCGGACAGACGTTGGGCCTCACCGTCTTTTTTGGTCAAAGAAGCTCGCTGTCAGTTGTTTCGCCTTCGGCTCTTTCTCAATTGGTAGTGCGATACATCGGCTAGTCGGTGCACTCGCGGCGTATTTTCGATTCAGCGGGATGCGTTCACAAGTTCAGGAATGCGGAGGTGCAGCTCCGAGCATTAATCCAGCTCAGGGAAATGATTATGTGTCTTCAATACTGGATAATCATACCCTGGTACAGTACACAGTAGCGTGTGCGTACAGTTCAAATGCGATATAAGTCTGTTCTCTCTCTCTCTCGTCTCATTACGATTGCTAATACAACTAATAGCCTCACTTCCCATAGCACATGATATAGCAGGAGGTCTGCACACGTGCACCGGGCAGTTTGTGACATAATGGTGCGCCGCACCTGAGTTCATTGCATAGGGGCTTTTCGAAGGACATCTAGTGGGATCTGAGGTGATCTGTACCTTGAGGAGCAGAAGAAGGGTACGGAGAGGGGCCTTAAGAAGGATCGCTCAATTCACCAGCGGGGACCAGCAGACATGACGGAGAGAATACGAAATAGCGTCAAGTTGATGGCTAGAGCGAGCGGAGAAGATGACTGCTGAACTCGTGGCCATACGTGCTTCCTTCTGTAATGGACACGATGGCCGAGTGAGTGGTGGAATTTGTATCAACGTTGCTTCAATTCGCACGGTGAAGCTTCAGCTTGGGAAACGTTCACTCCGACTCTGAACACATTTGAAGAAGCTCCGAGATTCGACAATCCTTCCACATCTCCTGAGCCGTAAATACACACCACCTCCCGGTCGATTTACGCCGACGCACCTCGTGGGTTTCAAGGCCAGTAAAAGGAACCAAAGCACGCTCGTGCTAGCGCGGAATAACTGTCAAAAAACCATACATGGTACTTCTGCACAAAAATATCTCTACATGGTAAAGCTACGCATCCCATGGCGAAAATATCTGCAAACGTGCTTTCTGAGCATTTTTGCACGAATTTGTCACCACTTTTTCACGGGTCATCACGAAGCTCAAGTCCCCAACTTCGCCGTCACCCTGATCTACTTGCAACATGATGCGTAAGCGCAGTGCATTCTGCCTTCTGTTCGGAAAGCCTCCCTGAAAATTATAAATGCACTAGCCTCCGTCGGAATCCAGCATCTTTTCACATTTCGTTCCCATCTACTCTGGACACGTCCAAACCTTTACACCATAATGCAAGTCCTCGCCGTCCTACTCGCCCTCGTCGCTGCCGCCTTCGCACAGCGTATCTCCATCGGCGCGCCCCTCGCAAACCAATCCCTCACCGTAGGGCAGAATACGTCCGTCTTCGTCCTCAAGCCTGTGCGCCCCTCCCTTCCTTATGCATTACAATGACTCATTTAAACTGCAGGACTCCCTGAGCGCCTCCACTGAAATCGGAATTGCCATCCTGCTTCATCACTGCACCCAGTCGCCGTGCGAAGACGCCTCCCAAACTATGGGCTTCGTCCTGTACGCTGGCGCGTTTGACCCGCAGCGCGGCGCGGGCTTCTTCGGCCAGCCGGTGCAGAACTTCAGTGTTGCGATTCCCGACAGTTTCGAGCCGGGTCAAGCGGTACTGAGCATTCCGCACGCAAGCCTCATTGGGGTGAGTATTGGCCTTTCTTTTCTATCTAGAGTTCGGTTTTTCTGAAAAGAGAAAATTGCTCTTCTGAATATGGATGAACAGGCTGGCCCGTCTCTGTTCTCTGAGATTGCCAACGTGACGGTCAACATCGACTAACTTGGTCACCAGCGGACTGCGATTTTTTATTATCTAGTTCATGGACGTTCATCCGGACCATATCCCGTTTTCATACCCGAACATTCATGATCTATCGGGATTTTGTTTTGTACATACAAAATGGCAGAGATGCATATCCATCTCCTTTCATACATTTGTAGCCATGTCATTTTACTGTTTCAAGGTCGGGTTTCAAAGATATACTCAGCTGATCAATATAAGATATCTATGACGGATGACCTTTCTTGCTGGAAAGGCTGGGCATTGGGCAATACGGCCCCGAGAAATGATGTGGTGACCTCGCGACGTGAGTTGAAGTTAAAGTCGGCCTTCTTCAAGTTGGATTCAATCTTCCTCTATAACTGGCAAAAATTTGTTTGTTTGTTTTTGCGAACGATTTGCTCTTAAGCTAAGGCCAGTACTAGTCCTCTACTGTGCAGAACCGCCGTGCGAATACTCGCTCATCAACATGGACAGTGTGTGCTCCACTGTTGTCGGCGATGCGAACGCGACGCTCGATTTCTCCTCGTGAGGATGAGAACAATGTCCATACAGTGTATGTCTGATATACCCATCTTTTTTGAGAAAAAAATGGAGTGCCAGTGTGTTTCGTATGTGTAACGTTCCAGATACGATCATTTCGCTGCTGCGTCCCTGTTGTCCGAAAGCATCACGTCAAGCTTTGCAGAATATCAATCTTCATCTGCAGATGTCAAGAATGAGTCAATTGATTGCATCGGTGGGCCTCAATCTCAGAACATTACAGTAGTAACATGAAGTTTGGCTAACTAACAAGGAAGGTATCCATATGTAAAATAAAAAAAGATGTCAAGTTGTGCCCAAGGCAAGAGTCCGTCACGCTATGAACAAAATCTTGATGTACTGTAAATATCCAATCATGAACATTATAAGTCCGACCGAGCATCGATGGATAGGATGACGGTGATTTGTAGTAGAATAGTGAATCAATCAACATTGACTGTCACATTGGCGATCTCTGTGAACAGGGACGGTCCGGCCTATTAATCACGATAATAAGATCAGTACGATCCAACAGACTGCAGTTGAACCAAAGTTAATGATGCTACTTACCCCGATGAGGTTCGCATGCGCAACACTCAGCACTGCCGGGCCCGTCGAGAACGAGTCCGGAATCGCAACAGAGAAATTTTGCAGCGGCGCCCCGTTGAAGCCGGTACCACGCTCCGGGTCGAACGGGCCCGCGTACAGGACGCTTCCGAGGGTCTGGCTGGCGTCCTCGCAAGGAGACTGCGAGCAATGATGCAGCAAGATGGCGATGCCGATCTCAGTCGAGGCGCTCAACGAGTCCTAATGTCCGCCATTATAAACAAAACAATCAATAAATGAAAAGTATTGGAGTATAGGGGAAGGAGACGTACGGGCTTGAGGACAGAGACAGTGGTATTCTGACCCGCGGCAAGCGTTTGGCCTGCTACGGGCGCGCCGATGGAGATGCGCTGCGCGAGGGTAGCGGCGACGAGGGAAAGGAGGACGGCGAAGACTTGCATGGCGAACGTCGTAAATTATCGAGAGGAAGATCTACGAATAGCTGGGGTAAAGCGAATGGGCTTGGTGTGCCTCGAATTAAACGTGA
Source organism: Porodaedalea pini (assembly GCA_002794775.1). Classification (NCBI taxonomy): domain Eukaryota; kingdom Fungi; phylum Basidiomycota; class Agaricomycetes; order Hymenochaetales; family Hymenochaetaceae; genus Porodaedalea; species Porodaedalea pini. Next base: position 115,612 of record NBAY01000043.1, on the reverse strand, counting down.
ACAGACGCTGGATCCCGGCAGAAGCCAGAGTTCTTATATCCATCCGAGCCAGGGAAGGCTGTACGCATCATGATATGAGTTGATCGGAGTGACAGGAAGTTGCGGCCTAAATGGCCATACTTGCATCTGATGACCCGTCGCGGCGCTGCAATGAAACGCGGCAAGCGCGGGTGATCGTGGGTAAAGCACCGGTGAGCTTATGCAGGGGCGCTTTATTAGAGAAAGCGGCTTACTGACGTTGAACATAGCGTGCATAGCTTTGCGATGTATGTAGTAAAATTCGTCATGTCCTGAGTGCCGTACATTTGACAAACATTCTCTGCAAGCATGAGCGCACCTCAGATCCTTTTTCTGGCCTTGAAACATACATAGGTTGAGTGACTTCGGAGAGTAGACCGAAGGGTAGTACTAGGGTAGTTCCGTGCAACTCGAAAGATCTAGATGAGCCCCAGTAGAGCTCTTTAGATTGAAAGGATAAAGGTTGACGTAAGCTCGAGCCCTGAGCTCATTCGAGCCGAGGCGGCAAGGTCAAAACAATCAGATCTCACACTACTGAATTGCCGGTGTATGCGTCGTCGAGCCACGCGGGTATAGTTTCTGTCTACGATGAGCGAACTCTAGTTAAACGAAGAAAAGAATTGTCGTATTGTAACAAAAATTCCGGGTAGTGCGTGGAAGCTCAATGACGAAAAATGTTGTGCGGGCCTAGTTAGCAATCTCTTGATAATTGTGCATATGAGAGCTCAAACTGGATTCATACCTGTACTGACGCAAGGATACGCTGGATGAGAAATACAATGACCAACCGAAGGCCGCTGCTAAGCAAGGCACGAACAAAAATGTCATCCCTCAGACCAAGGAGAGGAAGATGGGCCGCCTATAGAGTCTACCCTTGCACCAAGGAGCCACTTAAGAGGCTGTGGTAGGGAGTGTGTATTGTGTTTGTTGAGTGCGATCACAACCAGAGAGACATGTTGACAGCAAGTATTGACAAGGGACATAACACGCTCTCCATCCGTCCTTGACACTGTGTTGTCCGCAATCACTTGAGTGCTCCAGCTCACTATTGTAAAAGAGGGTTCTAAAATTCTATTTTTTGTTGGTAAAATGGTCTTGCATCATGTTGAACATTGGATGCTTGTCACATTCCAAACTGATGCAACGTGCTTAAGATGCATGACTGAAGCAGCCGGAGCGTCAGTTTGGAACGCGACAAGCATCCACCCATCACTGTCCAACACAGTGCAAACCTCCCTACCAATAGAAACAGGATTTAAAACCCTTTATTTTACAATAGCAAACTGGAACACTCAAGTGATTGTGGATGACACAGAGTTAAGGACAAGCGAAGAGTATGTTATGTCCACATCAATGCTCTTCAGCACTAGTACTGCTGTCTCTCTGGCTATGATCGTGCTCAATGAGTACAATACCTTCTATGCATTTCTTTCATAACATACGCATCGTGCCACAGAGTCACCTTATCTATCTCGGCCTTGCCCTCGTTGTTGTCCCATGCATCTGGGACATGCTTCATGGCTGTTGCTGCGCGTGCGCGCTGTGTTGCGTATTCCTGATTGCGATTCAGTCAATTGGATGAATGAAAACAGAAATTAACGAGCAGGGATCTCACATTCGTATTGCTGGGGACGGGACTGGAGCGAGACCAAGGATTAGTGTTGGATTCTGCACTGGAGGTACTTGACATATGCCGAAGCCGCCGCTGCGCGGGGCGGAAAGAGGATGGCGGGAGGACGCAACAGAGGTCGCGTGCTTCGAGTTGCTTAAGCGCGGGACACTCAAGCTAGTGAAGCTCGTCTCACTACTATTTCAAGGATTACGGACACAATTACGACCTCTCTTTGACTTTGAGGTCGCTTAGCATCGGCAAGGTCGACAATTATAATGAGAACGGATGCATAAACGTCAAAAATTCTTCCAATACATATGTTGCATACATGTATGTGTGTGTACAATGTACATACACGTACGCCATCTATATACATAAATCTCCATTGAATGAGCATAATGAGAAGCTGGAAATGTAACAAGCCATCGAGGTCGCCTGAAAAACAATGCGAGAACAAAAACGACACCCCTCAGATCGAAGGAGAGGAAGATGGTCCGCCGAAAGGGTTTGCTCTTGCACCAATAAGCCACTTCAGAGGCTGCGGTGGGTATGCCGCTACGTCTGTACACAATGGTGCAGTAGAATAGGATACGCACGATGATGAGGGCGCATTGAATGTGTTTTGCATAGTGTCGAGATAAGTTGAGTATTTCTTGCAGACTAGTAATATTCCCGAGATGTTGCCATCCCGGAGAGCTTGAAGCAAACCAACCGGTCGCTGATAAGATACATGAACGAGCTCAGTGGTTGTACTTCCGTGCACAAGAATTCGGCGATCATTTCAGGTCCGTACATTTCGACAAGCAAGTTGAAGGAAAAGACCCAGACGTGCCAGTGCGACGTGCATTTTCTTGAATAAATTGCATCATCACGTGCTATACAATTTAGGCTCCGACTGTTCCAGTCACGCTCGCGAGCGCGTCGCGTACGCGTCAGTTTGGAACGCGACAAGCATCCGCCATCGCCATCGGCGTCGATGTTCGCACAGTGAAAGCCTCCCTACCAATAGAAACAGGGTTTAAACCCATCTATTTTACAATAGTGAGCCGGAACATTCGACCGATTGTGGACGACACAGCGCTAAGGACGAGCGAAGAGTATGCTATGTCCGCGTCAATGCTCTTCAGCACCACTATCTTTCTCTCGCTTCTCAAGGAATGCAACATCTTCTATGTCCTTCTTGCTGAGACTTAACTAGAGCTCATCTACATCATTGACACAACGTCTGCTATGTATGAGATGGTCTGACCTCGAATTCCGGCTAGACTCGCTTGCTCGAATCGTCTCAGTCTGGGACTCGCGGCACAGCCGCCTTCATCCTATAAGAATACCCTCGCCCTCGACCCCCTCCTTCCTTCAATCCACGACCACCCCAGGTTTACGATTATTGCTGCTAAAGCTTTTCCATAACAATCACACCATAAAAACACAATGTTTGGCGTTACCAACAGCTTCTTGCCTGCTACAAGGGCGTTCCAGGTACGTCTACCCCATTTCCGTCCCCTCCACCTCACTGTTCTGACTCTTTGTGACAGACGACGTACGCGAAGGTGACCGCACTCGGCGGCCTCAGCGGAAAACTCGCCGACTACACCCTCCTCAAGAAGCTTGGTGAAGGTTCCTTTGGTTCCGTCTGGCTCTCCGAGACGGTCATGACATGCGGCAAGCGTGCCCTCGTCGCTGTCAAAGCCGTCAGGAGGGCAAGGCTGATCCGCGGCCAGGTTTCTCTTATCCACGAAGAACAGCAGCTAACAAAGTTCTTCACCGATATTGACGCTGGCTTAGGTTACTTCCCACAGATAGTCGAGTCGTTCACGGACGAAAACAATTACTATATTGTACAGGTATGTCTCAGTCGCATGTCGTGTCTCATTCTTATCCTAACTAGTCATGCCTATGCAGGAATACATGCCAGGCGGGACGCTGCGCGATGAGATGGAACGCAACGGTGGAAGGCTCACGGTGGACAGGGCCAAGTTCGTTTTAGCCCAACTTGTACGTCCTCGTCTTACTCTTCGTCTCGTTCCGTAACTGACTCTTGCCTCACCAGATCACCATTGTGAAGAGGATGCACGAGCTCGGTGTCATGCATCGCGACATCAAGCCCGAGAACATCCTACTCGACGCGGCAGGAAACGTCGTCCTCACAGACCTCGGACTGGCCCGCCGTTTCTGCTCACTGCGCGAGACGCCGAAAGGTCTCGTCGCCTCTGGTCCGATCCTCATGGCGCACGACGGATGCGGCACGCCTGGGTACATGGCTCCCGAGGTGCTCTACGACGATACTCACACATACACTGTTGACATGTACTCGCTGGGTGCACTGTTCTATGAGATGATCTTCGGCATCGTGAGTCGCTACTTTCCTTTCCGTTTCCTCCCTCTGACATTTACTGATGCACTGCCTGCAGTTACCGTTCCCACAATACGACCCCAACCGCCTGGCGTATGCTATGCTTAACAACCTGTTCGCGGTCCCGATAGGCGGACTTGATCCCACGTTGGCTAATCTTATGTTATCGGTAAGTTTCTATCGCCGTTACTGTCATTGCTCAGCAGGATACTGACTGTCACTCCTGTTTAGCTCCTGACGATTGAACCCCATCGTCGGATCACTGTCTGGCAGGCAATGGCACATCCGTTTTTCTGTGACATGTATGTTCGCTATGCCTCGGTTTATGTCGTCCTCGACGCTGACGACGTTCGTTTGAACAGTGACTGGGATCTCGTGGCGCACCGCAAGTACGCGGTACCTGTCGAATGGGCACCTCCGATCTCGCGCATCGACCGCAGGAAGACGATCGACAAGAGTATCCTGATTGACAGACTCAGAGTACGCAAGTCGTTCGCTCGTCACCGGCCCACTCGGTTGGACCGCGCATTCGTTACACCGCGCCGGACACCGACCGTGAAGCGTCCTGGCCCGCCGCCGCAGCTACAGAATCGGCAGCGTGGTCTGCGCCGCAAAGTGATCGGTGCGCTCCGCCTCGCGGGCATGCGCCGCGAGGCTGCGCAGACGCCATCGCCGTCACCGACTCCGTCCCCGCCCTTGCCAGCCGCACCGATTCGGGTTGAGGCTGACATCGAGATCCAGACGATGAAGAAGCGGTCTGAGATCCTTGAGGAGGACGAGACTGTCATGAACCGGCCTAGGTCTCTTGAAGAGGGTGAGATCGTAGAGGAGACGGACATGGACATGATGTCTGTCTGCGTCAGCCCAGTTCCCGTCCCGGTTCGCACGGCAGCCATTGCGATTCCGAATGCGCGTGCTGCACCCGTCGAGACTGCTCCTACGGCTGTGTACTCGGCGTTCGAGGTCTCGATCGAGTTGCTCGACGAGATCCTGCTCTCCTCGCCCGCTGGGATGGGTCCCGGACGCGTCTTAGGCTTCCAGGCGCCGCCCTCGTCGCCGTCACCCCCGACGTCGGCCTTCGCACCTATGCAGGTCATGCAGGGCCACCTTGCGCCACCGACGGTGCCTGCACTCGATGCATTTGGGACGTCGCCCCCAGTTACGCTGGGCCCGGTAACGCCTGTCTCTGGGCGGTCGCGGGTGCCAGGGATCGGGCTGACGTCGAAGGAGCGTCACTATCTGGCTCTGGCTTTTTCCTAGGTTCCTTTTTCCAGCTTCTCTTTTAGCTCGCCATATAATCAAGACATCTAATAGCTGCCGACAACTATACTTCGTCGACATGCCTCTTCTGTGCTTCTTTCTCTCTCTGTCTCCGTCTCCGTCTCTGTCTCTGTCTCTGTCTCTGTCTCTGTCTCTGTCTGCGTCTGCGTCTCTGTCTGTCTCTATTCCCGCTCTTCTCTTCGCTGCTCGCCACAAAATCTCACAAAAACTAAAACAAAATCAAAAAATATCAACATCAAAAACATGCTACTAACGACAATCCTAATTCTTAATATCACGTTGCTTCCGACTCTCTTCTGTGTTCTCTCTGCTCTCTCTGCTCTGCTTTCCTCCTCCCTCCTCCCCTCCCATTCCAATCCCTAATTCCTACCGACAACAACAACACCAATCCGCCATCCAATCTCCGCCAAATCAACCCAATCCTTTCCGACAACTACCACCGACCACTTCTCCTCCGACATCGACAACAACACCGACTCCAGCAATCTCCATCGACACTCATCTCCACCAATCTCCACCAACTCTCTTCACCAACCTCGACACTCCGACTTCGACAATCCGACAATCCGACAATCCGACAACTGCCACCCTCAGAGCCGACCCCGTGGACTCAGCAACTCTCAGCATATACGACTACCAGGTGAAATAATCCTGTGAGCACGCCGTTTGAAGGGAAGGGAAGGGAAAGGGAGGAGGACGCAAGGATGACGGAAGGGACCGATTCAAAAGGCTTTTCTCGAGTCCGAGCGTCCGGGACGCCGAAGAAGATGAGTGACTTTCAGCCTGATTTTTATCTACGGAACTAACTGTGTCTAGATGATTGCGAACCCACCATTTGTTGCCGACCCTTGCCTTCGTTTACTTCGACTGGACATTATATGCCGATGGAGACGACCTTATCTGTGAGTAGCATTTTGTTGCGTTCCTCCGAAGACTACCTACTGATACTGCTATCGTCTATTACCAGATGCCTACCGTACGACGCCGATGTTGATTTTGGAATCGAAGAACTGGAATCGACAACGCCACTCCGAATCGCTACTTTATCCGTTGTATCCTAATCGCTCGCCTCTGTCTTGTTTCTGCTCCTGCTCCTGCCTCCGCTCCTGCTCTCCCTCCTCCGTCCCTCCTCCCCCCTCCCTCCTCCGTCCTTCTTCCTCCCTCCCTCCGCTCCTCTTCCTCCCTCCTCCTCCGCTCCCGCTCCTCCTCCCTCTTCCCTCCTCCGCTCTCCCACCTCCTCCGCTCTCCCACCTCTGTCCTTCCTCCCCTCCTTCCTCCTCCCCTCCGTCCTCCCCTCCTTCCTCCGTCCCTCCTCCTCCGCTCTCCCTCCTCCTTTCCTCCTCCTCCCCTCCTCCATCTCTCCTTCCCCCCCTCCCTCCTTCTTCCTCCCCTCCCTCCTTCTTCCTCCCCTCCCTCCTTCTTCCTCCCCTCCCTCCTCCCCCCTTCCCTCCTCCACTCCGCTCCCGTCCCCACTCCCTTCTTCTCCGCTCTCCCTCCTCCATCCCTCCTTCCTCCCCCCCCCGCCCTCCTCTGTCCTTCTTCCTCCCCTCCCTCCTTCGTCCTCCTTCCTCCCTTCCCTCCTCCCTCCCTCTCTGCTCTCCCACCTCCTCCTCCGCTCTCCCACCTCCTCCTCCGCTCTCCTTCCCCCTCCCCCCCTCCGCTCTCCCCTTCCTCCCTTCCTCCCCTCCGCCTTTTCCTCCCTCCTCCTTCCCTCCTCCCTCCTTCCCTCCTCCCTCCTTCCCTCCTTCCTCCTCCGCTCCTCCCTCCCATCCCAATCCCTAATTCCTACTGACAACAACACCAATCCACCATCCAATCTCCGCCAAATCATCCCAATTCTTTCCGACAACTACCACCGACCACTTCTCCTCCGACATCGACAACAACACCGACTCCAGCAATCTCCACCGACACTCATCTCCACCAACTCTCTTCACCAACTTCGACTCACCGCCTTCGACAATCCGACAATCCGACAATCCGACAACTGCCACCCTCGGAGCCGACCCCGTGGATTCAGCAACTCTCAGCATATACGACTACCAGGTGAAACAATTCTGTGAGCGCACCGTTGGAAGGGAAGGGAAGGGAAAGGGAGGAGGACGCAAGGATGACGGAAAGGACCGATTCAAAAGGCTTTTCTCGAGTCCGAGCGTCCGGGACGCCGAAGAAGATGAGTGACTTTCAGCCTGATTTTTATCTACGGAACTAACTGTGTCTAGATGATTGCGAACCCACCATTTGACGCCGACCTCACCTTCGCTTACTTCTACCGGACAATATATGCCGATGGAGACGACTTTATCTGTGAGTAGCATTTTGTTGCGTTCCTCCCTCCGAAGACTACCTACTGATGCTGCTATCGTATATTACCAGATGCCTACCGTACGACGCCGATGTTGATTTTGGAATCGGAGAACTGGAATCGACAACGCCACTCCGAATCGCTACTTTATCCGTTGTACCCTGATCGCTCACCTCTGTCTTGTTTCTGCTCCCGCTCCTGCTCTCCCTCCTCCGTTCCTCCTCCCTCCTCCCTCCTCCGTCCTTCTTCCTTCCCTCCCTCCGCTCCTCTTCCTCCGTCCTCCTCCGCTCCCGCTCCTCCTCCCTCCTCCCTCCTCCACACTCCCACCTCCTCCGCTCTCCCTCCTCTGTCCTTCCTCCCCTCCTTCCTCCTCCCCTCCGTCCTCCCCTCCTTCCTCCTCCCCTCCGTCCTCCCCTCCTTCCTCCTCCCCTCCGTCCTCCCCTCCTTCCTCCGTCCCTCCTCTTCCCTCCACCGCTCTCCCTCCTCCGTTCCTCCTCCTCCCCTCCTCCATCCCTCCTCCCCCCCTCCCTCCTCCATCCTTCTTCCTCCCCTCCCTCCTCCATCCTTCTTCCTCCCCTCCCTCCTCCCTCCCTCTCTGCTCTCCCACCTCCTCGTCCGCTCTTCTTCCCGCCTTCTCGTCCGCTCTCCTTCCCACCTCTTCGTCCGCTCTCCTTCCCCCCTCTTCGTCCGCTCTCCTTCCCCCCTCTTCGTCCGCTCTCCTTCCCCCCTCTTCGTCCGCTCTCCTTCCCCCCTCTTCGTCCGCTCTCCCCTTCCTCCCTTCCTCCCCTCCGCCTTTCCCTCCTCCCTCCTTCCCTCCTCCCTCCTCCGCTCCTCCCTCCCATCCCAATCCCTAATTCCTACCGACAACAACACCAATCCACCATCCAATCTCCGCCAAATCATCCCAATCCTTTCCGACAACTACCACCGACCACTTCACCTCCGACATCGACAACAACACCGACTCCAGCAATCCCCACCGACACTCATCTCCACCAATTCTCTTCACCAACCTCGACTCACCGACTTCGACAATCCGACAATCCGACAACTGCCACCCTCAGAGCCGACCCCATGCATCCAGCAATTCTCAGCATATACGACTACCAGGTGAAACAGTCCTGTGAGCGCGCCGTTTGAAGGGAAGGGGAAGGGGAGGGGGACGCAAGGATGGCGGCAGGGACCGATTCAAGAGTCTCTTCTCGTGTCCGAGCGTCCGGGACGCCGAAGAAGATGAGTGACTTTCAGCCTGATTTTTATCTACGGAACTAACTGTGTCTAGATGATTGCGAACCCACCATTTGTTGCCGACCCTTGCCTTCGTTTACTTCGACTGGACATTATATGCCGATGGAGACGACCTTATCTGTGAGTAGCATTTTGTTTCGTTCATCCGAAGACTACCCACTAATACCGCTATCGTCTATTACCAGATGCCTGCCGTACGACACCGATGTTGGTTTCGGAATCGGAGAACTGGAATCGACAACGCCACTCCGAATCGCTCGCCTCTTTCTTGTTTCGCCTGCTTTCGTTCGATGCCTTGCTTTCTTTTCTTTTTTGTACACGGGACGAATTATGAGTGGAGTGCATGAAAGGCAGGATGCATTAATATTGACGCAGGCGTACTATTTTTGGGGGGTTCATTAGTGTACAGTGTTATCATGTAAAAGAACGAAATGAATGCTATCATAAACAGCCGGGATCGACTGCGTCGATCCGACTTGGGACTCACAATGATCTGCTCTTTCTCCTTCATGTTGTTGCACATTGACTGGTGCGAGTCAAGCAGGTTCGAAATATTAATGGCTGTTTTAACTTGAAGCAGCTCCCTATGCTGTTACCACAGCGAGGACGCCGAGCCGAGTTGAACGGGGCCGACGTGACGGACCAACCCTTTTCACAAGCCAGAGACTCTTCATAAATATATCATATAAAAGACTGCTCGTGCAGTCTCCCTATTTTCCCCTTCTTAGATCCCCTTCACCCACCGCCGTCTACTACTATGAAGCTCTTCGCCGTCCTCATCTCGCTTACCGCCGCCGCTTACGCCCAGAGCATTAGTATTCCCGCGCCCGCGAACAACGCGACGCTCTCTGCGGGGCAGAGCGCGACTGTCGCTGTCGCCGTACGTCCAGTTTCCTTTTTCCCTTTCCTGCAGAGGTCTCTACTTGTTATTTACATCATGCGTTGGTAGGACTCCTCAACGTCCGAGAGCAGCCTCGGCGTGCCCATTGCCCTGCAGCCCGTCTCTGGCGCGCTCAGCACCGTCCTCTATAACGGGACCTACGACCCACAATTCGGGCCCGGAGACCTCGAGGTACCCGTGCAGGAGTTCTCCGTTCTTGTCCCGTCCGACTTCGAAAGAGGCGCAGCCTTGCTTACTGTTGTAGTGACGACTGTGAGCGTGCATTACAGACCAAAGCTCGGACCCAACTGAGCTTAACTTGTTATTCTACCCAGGCCGCCGACTCGTCGGTTACTCCTGAGAGCGCTAGTGTGACGGTCAACATTGCCTGAGGCCGTTCAAACCTGGCATGCACAGGTGAAAGTGGAAGGCCTTGTCGCTCTTTTCTATAGGATCTAGACGACTCCTTGGCGTCGTCGTGTTTATTCTTCCCGCTCTGCTTTTGATCTGCATCCGGCGGCGATAGATTAGATAATCCGAATGCGGGGGATCGACGGTGTTCATTTATTTTTTACGTTGTCGAGTCAGCAGGCAGCTCTGGGGCTGCATCGCTGCCCCTTCCAGTCGAGGTCTCACCCAGCAGATGGCCCCACGCCTCCGCCGCCTCTTGCCTCCCACCCTCACCCACTCTCGCGCCGCCCGCCCCTTCTCGCCGTCGTCCATCATGCGCACACTCACCGTCGACTCGCTCAACCCCGCCATCCGCAACGTCGAGTACGCCGTCCGCGGCGAGCTCGCCATCAGGGCGGAGCAGTACCGCAACCAGCTGCGCCACGAGAACCACGGTCTGCCCTTTGACCGTGTCATCTCGAGCAATATCGGGAACCCGCAGCAGAAGGGCCTTGATCAGCCGCCCATCACTTATAACCGTCAGGTGAGTCTCATTAAAATTAGGAGAAAAGGACAAGTAGATGGATGGAGCAGCCCGTGTGTCGTTTGGCGGGAGAGCTTGCATGCAAGTGCGGGTTTTCGCTGATTACGCTCTCGCTTTTTACTTTTGCTGTGCATTAGTTTATGTCTCCATAAATCCTGATCGATTCCTAGATCGCTGCCCTCACGGAGTATCCCGAGCTCATCGAAAAGGCGAGGGATGTCTTTCCCCAGGATGTCATCGCGCGCGCGCAGGAGCTCCTCGAAGAGGTCGGCTCGATCGGCGCCTACTCACACAGCCAGGGCGTCCCGCTCATCCGCCGTAGCGTCGCCGACTTCATCACCAGTGCGTAGCAGGTCAAAAATATTAATGTCCTTTATTCATTCCATTGTATACACCATCAGAACGCGACGGGTACCCCGCGAACCCGGACCACATCTTCCTCACCGCCGGCGCCTCCGCAGGCGTGGCGCTCCTGCTCTCGATGCTCATCGCGAAGCCGAACAAATCCGGTGTGCTCATCCCGATCCCGCAGTACCCGCTGTACACCGCGACGCTCGCGCAGTACACCGGCGTGCCCGTGCCGTACCACCTCGACGAGGAGTCCGGGTGGAGCACGTCGCCAGAGCACGTGCGCGAGGCGCTCGCGCGCGCGCACGCGGCGGGCATTGACGTGCGCGCGCTCGTCGTGATCAACCCGGGCAACCCGACGGGCAGCCTTCTCACGGAGCCCGTGCAGCGCGCGCTTGTCGAGATCTGCGCGCAGCACGGGCTCGTGCTGCTCGCGGACGAGGTGTACCAGGAGAACCTGCACGCGCGCGACGCGTTCCCGTTCACGTCGTTCAAGAAGATCGTGTGCGACATGCAGGCCGACGCGCAGGCGGGCGACGCCGACATCGCGCTCGCGAGCTTCCACAGCACGAGCAAGGGCGTCACGGGCGAGTGCGGGCGCCGCGGGGGGTACGTTGAGTTCATGAACGTCCCGGACGACGTGCTCGTGCAGATATACAAGATGGCGAGCGTCGGGCTGTGCCCGCCCGTGCCCGGCCAGGTCGCCGTCGACTGCATGGTGCGCCCGCCCGAGGAGGGCACCGCGAGCTACGCGCAGTGGAAGGCGGAGACGGACGCGATCCACCGTGCGCTCGGGGAGCGCACGCGCACGATGGTCACGCGGCTCAACGCGCTGCCCTTCATGTCCTGCCAGAGCGCTCCCGGCGCTCTGTACCTCTACCCGCGCATCGACCTGCCGCCCAAGGCGATCGAGGCGGCGCACGCGGTGGGGAAAAAGGCGGACACGTTCTACGCGCTCGCGCTGCTCGACGCCACGGGCATCTGCGCCGTCAGCGGGAGCGGCTTCGGGCAGAAGGGCCATGAGGGGAATTTCCGGCTCACGTGTCTGTGTGCGGGCGTCGAGGAGTATGTGGGCAAGCTTGAGAAGTTCCATCGTGAGTTTATGGCGAAGTATTCGTAATATTAATAGAGGGCGGAGGATTTGAGCAATTGTTTTTTTCTTTTCTCGTCTTGCATTGCTTTTACGATTTCATACGGCACACACAAAAGTATACCGGAATCGCACACACCAGTCACATACGCTATTCTCACACGTTCCTATCTCATATCTACCTACCTACATTAAGTAGATAAGCAGGGATAAAAAGACGAAAATGAAAAGAAAAAATCGCATCATGTGTAGGAGTGACGATTGAGAGAGACGGGACCATTTGCTGTCACAGACGCGGAACGGGACATGTTTGAGAATGCAAAGCAGCAGAAGAGAGAGAGAGAGAGAGAGAGAGTTATGGGGGGTGGGGGATGCACAGTCCAGCGTACATGCCTATAAGTAGTCGCTCCTGCGCGAAGAGGGTGGAGAGAGGAGAGAAGGCAGAGGGAAGGAGGGAAGAGAGACGAGGTGCTGAGGAATGAGGAATGAGGAATAAGGAAATATCAAGAAGCGAGGGTGAGGGTCCAAGGGGGGTAAAAATGGCGAACGCCGCGGGGGTATCGAGTACGCACACGCAAGAAAAGAAAAGGAAAAGTATCAAGATGCTTTTTTGGTTTTGTGGGGGCGGGGGTCAAGGTGACATCAGTTGAATGACAAAGGATGCGCTTCAGCAGCAGCGGCCGGGACGGTGTCTTTCGAGTGCGGGACGCCCAGCGCAGCGATGCCGGGTGCACGGCCTCTGTCATGCATGTACGACTGCACACGCGACGCAGGCCATCCGCGCGCCGTCTCCGCGACCGACGGGTATGCGGGCAGACCCCACGAGCCCTCCGCCGCGCCCATGCTGTGATAACTGGTGCTCGTGCTGTCCGCCGCGCTGTGCCACTGATCACTCGTGTTCGCGTTCACACAGTCGCTGCTCCCGTTCCGCGCCCAGTAGCTCATTCCCATGCTCGAGCGCGATCGACTGCTGGAGTGCGAGCCGATGGACGAGGACCGCGTGAGCGCGGGCAGGCCCGGCGTGGGCCGCACGACGTAGTCCGGATCCACCATCGTCGCGAGGTAATCGAACGCGTACTCCTGCGGCTTGGGCTCTGCGATTGCGGACGCAGGCGCGTAGCGGAACTCGCCGTTGCCGCAGGACTGGATCGTGAGAATAGGGGGTGGCGGGGCAGGGGCTGGAGCTGGAGCCGGGACGGAGAAGGGGGCAGACGCAGCGCCAAGAAGCTCGGACGCGTCTTCTTGTGCTGAAGGTGCTGCTGGTGGCGCGTAGTTAAGAAGTTCAGATTCGAACATGCCTGCAGCGGAGCTAACCCGATTGACGTCCCCGACGTCTTGGTCGCTGCCGCTGAGGTAGGTGTCGTTAAAGTCGAGGTCGAGATTCCCGAGGCGTGGCAGAAGATCGAACTGGCTGGATGCCGGAGCATAGTCTTGATCTTGCGCCTGGGTGAGTTCTCGAGATACGTCAAGAGCTTGCGGAACAGGGAGAGTTTGAGAGTCTGCGTGAGGGTCGGTGTAAGGGATGTTTGAGGAAGAGGGTTGTGCAGACGAGATGTCAGGTTCTGTGGGGGAGGGATTGCTGTTGGACACCATCATCTCGCGGAGCCAAGCGTCGACGTCGACGGATCCAAAATCGACTGCTCCAAACAGGTCAGACTGGCATTCAGAACCTTGTGTGTCATAGGCGGGAGGCATGTTGTTGACGTCGTCTGAGAGCCTTTCGCCATTCGGCCACAGCGGAGATGGTTCTGATCGTGCTTCGAAGGACTGCTGCTGGTCGTACGAAATGGGTGGTACAGGGTAAATATACCCGTTCGAGGTATCCAGACCAGACGCGGACATAGTTTCGTGGTCGCGCATATCGTGGACTCGCAGGTGGACGTCATGGGCAAGGCCATACGGGTTGAATAGAGCTGAGCCGTGTGTCATGCGGGCTCCGTGTCCATGCGTGAGTGCATGGGGCTCTGGCTCCGCGTATTGGTGCTGCTGCGATAACTCGTGCGCGTCACCGGCGTCCGACGACGGACGATGCAACGCAGGCGCTGTCGCCCGGATATCGCCGATCTTCGGGCGCAACATTGGCGGTGTCGCGCTGCGCTTCACGCGCGGCGGATAGCGCGGTGTGCAGCACTCGCACGGGCCGCCGCCATTCTTGCACGCACACGGCGAATCATCAGCTGCGTTAAAGAAATATTAGTAAATCCCGCTCAGTGCGAGAGGCGGTGATGTGTTCGCGGACTTCTCTGGACAGCCTTCGCCTTGCTCGGTCCCTGATATGCGTCCTCTGAATCTGATGTCGACGCCGATGACGGGCGGAGGCCATATGGGAATGCGGCACTTGGTGTAGGCCCCTTGCGATTAGCTGCATGAGATTGTGGGGTGTTAGATAACTGTGAGGCCAGCTTGAACAGCGGGCGCTACTCGCCTTTCTTCGCGGGGATACTATGCGACACGGCGTCGATATCTTCTCTCCCCTCACATAAACATTTAACATGCACTTGCTTCGTCTTCCGCAACTCCCTACAATGCTCGCACTGAGTAATGGGGCGGCCTTTCTTCTTGATTTCGAATAGGGGGCGTTCGGTGTGGTTGCACGTCGAGGAGCGATGGCCCTTGATGCACGTTTCGCTATAAACGGGGGCAAATTAGGAGAAACCATCAAAGGCGAAGAGGAGCGTTAACTGCTCACCACGCGTACTTCTTTTCGTTAACGAAAACCTGGGGGATCGATGAGAGTTAGGGACGGTCTGCAGCGGGGTAATAGGTGGGCAGAGTGCGCACCATGATGTGAAGAAGAAAAGGCAACGCCCCGGACTCGATGGCAGAGTCTACCGTCCGCGACGCTCTCCGTGCTCGTTATTGAAAGCTCATGCTATCCAAGACATTGACATTACAGAAGGGGGGGAAGTAAAGGATGGGAGGAATTCGTATCAGCTCCTCAGCAGTGCTTATAGCCTGCTTATCTAAGTAAACACAAGTAAACACCTCCACCACGTTTCCAGGATCGCGAAGAATTTTTTATTCTCACAAAGGATACATCAAGGGTATGAGGGCCAGCACAAGATCAGACCGATAAGCTATGTCATACTCGTCTTATGACTCCCTCCACTATGTCCTCCTCTCCCCCCCCTCTCCTTTAACATGGAAAAAAGGAGGATCGATGTAAAAGAGCATGCACAGGTTCATTGTTCGCAGGGTACCATTAAAAATACCTGGGAACCGGTGCTCGGTACGAATGGCGAATCTGAATGAGGCCGGTGCTTCGCGCTATGCTTCCCTTGCCTCGCGCCCAAAGGACGAGGCCGCAGGTGTTTATAGAACCCTGGCAGGAGGTCAGTCTTGTCTGGCGGGAAGGTCCCAGTGATCCAGGGCCGTGGAAAAAAAGAAAAAAAATCCTCCACAAAATGGAGCGCGGATGGATACGGGCAACGTCCGACTTGACACAGGGGTTCTTGGGTTTCAGGCTCAGGAGGAGCATAGTGACACTCAAGGGGAGGATAAGCAAGTTTGCGTCCAATCACTGAATTGCTCGTGAACAAAAGGCCTGATCCTCAGGCTCGAGTGTCAGGGCCACGCGGAAAATGTAGCCTGTTTCGTCGCGCAGCGCAGCCTCGGCGGAGGACTGCACGGCTGGAGCTTCTCCGAAGGCGCCGATTGCGACCTACAGGCGATCTCGCATTATGCTTCGATCTTTGGATGGAGCGATCAGCCAACGTAGAGATGAGGAGTAAGTAGTCATTAGATCAAGCTCACCCGTATTCCTATACACCAAGAGGGGCTTCATGAAACATCGAGAAGAAAGGGTTTTCTCGGCATAGCTATACTTCTAAGGGCTTGACCATCGGATTATGCGACAGTGATTACAGACCGCCTTTTTTCTTTCACGTATTCACCCAAGCAAAGGCGAGATAGACGATCTAGACCGAGAAACGGTGAGAATACTTATATGACAAGGCCACATGTGCACCGTATCTTTCACGTTTTCAGGCAGCGCAGCTCCCTTTTTATTTTCTCGGGAACTACAGAAGCCTTCGAGCATTAGAAGCGGACCATTGAATGAAAAAATAACTATGAATGACCACTCACGCGCAGTTGACATGTGAGAAGCACAAGCATGGGATCTTTTTCTCGAGGGTCTCTCCAATACTCGAGCTGATCGAAATTTGCGTCGATGGCTCCAGTAGTACTGATGCATGTGCTTGGTACTCGGAAGACGAGATTCGCATGTCAGCGATGGCAACGTTGACCGTAAAAAGTTAAGATAAGTTAGAGCTCCTTTAGCCCGAGAAAATCCTTTATCAGACCCTTGTCTTTTCTCGAGGCGAGTCGGATAGAAAAGCTTCCCGAAATTCTGATTCAAGAGAAGATGTAGACTTGGGAGTCGAGTTGACCTCGTCCGAGTCTGTCACAAACCTACTTGTCACGAGAATGTCACGAGAATGTCGCTCGACAGTCACGCATATGTCACGGACGTGCACTCATCAAGATTTTATGAAGTCTAACTTTTGGCTGCCTTAGTCCTCGTAGAGCTCCTCATTCTCTCTTTTTCTTAGCGATGGCCGGCGTGATTCACCTCCCGATCACAGCGCCGCCAACTCCCAAAAACTGGGCGCAAGAGCAAATTAATGCCGGCCAGAAAATCCCGCGTACGTTTACGCCCTTCCTGTAGTGTCTTTAGCAAGTCTTAATCCACGCACTCATTTCTCGAACTTTGAAGCCCCCGCAGCACCTGCAACCATCTTCACGAATGTCACATCTGAGCTCGTACCGCGAAAGCTGCTCCCCGTAGGACCAGCATATCTTGCACACGTCCGCCGCTCGATCCACAATCACTCATTTGAGGAGCATGACAAACACGAGGCCGCACGCCGCGAGCGCGCACAGAGCGAGGAAGCAGATGGAAACGAGGATGATTTAGGTGTTGGCGATGAGGAGGAGGCTCCTGACTTGCTCGCGCTCGATCCGAAGGAGTGGAAGGTGAGTTGCGTATGCTGCAATACTTACTATTATCTGGATTTATGTTGCGCGAATGAACTATACTGCCTCACGATTGGTTGATGCCGATGTTCGCGCTAAGTCTGTGGCAATTCAGCACTTGATTTTCATATTTCCTAACTAATGATCTATTCGAATGTATACTGACTCCAACTTCCGCTCTAGAAACAAGACCACTACGCCGTACTTGGTCTGTCGCACTTGCGATACAAAGCGACTCAGGAGCAAATCAAAATCGCACGTCAGTCCATAAAGCTACTTTTACTTTCTTACAACTCACCGCCGTTGCCTCAGATCGCAAAAAGGTGCTGAAGCATCACCCGGACAAGAAGGCAGGCGTCGCAGGGGATGCAAATGACGACGCGTTCTTCAAGTGCATCCAGAAGGCGCTCGAGGTGCTCTCGCACCCAGAAAAGCGACGGCAATTCGACTCCGTAGACCCACACTTCATGGAGCTGGAGGAAGACGCGCCGACGGAGAAGGACGCGAAGCGCAGTGTCGAACGCGACCCGAAGGCATTCTTCTCACTCTTCGCACCCGTGTTCGAGCGCGAGGCGCGCTTCAGCAAGAAACAGCCCGTGCCGATGCTCGGCGGGATGGACGACGCCAAGGCAGCCGTCGAGGGTTTCTACGACTTTTGGTATAATTTTGACAGCTGGCGGAGCTTTGAGTACCTCGACAAGGAGGTGAATGAGGGGAGTGATAAGTGAGTGTCGTATTTTCTACATCTCCGTAAAGTTGTGATTAGGCTGAACGGGCTTTGAAGTCGCGACGACAAGCGATACACGGAGAAGAAGAACAAGTCAGAACGTGCGCGACGCAAAAAGGAGGACAATGCACGGCTGCGTTCCCTCGTCGACCTCGCACTCACGCTCGACCCACGCATCAAGCGGATCAAGCAGGAAGAGAAGGAGGCACGCGAGGCGAAAAAGCGCAAAGGGAAACCCGGTGCAGGTGGCGCAGAGGATGCAGAGAAGAAGCGACTCGAGGCCGAGGCAGAGAAGAAGCGCGCGGAAGAGGCGGCGGCGCGCGAGAAGGTAGAGAAGGAAAAGGCAAAGAAGGAGAAAGCGAAGGCCGCAAAGGAAGCGCGACGGGCGGCGAGGAAAGCGGAAGAAGACGCGGCTGCTGCTGCATAAAAGAGGACCCGTCCGACACCTTTTTCTACTTCCTTTTGCTTTGACTTGGGCAAGCAAGCCCACATACATGCGTACTTCTAGACTAATACATACCTACAGAGCGCTCCGAACACGAGTAGATTTGTTGTCTGTTACTTGTTTAAAGATTGTCGTCCCGAACCAAAGTATCGCAAGAACTTCAAATCCGGTTCGATAGGAGATTAGGCATATTTCCCATAAGAAACGCAATATACAACGACAACGCGAACTTGAAGGAACGGATACACAAAGGAGTGATGGAACTTGGAAGGACTCATTTAGATTCCAGAAAAAAGAGCGTCAAGGGCTTCCACATTTCTGAAAACGAATCAATCCTCGCAGTCTGCGTTGAAAGGTGCACGCCGAATTCGAACAGCATTAATATTCTCGGCTTCAGGCAATACTGATCGTCACATTAGCGCTCTCAGGAGTAACCGGTGAGTCGGCCTGGGTAGAATAACAAGTCATCACTCAGTTGGGTCCGAGCTTTGGTCTGTAATGCAGGCTCACAGTCGTGACTACAGCAGTAAGCAGGGCCGCGCCTTTTTCGAAGTCGGACGGGACAAGAACGGAGAACTCCTGCACGGGTACCTCGAGGTTCCCAGGCCCGAACTGTGGGTCGTAGGTCCCATTATAGAGGACGGTGCTGAGCGCGCCGGAGACGGGCTGCAGGGCGATGGACACGCCGAGGCTGCTCTGAGATGTTGAGGAGTCCTGCCGACACATAGGATAATAATAAGTAGCAATTTTATGCAAGAGAAAAAAAAAGGAAACTGGACGTACGGCGACAGCGACAGTCGCGCTCTGCCCCGCAGAGAGCGTCGCGTTGTTCGCGGGCGCGGGAATGCTAATGCTCTGGGCGTAAGCGGCGGCGGCAAGCGAGATGAGGACGGCGAAGAGCTTCATAGTAGTAGACGGCGGTGGGTGAAGGGGATCTAAGAAGGGGAAAGCGAGGAGACTGCGCGAGCAGTCTTTTATATGATATATTTATGGAGTGTCTCTGGCTTGTAAAAAGGGTTGGTCCGTCATGACGGACCCGTTCGACTCGGCTCGGCGTCCTCGCTGTGGGAGCCGATTCAAGTTAAAACAACCATTAATATTTTGAACCTACTCAACTCGCACTAGTCAATGTGCAACAACATGAAGGAGAAAGAAGAGCCTCAGACTGAGAGCAGATCATTGTGAGTCCCAAGTCGGATCGACGCAGTCGATCCGGCTGTTTATGATAGCATTCATCTCGTTCTTTTACATGATAACATTGTACACTAATGAACCCCCCCCCCCCCCCCCCAAATAGTACGCCTGCGTCAATATTAATGCATCCTGCCTTTCATGCACTCCGCTCATAATTCGTCCCGCGTACAAAAAAGAAAAGAAAAGAAAAGAAAGCAAGGCATCGAACGAAAGCAGGCGAAGCAAGAAAGAGGCGAGCGATTAGGGTGCAACGGGTATAGTAGCGATCCGGAGTGGCGTTGTCGATTCCAGTTCTCCGATTCCAAAACCAACATCGGCGTCGTACGGCAGGCATCTGGTAATAGACGATAGCGGTATTAGTGGGTAGTCTTCGGAGGAACGCAACAAAATGCTACTCACAGATAAGGTCGTCTCCATCGGCATATATTGTCCGGTCGAAGTAAACGGAGGCGAGGGTCGGCGTCAAATGGCGGGTTCGCAATCATCTAGGAAGAGACGGTTAGAACACGGTCCATATATAAAAATCCGGCTGAAAGTCACTCATCTTCTTCGGCGTCCCGGACGCTCGGACACGAGAAGAGACTCTTGAATCGGTCCCTGCCGACATCCTTGCGTCCCCCCTCCCCCTCCCCTTCCCTTCCAACGGCGCGCTCACAGGACTGTTTCACCTGGTAGTCGTATATGCTGAGAATTGCTGGATGCATGGGGTCGGCTCTGAGGGTGGCAGTTGTCGGATTGTCGGATTGTCGGATTGTCGAAGGCGGTGAGTCGAAGTTGGTGAAGAGAGTTGGTGGAGATGAGTGTCGGTGGAGATTGCTGGAGTCGGTGTTGTTGTCGATGTCGGAGGTGAAGTGGTCGGTGGTAGTTGTCGGAAAGGATTGGGTTGATTTGGCGGAGATTGGATGGCGGATTGGTGTTGTTGTCGGTAGGAATTAGGGATTGGGATGGGAGGGAGGAGCGGAGGAGGGAGGAGGGAAGGAGGAGGGAGGAGGGAGGAGGGAAGGAGGAGGGAGGGAAAGGCGGAGGGGAGGAAGGGGAGAGCGGAGGGGGGAGGGAGGAGAGCGGACGAGGAGGTGGGAAGGAGAGCGGAGGAGGAGGTGGGAGAGCAGAGAGGGAGGGAGGAGGGAAGGGAGGAAGAAGGACGGAGGAGGGAGGGGAGGAAGAAGGACAGAGGAGGGCGGGGGGGAAGGAGGAATGGAGGAGGGAGAGCGGAGAAGAAGGGAGTGGGGACGGGAGCGGAGTGGAGGAGGGAGGGGAGGGGGAGGAGGGAGGGGAGGAAGAAGGACCGAGGGGGGGGGGGGGGGGGGGGGGAGGAGAGATGGAGGAGGGGAGGAGAGATGGAGGAGAAACGGAGGAGGAGGGACGGAGGAAGGAGGGGAGGACGGAGGGGAGGAGGAAGGAGGGGAGGAAGGACAGAGGTGGGAGAGCGGAGGAGGTGGGAGAGCGGAGGAGGTGGGAGAGCGGAGGAAAGAGGAGGGAGGAGGAGCGGGAGCGGAGGAGGAGGGAAGAAGAGGAGCGGAGGGAGGGGAGGAAGAAGGACAGAGGAGGGATGGAGGAGGGAGAGCGGAGAAGAAGGAAGTGGGGACGGGAGCGGAGTGGAGGACGGGGGGGGGGGAAGACGGAGGGGAGGAAGAAGGACGGAGAGGGGGGAGGAGGGATGGAGGAGGGGAGGAGGAGGAACGGAGGAGGGAGAGTGGAGGAGGGAAGAGGAGGGACGGAGGAAGGAGGGGAGGACGGAGGGGAGGAGGAAGGAGGGGAGGAAGGACAGAGGTGGGAGAGCGGAGGAGGTGGGAGAGCGGAGGAAAGAGGAGGGAGGAGGAGCGGGAGCGGAGGAGGAGGGAAGAAGAGGAGCGGAGGGAGGGGAGGAAGAAGAACGGAGGAGGGGGGGGGGGGGGGGGGGGGGGGGGGAGGGACGGAGGAGGAAGAGCAGGCAGGAGCGGGAGCAGAAACAAGACAGAGGTGAGCGATTAGGGTACAACGGATAAAGTAGCGATTCGGAGTGGCGTTGTCGATTCCAGTTCTTCGATTCCAAAATCAACATCGGCGTCGTACGGTAGGCATCTGGTAATAGACGATATCAGTATCAGTAGGTAGTCTTCGGAGGAACGCAACAAAATGCTACTCACAGATAAGGTCGTCTCCATCGGCATATATTGTCCGGTCGAAGTAAGCGAAGGTGAGGTCGGCGTCAAATGGTGGGTTCGCAGTCATCTAGACACAGTTAGTTCCGTAGATAAAAATCAGGCTGAAAGTCACTCATCTTCTTCGGCGTCCCGGACGCTCGGACTCGAGAAAAGCCTCTTGAATCGGTCCCTTCCGTCATCCTTGCGTCCTCCTCCCTTTCCCTTCCCTTCCCTTCAAACGGCGCGCTCACAGGATTGTTTCACCTGGTAGTCGTATATGCTGAGAGTTGCTGAATCCACGGGGTCGGCTCTGAGGGTGGCAGTTGTCGGATTGTCGGATTGTCGGATTGTCGGATTGTCGAAGTCGGTGTGTCGAGGTTGGTGAAGAGAGTTGTTGGAGATGAGTGTCGGTGGAGATTGCCGGAGTCGGTGTTGTTGTCGATGTCGGAGGTGAAGTGGTCGGTGGTAGTCGTCGGAAAGGATTGGGATGATTTGGCGGAGATTGGATGGCGGATTGGTGTTGTTGTTGTCGGTAGGGATTAGGGATTGGGATGGGAGGGAGGAGGGGAGGAGGAGGGAGGGGAAGGCGGAGGGAGGAGGAAAGCAGAGCAGAGAGAGCAGAGAGAACACAGGAGAGAGTTGGAAGCAACGTGATATTAAGAATTAGGATTGTCATTAGTAGCATGTTTTTGATGTTGAGATTTTTTGATTTTGTTTTAGTTTTTGTGAGATTTTGTGGCGAGCAGCGAAGAGAAGAGCGGGAACAGAGACAGACGGAGACGGAGACAGAGACAGAGACAGAGACAGAGACAGAGACAGAGACAGAGACAGAGACAGAGACGGAGACAGAGACAGAGACAGAGACAGAGACGGAGACAGAGACAGAGACAGAGACAGAGACAGAGACAGAGACAGAGACGGAGACGGAGACAGAGAGAGAAAGAAGCACAGAAGAGGCATGTCGACGAAGTATAGTTGTCGGCAGCTATTAGATGTCTTGATTATATGGCGAGCTAAAAGAGAAGCTGGAAAAAGGAACCTAGGAAAAAGCCAGAGCCAGATAGTGACGCTCCTTCGACGTCAGCCCGATCCCTGGCACCCGCGACCGCCCAGAGACAGGCGTTACCGGGCCCAGCGTAACTGGGGGCGACGTCCCAAATGCATCGAGTGCAGGCACCGTTGGTGGCGCAAGGTGGCCCTGCATGACCTGCATGGGCGCGAAGGCCGACGTCGGGGGCGACGGCGACGAGCGCGGCGCCTGGAAGCCTAAGACGCGTCCGGGTCCCATCCCAGCGGGCGAGGAGAGCAGGATCTCGTCGAGCAACTCGATCGAGACCTCGAACGCCGAGTACACAGCCGCAGGAGCAGTCTCGACGGGTGCAGCACGCGCATTCGGAATCGCAATGGCGCCGTGCGCCGGGATCGCAATGGCTGCCGTGCGAGCCGGGACGGGAACTGGGCTGACGCAGACGGACATCATGTCCATGTCCGTCTCCTCTACGATCTCACCCTCTTCAAGTGACCTAGGCCGGTTCATGACCATCTCGTCCTCCTCAAGAATCTCAGACCGCTTCTTCATCGTCTGGATCTCGATGTCAGCCTCAACCCGAATCGGTGCGGCTGGCAAGGGAGGGGACGGAGTCGGTGACGGCGATGGCGTCTGCGCAGCCTCGCGGCGCATGCCCGCGAGGCGGAGCGCACCGATCACCTTGCGGCGCAGACCACGCTGCCGATTCTGTAGCTGCGGCGGCGGGCCAGGACGCTTCACGGTCGGTGTCCGGCGCGGTGTCACGAATGCGCGGTCCAACCGATTGGGCCGGTGACGAGCGAACGACTTGCGTACTCTGAGTCTGTCAATCAGGATACTCTTGTCGATCGTCTTCCTGCGGTCGATGCGCGAGATCGGAGGTGCCCATTCGACAGGTACCGCGTACTTGCGGTGCGCTACGAGATCCCAGTTACTGTTCAAACGAACGTCGTCAGCGTCGAGGACGACATAAACCGAGGCATAGCGAACATACATGTCACAGAAAAACGGATGTGCCATTGCCTGCCAGACAGTGATCCGACGATGGGGTTCAATCGTCAGGAGCTAAACAGGAGTGACAGTCAGTATCCTGTTGAGCAATGACAGTAACGGCGATAGAAACTTACCGATAACATAAGATTAGCCAACGTGGGATCAAGTCCGCCTATCGGGACCGCGAACAGGTTGTTAAGCATAGCATACGCCAGGCGGTTGGAGTCGTATTGTGGGAACGGTAACTGCAGGTAGTGCATCAGTAAATGTCAGAGGGAGGAAACGGAAAGGAAAGTAGTGACTCACGATGCCGAAGATCATCTCATAGAACAGTGCACCCAGCGAGTACATGTCAACAGTGTACGTGTGAGTATCGTCGTAGAGCACCTCGGGTGCCATGTACCCAGGCGTGCCGCATCCATCGTGTGCCATGAGGATCGGACCAGAAGCGACGAGACCTTTCGGCGTCTCGCGCAGTGAGCAGAAACGGCGGGCCAGTCCGAGGTCTGTGAGGACGACGTTTCCTGCCGCGTCGAGTAGGATGTTCTCGGGCTTGATGTCGCGATGCATGACACCGAGCTCGTGCATCCTCTTCACAATGGTGATCTGGTGAGGCAAGAGTCAGTTACGGAACGAGATGAAGAGTAGCAGGAGGACGTACAAGTTGGGCTAAAACGAACTTGGCCCTGTCCACCGTGAGCCTTCCACCGTTGCGTTCCATCTCATCGCGCAGCGTCCCGCCTGGCATGTATTCCTGCATAGGCATGACTAGTTAGGATAAGAATGAGACACGACAATGCGACTGAGACATACCTGTACAATATAGTAATTGTTTTCGTCCGTGAACGACTCGACTATCTGTGGAAAGTAACCTAAGCCAGCGTCAATATCGGTGAAGAACTTTGTTAGCTGCTGTTCTTCGTGGATAAGAGAAACCTGGCCGCGGATCAGCCTTGCCCTCCTGACGGCTTTGACAGCGACGAGGGCACGCTTGCCGCATGTCATGACCGTCTCGGAGAGCCAGACGGAACCAAAGGAACCTTCACCAAGCTTCTTGAGGAGGGTGTAGTCGGCGAGTTTTCCGCTGAGGCCGCCGAGTGCGGTCACCTTCGCGTACGTCGTCTGTCACAAAGAGTCAGAACAGTGAGGTGGAGGGGACGGAAATGGGGTAGACGTACCTGGAACGCCCTTGTAGCAGGCAAGAAGCTGTTGGTAACGCCAAACATTGTGTTTTTATGGTGTGATTGTTATGGAAAAGCTTTAGCAGCAATAATCGTAAACCTGGGGTGGTCGTGGATTGAAGGAAGGAGGGGTCCGAGGGCGAGGGTATTCTTATAGGATGAAGGCGGCTGTGCGGTGAGTCCCAGACTGAGACGATTCGAGCGAGCGAGTCTAGCCGGAATTCGAGGTCAGACCATCTCATACATAGCAGACGTTGTGTCAATGATGTAGATGAGCTCTAGTTAAGTCTCAGCAAGAAGGACATAGAAGATGTTGCATTCCTTGAGCAGCGAGAGAAAGATAGTGGTGCTGAAGAGCATTGACGCGGACATAGCATACTCTTCGCTCGTCCTTAGCGCTGTGTCGTCCACAATCGGTCGAATGTTCCGGCTCACTATTGTAAAAATAGATGGGTTTAAACCCTGTTTCTATTGGTAGGGAGGCTTTCATCGTGTCGAACATCGACGCCGATGGCGATGGCGGATGCTTGTCGCGTTCCAAACTGACGCGGTCGCGAGGCGCGTGACTGAAACAGTCGGAACCTAAATGGCGTAGCACGTGATGATGCAATTTACATTGTATTCAAGAAAATGCACGTCGCACTGGCACGTCTGGGTCTTTTCCTTCAACTTGCTTGTCGAAATGTACGGACCTGAAATGATCGCCGAATTCTTGTGCATGGAGGTCCATCCACTGAGCTCGTTCATATATCTTATCAGCGACCGGTTGTTTTGCTTCAAGCTCTCCGGGATGGGAACATCTCGGGAATATTACTAGTCTGCAAGAAATACTCAACTTATCTCGACACTATGCAAAACACATTAATGTGCCCTCATCATCGTGCGTATTCTATCCTACTGCACCATTGTGTACAGACGCAGCGGCATACCCACCGCAGCCTCTGAAGTGGCTTATTGGTGCAAGAGCAAACCCTTTCGGCGGACCATCTTCCTCTCCTTCATCTGAGGGGTGTCGTTTTTGTTCTCGCATTGTTTTTCAGGCGACTTCGATGGCTTGTTACATTTCCAGCTTCTCATTATGCTCATTCGATGGAGAGTTATGTATATAGATGGCGTACGTGTATGTACATTGTACACACACATACATGTACACAACGCGTACTGGAAGATTTTTTTTCCATTTATGCATCCGTTCTCATAATAATTGTCGACCTTGCCGATGCTAAGCGACCTCAAAGTCAAAGACAGGTTTTAATTGTCCCCGTAATCCTTGAAATAGTAGTGAGACGAGCTTCACTAGCTTGAGTGTCCCGCGCTTGAGCAACTCGAAGCACGCGACCTCTGTTGCGTCCTCCCACCATCCTCTCCCTGCCCCGCGCAGCGGCGGCTTCAGCATATGTCAAGTACCGCCAATGCAGAATCCAACACTAATCCTTGGTCTCGCTCCAGTCCCGTCCCCAGAAATACGAATGTGAGATCCCTGCTCGTTAATTTTTATTTTTATTCATCCAATAAACTGGTTCGTAATCAGGAACATGCAACACAGCACGCACGCGCAGCAGCAGCCTCGAAGCACGTCCCAGATGCGTGGGACGACGATGAGGACGAGGCCGAGGTAGATAACGCGACTCTGTGGCGGGATGCGTATGTTATTCAATCCTCATTTCTGCTCAAATCATCTCAATTCAAACCCGTTAAAACAGCAATGCCAAACCACCCATGCCCGAGGTCATCATCAGTACCTCCAGCGGCGCCCCTCCGCCTGCCGCGCTCCAGCAGCCCATGCGCATCCTCAAGCGTCCTTCCGCCACCTCGTCTCCGTCCTTCTCTAGCCAATCCGGGGGGAACGGTCCGTCGTCACTGAAGGACAGAGAGGCGGCTTATCAGGCTGCCCGTGCGCGCATCTTCGGCATCAACTCAGCCGATGGGCACAATGAAGAAGATTCTGGAGTCGGCGGCGACGCAGCCGTGGGGAATGAACTTAAGACTGGGGAAGGCACACCCGACCTCCAGGCGACACAAATGCGCCTGAAATCAGCCAGCCCGGCCTCCAACATGAATCCGAAGCCCAGCAGTCCACCACCAACACCCACACCAGGCGTCTCGGTCTCGGTCCTCCGCAACCCTCGTGGTCCGTCCTCGAGCTCGAGTTCGATAAACGAAAACTCCAACTCGACTACAAGCAACGCGAATCCGAAGGGCTTCGGAAGACGACGCGGCGGAGGCGGGAAGGCGCGCGGTGGTTCTGGGCCGACTGGCACGAAGCCCTGATGTGAACGTCGAGCATTCAGAGTTCTGGTGCAGGCTCGACGAGTGTGTCCTTGTAGTGTGTATGTATCTGAATCTATGTACTTGCGCTGCACGCATGCATTATAGCATTTTCATTATGCCACATGGGCGAATATCTGCCAACTCGTCACGTCATAGCAAAACTGTAATTGTCCAGCGTACACTCAGAGGGATACATTTCTCTTTATCTTCCTATTTCCTTTTTCTCCTGCAAGTTCCTCGAGCCCAATGCACAATAATACAGAAGAACGTAGAGAACCGGTCATGCTTAGACCTTGATCTCTCCGACTTCGTACAGATACGAGCCCAGGAGTTTCGTCTGCGCGAAGAGTAAATCAAGTTTCTCGATCAGATTAGAAGGAAAAAGAGACTTACACCCTCGATGAAATTCGAGCGGTCAAGCTTCTCGTTCGTCGAGCTGTATATGCATCCAACATCAGCTTCTCATCAGAAAACAAAAATGACAAGAAGGAAGACGCACTGAGCACCGTCGTCGCCACGGCCCATGGGCAGGAGCAGCACATTCACACCGAGCTTCTCTGCAAACGTCAGTGTGACTGGAATCGACCCGCCCTCGCGCGTCAGGTCCGGTTTCACTTTGTACACCGTCTTGAAAACCATATTCATCAGGATGTTCTGACATGAAGATGAAGGAAAGTGCGACGCACTTCAGTTGCGCGGCTCGCGGCAACGTAGTTCCAGTGGTTCGGGTCTGCAACCCACGGCTTCCCGCTGTGCTGGTTCTCGATCGTCATCGTGTTTTTGCTTCCGAGCTTCGCGAACTCGGCCTTAAGATACGTGAACACGAGCGGGTCGATGGCGTCGGGTGTCTGGTCGGGGACGAGGCTGAGGTACAAAGGCATCGTAAACGTTTATCTAGTAGCCGGTATACAGCGAAATACACACCGAATGGAGAATTTGCCAGACACCTTGGCTGGGATGACAGTCTTCCCACCAGGCGCCGAGAACGCGCCCTCGATGCCATGCAGCGAGAGCGACGGGTAGCGCATGCGGCCCATCAGCACTTCCGCCTTGTCGCTCGAGATTGCGATCTTCGCGCCCGCGGAGTGCTCGACGTCCTGCACGCCGTAGTCGATCACCTCGTAGCGCTTCCGCTCCTCGGTGGTGAGCGGGGCGACGAGGTCGTTGACGCCTGGGACGAGGATCTCGCCTTGCGGGGTGACGAGCTTCCCCATGAGCGCGATGAGGTCCGTCATCGGCTCATGCACGGCGCGCCCAAACACGCCCGAGTGGAGATCCCTTGCAGGCCCGGAGATGGTGAGCTTGTAGTAGCAGATCCCGCGCAGGCCGTACGTCAAGCAGGGCGTGCGCGAGTTGAGCCAGTAGTTGTCCGACTGCGAGTGATCTTAGAGAATATATGTGTCCTTTACAGTGCGACTGCGACTCACGATGCACACGGCTTCAACGCCGTCGAAGAACCCGCCCTTTCCAGCTTCACGCGCGATAAGCTCATCCAGACCCTCCGAGCCGGTCTCCTCCATGCCCTCGAAGCAAAACTTGAGGTTCACGGGGAGGGGGATGCCGAGCTCCTTGTGCGCCTGCAAGATATTGACCCAACCAAGCACTGGGCCCTTGTCGTCAGTCGATCCGCGCCCGATAAGCCGACCGGTCTTCTCGTCAATGGTCAGCACGAACGGCTCGGTGTCCCATCCATCACTCTTCAGCGCCTAACATACGATTTCCTCTTAGACGGGGGAAGTAGCTGAGAGTTAAGGATACGAACAGGCTGGACATCAAAATGGCCGTAGCAGAGGATGGTCTTCTTGCTGGGATCGTTTCCGATCGAAGCAAGGAGCGCCGGGGGCAAGTCGATCTCCTGGCCGTCGAGGACCTGCTTGCCGAGAGGAACTGGCCGCACCGCACAGCCCACCGACTTGAGCTCGTTCTCCAGGAACTCAGCCATGCGGAACACATGTTGACGATAGCTCGCATCTCCGCTCACGCTGCGAAATAGATGCGGATGATAGTGAGTACAACGCAGCAATGCTTGATGAGAGAGCACTGGCAAAATCACCTCGGGATGGCGACGGCATCGGCGAGACGCTTGATGAACTTGTTCGCGTTGGCATCGACAAAGTCGAAGAATTGCGTTGGTGCTGGCATTTCTCACTTATTGCTCGTCACTGAACTTGTGGAAAGAGCTATAACAGTAGATGGATGAGGAGAATGGTGCGCCAGAGGTGAGTGTATGCGTGTTCAACACAAGCGCGTAGTAATAGCATTGCCACCGATTGGGGAACCCGCTTTCACGCCGTCAGATCGAGTCGTTTAGAGACTTCCATCTTCAAAGCCGACAACACGGTCAAATCCACGTCTCCTCAGCAATACCGTGCTCATCAATATACCCGTCATCAACAAGTGAACTATCTGTCCGTAACCACGGAAGCCTCTGAGCTGAAGACGAACGTCTACTGGGCCAACCAGCCTTTGCACCTGCACCGATTCTCCGTGCTGAAAATGGCACTCCGTCTCAAGCCCGTTCTTCCATATCTGCACCGGAATACAGCATGCAAATTATATTTCAGGCCTTTGGGTCCGCTCAGGTGCTGTACAAAGCTGTTGCCCTCTTGATACTTTACTGCTAAGAAAGATGTTGCTCGAGGTTACCTTCTCGCCCTGTCGTTGGCCTGGGGAGAACTGATCCACCAGCGATCTACTCACGACGCTATCAAGTTGAGACGATGCTTCTTGACCTTCAAGTTTTGCACTACCTCATCGTCGACAACGCAACATCCTTCAAGTCTCGGCCATTAGTGCGCATAACGAAAAGAGTTGTTCATCAGTGCATCAACTTCCCTTCCCTAATACTCATGTCACCGCCCTACGACTTTTTCTCGCCTGCGTGCTCATGCTGGTCTGACTAACAGATGCAAGGTGTTCTGGCTCCCTAGATGCAACCAGGTTGGGTAGTAGTACTCGCTGGTGAAGTCCATCCGGAACTACAGCCTCAATCGCTGTGTCGCCCGACCTCGTCGTTTTATTTTCTTGATCCCCACCTGTACTATCTGCTACATCGTCGGATCTAAAGCTGGCACTGCAATGAATGGCAAGAGCGTATAAAAACTCTCTATTATCCGAAGGTTGAACTCATCTCACTATTCTTCCTACCGAACAAAACCACCCCTTCGAACCCGAAAGTTCCACTCTACCCAATTCTTTGTGCTCTCGCCATGTCCTTCATATCCCGTATCCGTGTGCCTCTCACACGCTCAGGTTGCCGTGATCTCGGAACTCTCTCCGGCTCAGAGAAACAGAAGCTGTTCTTCTCCTGCTCCCAATTTGCCGTCGTCGGCGCCAGCGCGAGTAAGGAGAAGTGGGGGAGCAAGGTTCGTATCTGATCTGTCTAGTTTGAAGTCACCTAGTGACATCCGTGCGTACTCTCCTTTAGATATACAAATGGTTCAAGTTACTGCAGGTTCCAGTGACGCCCGTCAACCCGGTACGTAGCTAGACGGTTTGTTGACTGAGGGATCTTTCTGAATATACGCTCTTTATACAGAACTTGAAAGCCTTGGACGGCGTCCCTTGTCTTCCAAGTGTCAAAGATCTCCCTTCTCCAAGCGAAACAGGCATAGTCCTCGTAACTCGTCCTTCGGTACGTACACGTATCTCCCAATCATCCCTATGCATAGCCTTTGCTCATCTACTCCGATCACTCAGGTCACCCTCTCGGTCCTCGCCGACGCGGACTCCGTGCGCATCCCGATGGTCTGGCTCCAGCCCGGCGCAGGCGCCGCAGACACCGCCGTGCGCGCCTTTATCCGTGCGCAAGGGATGGAGGACAGAGTCATCATCGACAGCAGCGAAGCAGAGAGCGCTCCAACCTTGGACAGCTCGTCATCGCAGAGTCTGATTACCGCTGGCACAGGATCAGGAAAGGTCCTCGCACCTCCGAGCCTCCGCGCCGCGACCGGCGCGCCTTCGCCCGTCAGGAAGGCAACGGTAGCGGCGGCGTCGGCGGCGTCTGCGCCATCAGCAAGCGGATTCGTTTCCTCAACACGGGTCGCATCCGCTGCTCTCTTTTCCAACGCAGTCTCCACTACCGCTACTTCTACCGACGGGGGTCCCCAAACCGCCGTCGGCCCGGTCTGTGACCTCTCTCTCGCCCTTCGCGCCCGCCTGCCTTCGGTTCCCAATTTGAGCTCCAGCACCTCGGCAACAGGCCAAACGCAGAACGCTGACGTCTCTGCCGCTCCGTCGCCAATTCGCAACGAGACGGGTGTGATTGAGGAATTCCCAGGTCTACCGTGAAACGAGCGAGATTCTCCTTTCTAAATTATTCAGGGGCTGCATAGAAGTATCCTGGTTTCAATCGTCCCTTTCACATACCCATACCCATTATTGCCTTTTCTTTTCCTTTCATTACCTATAGAAATCGGATCCAAGACTTGATGCTAGTCATTATGCCATCAGCTGTTTCTTTTCCAACACTGTATCAAGTAGAGAACCTCTTGTTCTATTTTGAACCGCAATATATTTATTGGACATATTTTTCGAACTGAGCGAGAGCTTCAGGAAAAGGCAAGAAACACAACACAATGTTTTGAAATGCGGTATGCAATGATGATGATCGCACCTTGATCTTCTCTCCTATACTTCACATGGTCCGCTCGTTCTCGCTATTTCCAAAACACACCACTTCGTTTGGTTTCTCTGCTACGTATCGCTAGTCTTGCTATGTATATGTATATTGCAACAATGCATAATGCCAAAATTTATGATTACGAACCGCAATCAGAGTAATACTACGATGAGATGTGAATGATGAGCAGAAGTCCGTGTTATGAGTAAGGTACGTCGACAATATTTGCAAGAGTCCTGGATCGTCCGTTGAAAGCACGCCCGGGTCCGATATCCTCACAAGTCCGAACGGGCCGCTTATGCGACGTTCAAAGTAACATTCGCGAGCTCAGTGAAGAAGATCGTGCTCGCCTGTCACCGCGAAAAAAAAAGAGGGGGGGAGGGGACATCAATAAAAATTCCTCTCGACAAATAGAACTGAACTAAATAAAAAAAAACACCCACCCCGGCAAACGACGCATGCGCGACACTAAGCAGAGCGGTGCCCGAACCAATGTCGCTCGGGATCGTCACGGAGAAGTTCTGGTTCGGCATGTTGTCTGTCGCGGGGTCGAACTGCGGGGCGTAGGGCCCGGTGTAGAGGCTGGTGCCGAGCGCGCCGTTCGCCACGCATGGGTCCGCGTCGCAGTGGCGCACCGCGATGCCGATGCCGATCTCTTCCGAGTTTGATTGGGAGTTCTGGTCGCGCGGAAAAGGCATAAATACGGCATTAGGATGAGAAGGGGAGGGGGGAGGGAATAAGTAAGAGAAAGAGCTGGGACGTACGGGTTTGACTACGGAGACGGTGACGTTCTGGCCCGCCGTGAGCGTGTCGTTGCTCGTCGGCGCAAAGATCACGATGCTCTGTGCGGCAGCAGCAGCGACGAGAGATGCAAGGACAGCGAAGAACTTCATACTTGTAGACGACGGGGAGGGAGAGGGGTAAGGGGAGTGTTTGGTCTTTCTGCCCTTTTATGTTTTCTTCTTTATTTCAGACATCACATTAATCGCGCGCGTCTTCCAAGCGGCCTGTGCGCCCCGCGATCCGTCATAACGGACGACGAGGCGGAGCACGGCACGGCATGAGTTGACCGTCGGCAGCTGGTTAGGGTCGCTTATGAGTCCCGAGCACAAAAGCAGGTGATCAGGAGTAAATTGCCATCAGCGTCATTTTGTTGGAATTGAAGCTGTGGATATGCGAATATGGTCTGAGCTGTGTTATGCCGGAGAAAGGCTGTGCTCCGACGAGCACACGTGCCTTTTACGCGGGCCACGTGTTGCGAGCGCCTAAACTTGAGAGCGCCGGTGCTTTCCGCGTCCCCGAGTCCGAAACTCCGAGTTCCGGGAGTCCGAGCCTGGCTCCGAGACGGTCTCGCTCACAACCGCGAAGGGACGACACATGTTCTTGTATCTTATGCTGACTTCGCTTTTAGTGCGGCGCAAAAGAACAACAGCAAACCGAGCAAAGCCCTATGTAGTACTTCCACTCATGGCAGTATTTCTGTGTCCTGCTGTCCAAGTCAGACCGCTCGACACTTTTTAACACTGACGGCTGAGCGACTTGTACTAGTGCTGCTCTGTCGACGTGTAAACCGAAGTACAGCCCGAAGGCACTTGTCCTCACGTCTTTTAATAGCACGTCGACGGACCCGGTGTACTCGTGCATCACCCCTCTCCTCACTGTCATTACAAAACTCGCATGACCACTCATCACGTTCTCTGCCGACGTCCAATCTCCGTCGAACGCAGCCAGCAATCTTCTCCGAGGCTATTTCTCGCGCGTCAGAGCCTGTCTGCTGTCCACATGTCCTCGTCGTCGCCATGCACGCTGCATCCTGCCATTGGGTGTTGAGATGCTGCGGATTCGAAGCTGCTCCCCTCGGTCTTTGAACGCATTCGCCGGTCTCGAGCTGCCGCCTTCCGTCTGTCCCCAAACGTGCTTTAGCAGAAATACCTTACTTGACACGGAGTATAAGAGGTCTTCCCCCATGCTGTACACTACAAGACACTTTCTCTCCCGCTCACAATGAAGCTCGCCCTTGCGATTTTCTCACTCGCAGTTCTCTCTCCTGCCGTCTACGGATATACCTACGGACTCGGAACGAGCTGGATCATCGGCTCCGGCTCGACGTCCAGCATCTCGAAAATCTCTACTACGTTTAATCCCGGGACTCCACCACCGAACCAAGTCGGCGAGCTCATCCTCTACCCGGCACTCTCAAATGGTAACGAGCCTCGCCTCTTCGTTCGTTATGTGTGCTCATAACTCAATGACATTCGCTATTGCAGGAACCGGAGACCTCCTTAGGACCTCCATCGAATCCTGGCCCAACCAAACGTGGTGCGGCGCCACACCAAGCCAATGGTGCGTCTCCTAACCTATAAAAAAAGTTCAAAAATGCATTGCGATTGCTATTTCCGACAGGTGTATACGCACGTCGGTGTTCAGCAACGAACAATCGACTGATGGTCCCTTCGCACCACTCGACGCGGAGGAGCCCGTCACCCTCACCTTCGAGCGGAGCGCAGATAAGTCAGGCTGGACGCAAAGCGTCGTTGTAAACGGCGAGGTCGTCTCACAAGTAAGTATCAGACATCCCCATCCATACTCTCCAACTTCTTTCGATCCATTAATATTCGCTTTCCCCAACCCTCGTCTCTCCAATCAGATTCCTCTCTTATTTCATGACCATCATGCTAACCCGTCTTCCCCCCCTAAAACAAACATAGCTCACTTCCCTCTCCGGCCCCATGACGCTCTTCGGCATGACAACCGAATGCGATGACGCCTGCAACATGACCGTCTCCCCGCAGACATACACAAATACCACTATCGTGCTCGAGGCACCCGACGCCGCGTGGGGCACCACGGCGGTCGCCGGCTCCCAAATCTACGGCGACGGGACGGACGACATCACGGGCCAGCAGCCCACTGTTGTTAGCGGGATGGCGAGCAGCGAGGTCGGGCAGGTGTGGACTGTCGATGAGATTATGATTCCCT
Source organism: Porodaedalea pini (assembly GCA_002794775.1). Lineage (NCBI taxonomy): Eukaryota > Fungi > Basidiomycota > Agaricomycetes > Hymenochaetales > Hymenochaetaceae > Porodaedalea > Porodaedalea pini. Next base: position 81,005 of record NBAY01000043.1, on the reverse strand, counting down.
CGCTGCATTGAGTCGAGCCGAGTTGCTTGGAGAGAGAGAGATCTTGATCGACGTATGTATTTTGTTTTATTTTTTTGCAAAATTAGACTGTATTGTATTGAAACAACGAAACGGCGCCCAACATTAATAAAAGGACGGACCATAAGTATAACTGGCGTGATTCATGCATGTACAGTGGGCACGCATGGCATATTTGCGAATGATCAAACAGTAACTTAGCAGCACATCACAGATACACGCCAGGCTTAAGGCCGCCCACACAACGACCAAGTATCACTTACGCTTCAAGGCCATATATGCTCCCAAAATACTTCGAAATTGGACGCAGGCACGCTTGATCTTGTAAGGGCAAGGGAAAAGGACGCCCCCGAGACTGACGTCGTCAGGGTACGCGGGGATTGCCTCCTTGATCCCCTCGCGGCCAAACTTCGACGGCGAAATACTGATGCTCACGGAAGAATTGCATCGCAACGATGGCCGCCGAGCTGTGTTGATCTAGGCGAGCAGATGGACTCCATGGGCTTTTGAGGTATCGAACCATTCAATCTGTCAAAAGTGCTCTATACCGAAGGCCTTTCCCCCCAGAATATCAGACACAAACAACAACCACCTGCACATTGTCCAAGACAACAAATACACAGTAAAGACACCTACGGACAGAAGGGAAGGATATTAGCACATGATGCCTTGTAGAGACAGCTAAGAACCGTCTTGTTTTCTCTTCTTTAACGCTTGACGAGTTCACCCAGTCCAGACAGAAGGGCCGGGAATGCTGAGAGAAAGGGATACAAAGATTTTAGTCAGACTGAAATTTCGTTGGCAATAAGACAAAATACTGACGCGTAGGTAGTCGCCGTGGAAGAGTAGACGTCAATGTCAATAGACGGGTCACTGTTGCTGTATGCGCCAGGGAATTTCACAGTCGGAGACTGAAATATTTCCTTTAGCCAAGCACACATGACAGAACGATCGAGAGCGCTCACGGGTGTTCCACTTCCGCCACCGGTGATCGTAAGCTGCGCGCACTCCATGTAGAATTGCGGCTGGTTCGGCGTGTGGATCGCGAGCGTCTCGTGGCGGATAAGGTAGTTTCCGTTTGGGAGCGCGGCGGGGATCGTCGAGGTCCACGACGAGTTCTGCGCGACCATCTCGCCATCGCCCCAATAGCCGTCAGCGACGGTACCGGAGATCAGACCCGCCTCGTCGATCTTGAACCAGTCAAGAGAAGTGGGGTCCGCGTCTGTGCAGTTACCGCCACAGTTCTTTGCGAAACAAAATGACATGCATATCAGTTTTAGCCATTTCGAGAGCGAGAGGCACATACAGCCATGTAGACCATCATGGGGCCAATGGTGTGAGGCCAGGGGTTGTTCCAGAAGGCAGTGACGGAAGAACCAGCGGCGACGGTTGCGGTAAGCTGAGGGTCCACGGTGGTACCTGGAGTGTTGCAAGCAATGCTCGGGTCCGTAGCATCCGTGATGGGACTACGATCGTTCCGTGAGTAAGGATCATGAAAAACATTTTGGACAGCTTACTTGTACGTCGCCCACTGACGCTGGATCGTTGACTGGCCGGTGGGGGTGTTGTAGGGTACAAAGCTGGAAAGGTATCAATATCTATTCGCGTAGTGAAAAAGGCAGTCTCACCCTTGATAGTAAGCACCATCGAAGGTGTACTCGAGCACACCACCGTGGGCCGCGGCGAGGGCCGCGGAGCACAGGGCAACGAGGATAGCAGAGCGCATTTTGCAGTAGATGAAGATCTGAGGACTTGAGCAGCACAGACGACCACAGCCCGCCTTTTAAACCACCTCGGTACGCCTAGCTACGTGTTACAAGCGTATATCGGGCATGTCATCCCAGGCACAAGCTCGGAGGATGAGAACATTCTCGACAACCACGATCGGCGAAATATCTTCGATATGACTATGTGGTGGAGCTGAAATGTCCGAGTATGAGTGTGAAGCAAAACATAGCAGAACATTAGAACACTTGATCCGACGTGAGCGTCGGCAGGGACGACACGTGTAACTCACATTGTAGAAGATTCAGGAAGCACTGTGGGGTTTGAGTATAGCAAGCCGCAGCATGATCTTTACTTGATGGTCGCTCTTCTTGGAAAGGGCGCAGAAGATGGTCCTACTGTTAGAAACAATACATATCACAATGCATGAGGGAGCATCGTAACATCGGATGCTGTACGGAGTAATGGAGGGTGAACAACCTGTAATTAGGTGTTCTTTCAATAGATCTAGTCCAGCGCAGCTTCAAGTGCTTCGCACGTAAGGATAATCATCGGTTCGGAAAAAGCATTATAAGAAAGAGGGGTCGCGTTGGTATCAGCTGCTCTCCAGAAAAAACTGACCACTCCGACCGACCGCGATAGAGCGAGGGTAAAATCCCATAAGCAGGCGTGGTATTTAGAGACGGCCTACGACGATGATATTATAAGATGCACGGGCACAGGGTTTGTTATCCGTCGTAGAATTATGTAGTCGGGATATCCATAGGGAAATGTGTACCAGCCCGATTCGATTCCTGGCAGCAAGCCGCTTTAGTACAGCAAGGGTCGGTCGCTCAGACATTCCGTTAACTTTTCTCTTCCGAGAACCTCCTGTTCAAATCATATCCTATGGCTACCATAACGAATGAGTAAGAGTTGACGAAGGTTTGTGGTGTAATAGATGACTGACTTAGTGACCTGGGAACTTTTGCTTTTGATCAACCACCGTGAAGCGTTGAAATGAGTACAATTTCATCTCCTGCTTTCAACTGATAACTTCCTTCGCCTTCGAGCTCCCAGTCACTGTCATTTACGAGTACAAGGATTCCAGGCCGTCTTTCTCGCGACTGATCAGCAAAATCAACCAAAAGCACATGGAAGCTACTCACATCGACTCATTTTCCATGAACAGTTCCACTCTCTCCTTCAACAAATTATCTCGAAGGTAGCATAATAGATAGCTGATATCGACGGGCTTTGTTTCTGCCTTTTCTTCGGACGGTTCAGTCGGCTCGCCTGAAGGACTTGAAGTATCGACTGGTACAAGAGATGGCACGCTGATACGATGTGACCTTTGGTTGGAGAAAAGTAGTTCAAGGCCTCCCCCGAACTCAACTTTAAGAGGAATTTGGCCTTCGGTAGACATAACAGTCCAAGCTGGTCGAGAACCTATAAGCTAGTGGAAGTCTGTAGGAGAGAGCCATTGAGTGTCGGCCATTAAAGTATGGGGTTCCTTCATCACGTGCGACGCGTCGCCTCTTCGCGAGTGCTGCGTGTCCTCTACAATTTTTTACAGCCATCTCGAATGCTGCGAAATGCGTCTGCATTCGTAAGATACTCCCAAAAGGCTCAGATAAGATTCAATATTCAAGTAGTAGGGCCTGCCCGGTTTATCACTTCTGGCTCTGTTGAGGAAGGCGACGAGGACTTGAAGTATGAGCTTCAAGAAGCTTACAGACGGCAGAGGAAAACAGAGTGGAAAAGGAGGCAACGAGTAAGTGCGTAAGATTATGTTATATATTATCACAGACTAATTGCTTGCGTGTAGGGCCAGACGTTCCTAGATAATCTCATTGTTACGGTACGAGGAGGTGGGTCGCAAAGCTGTATCACTTCCATTAAAATGCTGATGAAATTCAAAAAAAGGCAAAGGAGGCGACGGATGTGCCGCATTCCATCGTGAAAAGTTTGTACCTCATGGACCGCCTTCTGGCGGTAATGGAGGTAAAGGAGGAGATGTGTACATCCTTCCGACTCCGGGCCTCACCACACTTTCATCCATCTCCAAGCGCATTCGAGGCGTACAAGGAGGAAACGGGAAAGGTACATGGATGAACGGACGGAACGGTACGCCTACTATCATTCGTGTTCCTGTCGGAACTGTAGTGCGAGAGCTCTCCAGCGAGGATTCACGTCGTGCGCAGGACGAATGGGAAGCTGAAGACGAGGGTCTGCAGAACCTCTCACAGGCGGAGAAGATCGCGAAGATGCGCGACAGGCGCTGGGTGCACTATCCCGGCGCTGCGGATGACAACGTCGACAGAGAAGCCTTTCAGGAAGCTGAACGAGCACTCTTTCGTCAAGAACGTGACCGACGGATGCTTCGACGAGAACAACAGGCGTCACCGCTTTCCCTTGACTTAGATTCTCCTGTTACGTCGTCTTCAGAGCCTATTCCATCTGGCCTAGAGATTGGCCACCAGGCGATAGAAGGTTTGGGCTACCTTGTTGCAACAGGCGGTGAAGGCGGTCTGGGCAACCCTGCGTTTTTGACGACTGAGAACCGCTCTCCGAAATTCGCCACACGCGGCATCGAAGGTCAACGCGTCACATTGTCTCTAGAGCTTAAGATTCTCGCCGACGTAGGTTTGGTCGGTTACCCCAATGCGGGGAAGAGCACGCTTCTGCGCGCTTTGACTGGCGGACGTGCCAAAACGGAGGTTGCCGGCTATGCATTCACTACTCTCAACCCTTCCGTGGGTGTTGTGCGAATGGACGACGATGGTAATGTTCTGGGAGCGGAAGAGAAGGACTTGATCATTGACGAAACGAAGATTGAAGCCCAGCGCTTCAAGGAACGAATGGAAAGAGGCGAGCTAGCCAGTGCTCTCACTCGAAATCAAGCCGGATCTGTCGACGCAGAGGAGGACTTCCGCTTCACAGTTGCAGACAATCCCGGACTCATCTCACAGGCATCCGAGAACGTTGGTCTCGGACACTCGTTCCTACGCTCCATCGAGCGTTCTCTGGCTCTTGTCTACGTCGTAGACCTTTCTGGCCCAGATCCTGAGCGAGAGCTTCGAGTCCTGCGCGATGAACTCGAGACTTATCAGCCAGGCCTCAGTGCAAAGGCACGTCTTATCATCGCAAACAAGGCTGACCTTCTGGGAGCAGGCGGTGATTCTAGCGTGGAGGAGGCTAGGGAGAAACTCAAGAGGCTCGAAGCTTTCGTTGAGTCGGAGATGGAACCTGTGTTGAAAGATGTCCATGGGGAAAGCCGTCTGGACGTGGTCCCGGTCTCGGCAAAGTTCAGCCAGAATTTGCGAAGAGTCCTGGTTTTACTGCGGAAGTACGTTGAAGAGGCTAAAGGGTAGTTGCAGTTTCTTCAGGTCGGTATCCCAGAATATCATGGTTCTAGCTCTTCTGTCGTGTCACTGGCTCAGCAATCTAATTACCATACGGGTGAAGCGAAGAAGAGCTCATTTACAGTTTCGCCAATGCTATATCTGAACGGAGTAATCAAATCAAATGGTTTCTGAGACTCAATCACCAAGTTTGTGTCGATACCATAAGGCGATGTCCTATTTCAGCATCACTCAAGACATTGAAGAAGGATTCTGGCTATTGTGGAAGAGCTCGCTTCCATGCTCCACATACGTAACATTACTGAAGTGAACTTTATAGGTATTTCTGGTCTTAATACGGCGGACTCGTGTTTTCTTCGAGGTGAGTTATGTTCCTGCCATGCTTTTGCCGTTAAGATAAGCCTAGGAACTGTCATCATGGGAGCGGTTGCTCCAAATTCGATGGATGACTTGCAGTTCTTCCGCTCACTCGTCGAACGCGACCCCTCTTCAGCCGACTATATCCAGAAGAATAGCTGACTCATGGCTGCCTCCCTCCACGGTTATAAGTCAAGTACTTCGGCCCCTCTTCAAGACACTCGAGTCTACAGTTGTACTCGGACATGATGATGCTTTACATTCTTGATGCCGTCGCGCTTGCTGTAGCTTTGGCTTGTATGGTGTCTTGGTTATCACGACGAAAGCGAGGCATCCACGCCGCTCCCTACCCACCAGGACCAAGGGGATTGCCTATTGTCGGAAATGTGTTTGACATGCCAGGTACGGATGAATGGGAAACCGCACGTCAGTGGGGTGAGCAATATGGTGGGCAAAGTAGAATGCATCAGAAGTGCTTTATGGGATACTCACCTAATCTCGCTCTAGGCGACCTTGTCTTCATTCGAAACTTTGGAACCCCATATTTGTTTGTAAACTCGTACGACGCTGCCGTTGATCTGTTCGAGAAGCGCGGCCACATTTATTCGACCAGGCCGAAGAATACGATGATTGAGCTGTAAGTGAGCCGATATCGTTGCGTCAAACTGCACTACTGACTGAATTACGTACTTGCACGGGTAGTGAAGGATGGGCCGAATGGTTTACCGCCATGATGCCGTATGGAGACGAACTCCGAAAATCCAGGCAATACCTACACAGATTCTTCCAACAGTCGGCTATAGGGAACTACCATGACTTGCAGACGATATCTACACACAAGCTACTTCTCAAACTCGCACAAGACCCATATAACTTTCGCGACCATATTAGACAGTAGGCCTTTGTCTTGTTTCAGTCGTAACTCATAAACCTCTCTCATGATCGCTTCCCAGTTCTGCCGCAGAGACTATCATCATGATCGCCTATGGTTATCAAGGTGCGGGCTTTGTGTTATGCCGTGAATGTACTATGTCTTACATGACGGTTTCTACCACAAACTAGTCGCCGAAAATGATCCTTATGTTGATCTTACAGATAAAGGCATGGAAGCTGTGACACAAGCGCAAACATTCTTTCTTGTAAATGCCTTACCTTCCCGTACGTTATCTCGCTGTGTTCATGACAGGTGGATCCTGATATTCTCCACAAGTCCGTCATCTTCCAACGTGGTTTCCAAATACAAATTTCCACAAGATCGCAAAGGACGGGTATAAGATATCTATGTCAATGTTCCATGAGCCCTTCGACAAGGCGAAAGATGAAATGGTGCGCTTATCTACTTGTCTCATCGGGAAGCTAGGTTCATTTGTATTCTCTATCCGTATTTTAGGCCGAAGGAACTGCTGTTCCGTCTATGACCAGCAAATTAATGGAGTCGAATACCGATGAAGATGGAAACGTGGCCGATGAAGCAATCATTGCAAAAGCAGTTGGCATAGCTTATGCAGGTTTGTCACTGCAGCTGTGATCTCATCTTTTAAAGACGCTCACAATTTCCATCATCTGCACAGCGGGCGGAGACACGGTTTGTCTGAGTCATACCTTTCACTTTGATTATGATTTTCATGATTATGTCGTATTTTCGCCGAAGACGGTATCCGTGTTACTCACCTTCTTACTGGCGATGGTCTTATATCCCGAAGCCATGCGGAAAGGCCAGCAAGAGCTGGACAAGGTAATTGGCAAGGACAATCTCCCCACGTTTGAAGACAAGCCAAACCTTCCGTACATCAACGCCATTTGTACCGAATGTTTGAGGTAACTGCTAAGTCGCTCAGCTCTCCGATCGTTGTCTAATCACTCTTATTAATATATGGATGGCAAACTGTCACGCCTCTGGGTGCGTCGTGATCAGTTCTTTGCAGTTATGCTAGTATGAATTGACTATTTTGTTATCTGTAAGGTATTGCCCATTGTGCCGAAGAGGACGACGTCTATAACGGGTATTTCATTCCTGCCGGAACTACCGTGTATTCGAACGTATGGTAGGATGCTTTGTTAAGAACTCTCTACTTGAACTAGAGCAATACTGATTCATTGAATAAGGGCTATGTTGAGGAACTCGAAAGACTATCCAGAGCCAGAGAACTTCATCCCTGACAGATGGCTGCCTTCACGTGGGAAAGAGCATCTTTTAAATGCTAATAAAATGGCATTCGGGTTTGGAAGGCGGTGAGTTCATCCTCCCTTATTCATAATGACTACTCATTTCCTTGCTTCTAGCATTTGCCCTGGGAGACACTTCGCTGAAAATTCCGTGAGTTCAGCGGCCACTATACGACGCAATAACATCCTGACACTATTCTTCTAGGTCTTCATCGCCATTGCTTCCATCTTGGCTGTATTCGACATTCAGAATGCGGTAGATAAGTCTGGGATGCCAATCACGCCTTCAGAAGACTACACCGCGAATATTGTGAGGTAAAATAATTTCAAACGGTTGAGATACCAGCTATATCTTCTGTCTACTTATCTTATTCAATATACAGGCACCCCAAACCTTTCAAATGCAAGATCACACCGCGATCCGACAAGGCTGTTGCTCTCATCCGTCAAGCGGGTGCTTTTACGAAATAAATGTATAAATTTTACGATTTTTTTCCTTGATCACGCATCGCAACACCTTAGACTCTATCTTGTTTCTTCTTATCAGTTGCCTACCCTCCCGCTTGTCCTTTGAATTTCCATGCATTTGTCATCGAGATTTATCTTCCCCGTGACAGAATTACTGTACACATGCGTACGTATCATAGGGCAGCGCGCCGAAATTATGGGAATGAGGAATTTAAAAAAACCCTTCCATCCTATTTACAGCCTTTTTCATAAGTCCTGCGACACGTGCATGTCACGTGAAATGAGCCGCGTCAGAGCCAAAGTGTCGAAAAATTAGAATGAATGCCTATTTTCTCTATGAATTCTGCACAGTACCTGCTCATTAAGTACTCAAAAAAAAAGGCACGGTTCTCAGGAGCAGAAATATGTAAAATAGGGAGCAATAAATTGACTGTGTAGGTGGGTGGAGATCAAACAAGTGCAGCTAGTCTGTTCTCTCACCCATTTTCACTGAGATTCAAAAATTATGGCTCCCCTACATCTACCTATAAAACTCTTTCCTGTATCTGTAAATTAAGTATATGACTATACCAACATATCCTGAAAGTTTGAAGCCAATCCATTCAGTATTCATGGTGCAGCAGCAAGATTTGTGTTCTACTCTGCAAGACCTGTTGTGAGAAAAGGAGGGTGGAAAGAGCTTGAAGTGGAACACAAATCTTGCTGCTGGACCATGAATACTGAATGGATTGGCTTCAAACTTGCAGGATATGTTGGTATAGTCATATACTTAATTTACAGACACAGGAAAGAGTTTTATAGTTAGATGTAGGGGAGCCATAATTTTTGAATCTCAGTGGAAATGGGTGAGAGAACAGACTAGCTGCACTTGTTTGATCTCCACCCACCTACACAGTCAATTTATTGCTCCCTATTTTACATATTTCTTCTCCTGAGAACCGTGCCTTTTTTTTGAGTACTTAATGAGCAGGTACTGTGCAGAATTCACAGAGAAAATAGGCATTCATTCTAATTTTTCAACACTTTGGCTCTGACATGGCTCATTTCACGTGACATGCACGTGTCGCAGGACTTATGAAAAAGGCTGTAATTGTTGTATGTGGTTGCCAGGATTGCTATCATCCACGCTTTGAAACCGCAAATCTAGTGTGTATCATCAGACTCGGCTTCACAGTTATTTTGCTCTTTTTATTTTGCGCATGTCTTATGAAAGGAAAAAGAGAGAAATGCTAGATAAATAGTGTGACTTGTATTCATGTGTCACTTCATCCTTACAAGATCCGTATCGAAGTTCTGATAGTAGTTTATGAGTTGTCCTACTTGACACTTCAGGTACCCCCTCTAGGAGGTACCTCTCAGGTGGAATAGGCTCTATGGGTGATTCCACCTAAAGGGCCCTGTTCTCACAGTTGTCATCCCAGCATATGGGACATCCCTCAGCTGGGCTGTACCAGTTGAATCCATACCTCATGATTTTGGGGCCATCCCATCAGTGTCACAGAGTGTCTGGGGGACTTTTGGGGGGATTTACCATAGATTTTAGCCCTAATTATATACTCTTTAATGACTCTTTTGATCTTATTCTAGCCTATTTTGGGATGCTTTCAGCACTGTAGCCATGTACTTGAGTGTATATAAGATCAGCTTTCCTAGGATTAACCTGTGAGAGGTCAGATATTTTTTCCAATAGCAGAATTTATCTTCCAAAATGCCACTGACAGGTCTCAGCTCTATAGTTGTATACAGCTATGAGTCTTTTGCTTTCAGCCATAGTAGTATATCAAAACACAGCCTCCTGAAACCAGTTCAGTAACTATAGTATTATGATACAGTATAGTGTTCAGTTATGTAGGCAATGATAGGCAATGATGACACATGAAGGATCAGTAGAAGAAGTCTATATCTTGCTGATATTAACTTCATGGAGTACTGAGCCCTTGGGATTTGATGCATGGTTCATATTATCATCAATGCTGAGACTAAAATTATTATGATTAGTTAGTAGGTTCATTGTATAACATAGTCACTATAGAAACTAGTTTTCAATACTTTACTGTTATTTGTCACTGGGATATCCCCAGCATGATTTGTTTGGGACCTCCCAGCATAATTTAGTATGGGACATCCCAGCATAAATACTCTGGGACCTTCCAGTCTGATTTTTATGGGACATCCCAGTGTGCCCAACTCTGGGACATCTCAGTGTAAATACACTGGGAGGTCCCATAATAAATTACACTGGGATGTCCCACATGATTTATGTTGGGATGTTCCAATACAATTTACATGAGATATCTAGAGTACCTTTACCCTAGATAAAATCATACAGAAAAGACATTTACTCCTTTACTGCCCTTTTCAGAAGTATTGTCACACATTGAATTCATGTGGGTTTGATGTGTCTTGTGGCATAACTGCTGAAATTCAAGTAAATGATGATTTACTGTGTCAATTCCTCATGATACATGTTCATTAAGCACTCAAAAAAATGTACTTGCTCATCTTAATCTTAATCTGTAAAAATATCTGAGGTTAGATGAATTTTTTTTGCCAAAATAAGTCAAACAATGTTGACCAGCCCTGTTTCAACACCTCACCCTCACTATATGCAAAAATCATACCCTTTCCTCTCATCCCATAATGTTTTTTTCTCCACCTGTAAATTAGGTTCACATGTATGGCAATTCCGTGCATAAGTTTGGTGTCATTCTGTGCACTATTTGTGGTGTAATGGGGATGTTTCTGTTCTTCAGACACCTGCTCTCACCCAGGTTTGGACAGTCCATTTTATACAGCTCTGCCAATTTGACAGGTAAAAATACAAAACTTCTTGCACTACATAGACAATCCTATCTACTACAGCCTTGGTTATTTGGGAGCCCCTCCACCTTGATTTGACACTGTAGTGGTAATTTATTTTTGACCTGCATGCTGTAGCACCATGCACTGTCTGCACATCTGAAGTATAGAAGTTGTGTTATGACTCGAACTTTTCCCTTTTATTTTATTTTCCACTTTTACCATTTCTTTTCTTTTAATCACTCCTTTTCATTATATTTAACTGTCTTTTCAATCATTTCCCACACTCCCTTGCACCTGACCTTCATTTGTTCCATTCTGCTCCTTTATGTAATCTTAGATAATTAGGCAACCAGTTCTCACGAGGTGATCGCTGTATATAAGGAAGAGGAGTTGCATCTGAACACCTGTTCTGCTTTTCCTCTTACCTCCGTGACGACCTAGGTGAGACCGCATCCCCCCTCCTGTAGTAGAGTACATTGTATTAATCCTCTTACCTCCCTGACTACCTAGCCTGAGTACAACGTGTCCTGAGTCCCCACTCAAGTATAGCATGTCCCAGATGACAGTTAGCTGAGGCCTGCCCAGTTCAAGCATCTCTCAAACTCCTGCCTAACACAGCAAAGCCATCTGCTCTTCTGTCTAGACTGTGGGTGACAATGGTTATGCCTTGTTCTTGACCAAGAAGAGGCTGCCAGCTGTTGCTGTTCTGGATCTGAAAGGACATCTTCGAGTCTGTTTGCATGAACATACACTTGTGTATCTACTAGTGGTCCTGCATGGCAGATATGCTCACCTGGTATGCCAGTGAGATATCTGCAGCCATCTCTTCTTGAGATGGAGTAGTACTTATGAAGCAACACATTGTTCCCAACTTCTATACTTCAGATGTGCAGATGACACATGGTGCTACAGCATGCAGGTCAAAAATAAATTACCACTACAGTGTCAAATCAAGGTGGAGGGGCCCCCAAATAACCCAGGCTGTAGTAGATAGGATTGTCTATGTAGTGCAAGAAGTTCTGTATTTTTACCTGTCAAATTGGCAGAGCTGTATGAAATGGACTGTCCAAACCCAGGTGAGAGCAGGTGTCTGAAGAACAGAAACATACCCATTACACCACAAATAGTGCACAGAATGACACCAAACTTATGTATGGGATTGCCATACATGTGAACCTAATTTACAGGTGGAGAAAAAAACATTACAGGATGAGAGGAAAGGGGTATGATTTTTGCATATAGTGAGGGTGAGGTGTTGAAACAGGGCTGGTCAACATTGTTTGACTTATTTTGACAAAAAAAATTCATCTAACCTCAGATATTTTTACAGATTCAGATTTGGATGAGCAAGTACATTTTTTTGAGTGCTTAATGAACATGTATCATGAGGAATTGACACAGTAAATTGTCATTTACTTGAATTTCAGCAGTTATGCCACAAGACACATCAAAACCACATGAATTTGATGTGTGACAATATTTCTGAAAAGGGCAGTAAGGTATCTGTTATTAGAATACTGCTCAAAAAATGGTATTTAAAACCAAGCAAATGAATTGATTGAGTAAGAAGTCATGAAAAATATTAGATAACCCAGGCATACAATCGAAGTACGTGCACGACAGGATCCCGCAAGGGGTCGAAATTCCGGCGAGGACGTATTTCCGTATCCGGGTGGATGCGTATGGTGCCATTGTACATCGGTGAACGAACTTCCTTGAGGATGCAAGTGGAGACCAGCGCAGCTCGGGACCTTCCAAGTTCCCTGCGCCTAACTAAAGGACGGTGGAGTGTGGACCATATCACCATATTATATCGAATCCAACATCGTAACCTGCTCATCGGTCGAACAGCATGAGCAACTGCGCGACGATAGAAAATTAAACGAGCTACGATTTTCCACATTTGATGTTGATTTATGGCATCCAAGGAGTGAACAGCGTGCCCCGGAGATCGACGCAACTACTAAATGCAGAGTGATCGAAGGGTTGGAACCAGCTTCGAGGGTCACGCAGCTACTGAGCGAATTCATGCGCCACCAATGGGAACGCCACCCCGCGGTGATCCTCTTCCACGACCTCCCCGTCGCCTTCCACCACGGCCCTCTCCCGGCACAGATGGACTACTACGACCCTGATTAACACCAATCCCACCAAGCGCAGGTACGGACGAAGGTGCCTCAGCGGCAGCAGTTGTCGGGCGCGCAAGGATTCCGGGCTGACCGCCGGTTCGCGCAAGTATGGTAGGCGTTGCACCTATCAAGCGTTGAAAAAATAAAAGTAGAGCAGTTGAGAGGGGATAATTGTATTGTAGCAAAGTTCATACCTGCAATAGCTTCGGAAGCGCTGGATGCAGTTACCGTCGAGCTTTTCGTGCTATCTCCGCGCTTCCGCCCACCTCGCGCGCGTTCCCTTCCAGGATTGATCGGCGCCATTGGCTTATCAACTTTCTCCTTCTCTGTGTCCGCTGCTTTTTGAGTGCCTTCGGTAACCATAGCTCCACTCGCTTTTCTCTCAAGTTCACGCTCACGTCGCGACTTCCGATCCGATCCACCACTAGGTAGCACACCTGCACCACTCAACGCAGCTTCGAATTGCCGTGACGCAAGCCCAATCCCAATCCCTGGACGCGGCCGACGCTCTTGCGGCACATCCTTGGTTCCTTCCTTCGCAGGCGCAGCTAGCACTTGTGAGGAGGCTGGCTTTAGTGCAGCCTTTGCAACCGTTTTAGCAGGCGCAGCCTCTTTGTCTTTGGCTTTCGGCGTCGTGGCAACAGCGGGAGCCTCGCCCTTCTTACCTCCACCACGTCTATTTCTTTTACCGTGACCGGAGACAGGAATAACTTCATCACGTTCGAGGGGTGACGCCATTTGTGGCTGCTTGCCTCGCCTACGAGCTCCTGGATCTTCCTTGTCCCGATCGCGATAGTGCGCGTGTGCTTTGAGGATCGTCTCCTTATCGCGTTGCGCCTGTTTTTCCGCGCGTAATGCGTCAAGAAGAGGGGTAGATTTAGGTTGCTGAGGTGGCTGAGATGCCGCGACTGTAATAGACGCAAATGAGACGTTGTACATCTGAACAGAGACTTAATGTACTGACTGAGCGCTTCGAGCGTGTCGGTCTCAGAAGGCTTGGAAGTAGAGGCGTTGAGCGTTGCGAGAAAGGATATGTAGTCTTCATCTAGTATAGAGGATATTTAGAACAGATACAACATAAAATTATATGCTGCTACCTTGCTCGATGGTACCTATTCTCGTATCGACCTTTCGTTTTTCGGGCGGGATCTTCTGAGAAGGGGCGAACTCAACTACGGCGAATGCTTCGTTACCTGGAAGCACTCAGCAGACACAGACAATGCAACTAATCGTAATCATACCGGTCTTGTCACGAAAGACATGCCCGTCATACGCTTGGCTGAACGCCGCCAGCTGCTCCGCGGTCCGAAATGCAATATACGCACGAGAGGGTACATTCTCCTTGTTATACCTATCTCGCCATACGGATCACCCCATGAGCCACTAGCCTGAGGATCTGCAAGCAACTCACTTCCTCCTGATCTTTCCTGGATAGAATGCACGCCATTGAACGCTGTCGTCGGAGACCCATGGCTGTACGCTCTGCCAGAAGATGTCTTCCGGGAGATTGGGCGGGAGACGACGAACGACAGTCTTGAGCTTGTCATCTGCCGCCGATTGAGAGACCTGCGCTCTTTTCTCCGAGCGTGACTTGTTCTTTGGCTTGCTGCTAGGCTCCGTCGCCGCCATGATCAATCTGCTGCAGGAGTGGCTGTTGTACATCGACTACATTCATGTCACTTCTTGATCTCTTACCACCACCATCTGGACCGTGGGAAATCTTGCAGTCACTTCGTTTTATCTCTTTCCCCTATGGACAGCAACATGCTGACCAGAGCTAAAAACTCTCTCCATAAAACCAAGTCGTCTCGTTCCCTTGCCAATCCCAAGGACCCCACCAAGTGTGAGGAGTGTAAATCGGATCTCCCCTATCACAGTCGCAGCTGTGTTAGCGGCAATGTCAAACTTTGCATCGTTTGTGGTCGCGATAAGACCTTTAACCACAACGATGCCGTCTGCGAAACTGTAGCAAAGAATCGTGCCAATTGGTCTCCCGACGTCGAAGCGGATGCCCACGCAGCCGCGCTGCGCAAGCAAGGGGATCTCCCCCCTACCCCTGCCATCGAATCTCAACCTTCTCTCAAACGATCCAATTCGGAGGAAGAACATCACGCCTTACAGCCGCCCGCGCGCATCGATGATATCGACGACATGGAGGCCGACGACCTCTACGTCCCTAACTCTAGCCAAGCGCCCCAGGTCGATAACGACATGGACGACACCTCCATTTCCGAATACGAGGATCCGCAAATCGCCGAACGAGTTTCGGCTTCTTTTGCACATTTGACTAAGGAGACTATCGAACACATAACAACGCTCATTACTCAGCCCTCTTGGACTTCTCCTACACCGTGGCACGATGATCCGATTCGAGCCGGCAAGGCCCTCGCGGACGTGGCCTCCAACCTCGTCTCCTGGGTTAGTAAAGCACACTGTTTCGACGACGAAACTATCAAGGAGAACAAGGCGAATGAGGGGCTCCAGGCCTTCCATTCCGCATACCGTATCCATACACCCGATTTCAAGCATGTTTTCGACGACGTTCACGTTTCAGCACAGGCTATACGCGAACAACACATTTCTGATAATATGTCAACCATGTCCCGTTCCATTCAATCTCTTACTTCTCTTGTCTCTTCTCTTGTCGATAAAACTAACAATCTCGAAAAAAAGCTTTCCCTCTCTTCTTCCTCCTCGTCGAACATTCAACCCCCCGTTTCCGCTAACAAAGCACAGGTTAGATTCCTCCCGAACCCTGTCGGTGCTTGCTTCGTTCACGATAATCGGTTCCCGCCTGACCCCCCTATTGTCAAACAACGTGTCCAAACCCCTAAGAATGGAAGGACCGACTACGCCGCTGCGATCGCCAATACCCGTATACCGGGATCAGGTTACCGCATGAGCTCCGAAGGCGTCATTTATGCGCCCGACGGCTATGCCCATTCAGCCCATAATGCCCCCAGGCCAGGCAATACAACTATCTATCACCCGAAGGTTGAATCCGTTGGTACGGACAAAGACGGCTTTACCACTGTCACCTATGCGAAAGCAATGCAGAAGAAACCGAAAACAACTCTTACCAAAGTTTCACGTCCCACTACCGAGAACCCTGACGGGGAAATTTCTACGGTTCCTGTCAACCGATCTAACGGATCAGTTAATATTCGGTCGTCTAACATCAAGCGAGTTTACTTCTCCCTGCCAGGGGATCTTGCTGTGCGCCCACTTACGCAGTCGGTTAAAAATTCGGTGAGGGCTGGGCTCAAAGGCAGCACTCTCTTTAAACATTTGGTGGTTCTTAACGTCGAGTACACCTTGAACAGCAACCTCCTGATCTCTTTCACTAACATTCGCTCGGATTTCGATGCTAACTACCCTTCACTCGCTACCCAGCTTAGCCACATCCTAAATATCAGCGGGGCGAAACCCTTCATCCCCTCCCCACAATTCAAGATGGTTATTCCTGGTGTCCCCGTCTATGACAGGGAGACCAAACTAATATACAGCGAATCCGATCTCTTCAATGAAATTTCGGCTCTTCCCCAGTTTGAAGGACAAGAGTTCATGTTCCCACCGAGGTTTATGTCGTCTCCAGAACGACTTAACGAGCGCGACTTCTGCAATGTGTCTGTTGTCATGAAAGACCCAGACCGTCTCTCTTTCGACCACTTCTTCTTGCACGGCAACCGCTCGGTACCCATGTTCGGTGTTATACGCCGCCTCGAAGAGATGAAGGCGCGTCCCACAATCAACCAATGCGACAACTGCCATCAGCTAGGACATCCCGCTTCTAAATGTCGATCAGTAGCGTGCTGCGCCATCTGCTCTGAAACTCATCGTACTGCAGTTCACGTCGCAAAATGCGCTCCGTGCACCGCTACCAACAACCTTCATTGCGAGCACTTCGCCTTATGCATTAATTGTCATGGTAACCACAGCGCCCGGTCTTCGGACTGTCCCGCTCGCCGCAACTATCGTTCCCCTTACTGAATATTATGTCGCTAACTATTTCAGTCCTTTCCCTTAACATTCGCAACTCATCTCCTTCTTTCGACTTCCTCTTTTGTTCATTTTCGTCCACTGGGACAGCCCCGGACATTGTTTGTCTCCAGGAAATCCCCGTTCTTCAGAGGATCCTGCCCTCCAAATCTGATCCGGCAGGGGGCCGCGAGTATGTTTCTCGCAACCATGCCCCTTATACTGCCTTTCTCCCTCCAACATCCGGTAAACCCCGCTGCTGTACTTACGTTCATTCTCGTCTCGTTCACCGGGTCTCCCTTTTCCAAACCCCCACTCCTTCTTCTAACATTTCCGTTATCGCGATTTCTCGCGATCTCCCCACTCCTTTGTTTATTTGGAACATTTATAACTCCCCTTCCCAACGGGAATTTGAATCCAACTTACCCCGTCTTGATTCCATCTCCCACATTTTTGTTGGGGACTTTAATCGTCATTCCGCTTTATGGTCACTCCCTGCGCAATCCTATGACTTTTCCCGTTCTCAGGTACTCACTGACTGGATCAGTGAAGCCGGGCTTACGGTCTGCAACCCACCAGACCAACCCACTTATTTTAACCGATCAACCAACTTTCGTTCAGTCATAGACCTCGTTCTATCGTCAGACGATTTTTCTGCTCAAATATTGGAATCCATCATCATTGCCGACCCCTCGCTCATTACTTCTTCAGACCATTATCCTATTTCCTTTTCTTTTAACCTAAACTTCCTCGCTGCCCCTCTTCAACCCCCTCTCCGTTCTATTCGGTCCAATGACTTGCCTCGATTCGTTTCTGAATTTTGCGATTCCAAACTCTTTTCTTTTAACCTTTCGAACGTTCATTCGCCAAAGTCGCTGGACGATTTACTTTTTTCCTTCCAGGAATCCTTTTCTTCTTTCGCCAAGGTATTCCTCCGCAAACACAAACCACGCACATACTTCGGCCCCAATGCGTGGTGGTCCGAAGCCTGTTCCAAACTCTACCGGGAACACTGTCGCAATCCCTCAGAGGAATTGAAACATCATCTAGACGTCGAATTGTCCAGGGCAAAATCTGCCTTTTTTGGAGCACGCCTTCAAAGCTCTGATCAGCATACTATCTGGCACCGACAGTTCACAGGAGTCGCGCGCCGCCGTGCCCCGATCGGTGCCCTCAGGATGCCTAACGGATCTTTCTCGTTAACCGAGGAAGATAAAGCGACCTTATTTCGAAATACATTCTTTCCTCCGCTATCGTCGCAGCCCGAACCAGTGCACTTACCCGCACTATCCGACAGCCCGAAGATTTCAACGAATGATGTGCTTACCGCCCTCCGCAGAGTGGATAAAGACACGAGCCCTGGTAACAACCATACCTCGTACCAGCACCTGGCTCTACTGGTGGAATACCAGGGTCAATTCTTCGCAGACCTGTTTTCGAAATGCCTTGAACTAGGTCACTTCCCTTTTCCTTTCAAGACGTCTTTGGTTACTTTTATTCCCAAGCCCAAACGCACCGACTTTTCCGTGCCTAGGGCATTCCGACCCATCACTTTGGTGGACTCAATCGGTAAACTTTTCGAACGCGTCCTCTTTAATTTTCTTCAACCTTTCTTTGAAAAGAACAACCTTCTTCCCGACTCCCAGCACGGATGCCGGAAGCATCGTTCTTCCCTTACTGCCTGTTACGATCTCTTATCTTTCATTCTTTCCAATCCGTTTATTGTTGCTGGCGAAGCAGTCCCGGGCAAAGCCCACCTACACCATCGTTACCTCATCACATCAGTCCTTACCATTGACATTCAAGGTTTCTTCGACAACATATCCCATTCTCTTCTTCTTAACAAACTCATTCGTGCCAACGTCCATCCTAACTTCATTCACGTTTTGGCCGCTTGGCTTTCGGATCGCCCAATTTCTTTCCACTTTAACAATTTCTTTTCCACTCCTTTCATTAAACCCAATCACAGGGTCCCACAGGGATCACCCCTATCCCCTCTCATTTCAATCTTTGCGTCGTCCGAGGTTATTTTTTCTTATTACAAACGTTTTGGTTCACATCGCCCTTTATTTGCCTATATGGATGACCATCTCCTTACGGCCCGCTCGCTCAGTCTCCAGACCAATTTGGTGCGCTTGCGCAACCAATTCTCTTTCCTTTCCTCTCAATTCCAGGCGATTGGTCTATCTATTGACCCCAACGCCATCAAACTTTTACATATTATTCCTCACCCACGAATAGCCCGTTTCATCTTTCAATCCTTTCTGAACAACCCTTCTCATCCAACTTCCCCTTCCCTTTCTCTGCCGGGTGGCTTAGTTATCCGACCTTCTCAGCATTTGACATGGCTCGGGGTCATTTTTTCTTTCGACCTTTCGCCTAAACTACACTTTCAAGCCCATGCAAACAAAGCACTTTCCACTCTTCACCAACGCTCCTTTCTTTTCAATTCTTCAAATGGCGCATTCTTTCAATACGCTCGATTATTATATTTCGGTCTCATTCGTTCTGTCGCAATTTACGGCGCCACACTTTTCCCTGAATCCAGCCTTATCTCGTCTCTTTTACAACCGATCCAGAATCGATTCATACATTCCATCACCCACCATTCCATATTACCGTCCATTGCAGAGTCGGTTTTATCGATTCCCCCACTCGACCTCTTTATTCGCGTTCTATCGCAGCGTTTTTTACTCTCTTATTACTCGCATTCTATTCGAACACCCAACGAAAACAGTTACCTTTACGACTCTCTTCTTCCTGACATTCTCATCCCTAAAACTTCTTCTTACCCTGTTTTTGTTCCGGTTCATTCCAGGCTTATACTCACTCCAACACCATCTTCCGACCAACGCCAGAAGGCTATTCGTTCATTTAATTCGTTTTATTTACGCCCCCCTCCTTACCAATATTTTATCTTCACAGACGGATCCATCATCCCAGATGACAACGGGTCTGCCAATGGCGGCCACGGTTACGTTATTATGCACGATCACCGCGAACTTGCTGTCTTTTCTTCAGCAGCGCACTCTCGTTCGAACATCTTGTTCGAAGAGCAGGAAGCGCTCATCGCAGCCTTACGCCGAATATCTTCTCTCCTTGCAAAATGTTCCACACCGGTGCATATCCACATCGTCACCGACTCGCTCAACTGCGCCAATCTCATCTTTACCGACGACAACACTCACGCAGACTTCATCATCCTCTTTCGTCGTCTATGTGGAATATTTCTTGCCCTACATCATCCAGCGTCACATATCACTGTCCAGTGGCTTCCCTCTCACAGGGGAGTCCTGGGCAATTCTAAAGCCGATAAATTGGCCAAAGACGCCGCTTCCAATCGTACCCGGGAGCCCGTTCCGGTCTCACTACCGAACATAAATGCGCAGCTCCAACTTGATCTCCTTCATGAGTGGAAAGCCCGCTTAGTCAATTTGCGTGGCCACCGATCAATCATCGAACCCTCCTCCTTCATCCTATACCCCACTCGATCATTTCGCGCATTCCTCAAACTACCCCATGAGAAGAAGATATCTTGCCTAGTTCACGGACGCGCCGTTAGCATCCTGCTTAACGCGCTTGACCTGCATAACCGCAACCTCGATCCCCGTTGCCCGGACCCCCTTTGTGTCAAACATGATGTTTGTCATCTTTTGAACGTTTGCCCCTTTTTTGCACATATTCGTCATGGCCTTTTTCGTCAACGTATCTTACCCCTTCAGTTTCCTGATTGGTTCCGTCCCAACAATTTCTTGTTACTTCTCAAATTCGCTTATTTCTCTTTCCGTCGTCCCCCCGATGCAATGCCAATTTTCTCAGAGCTCCCTCCACCATATCATTTTTAGTTTTACACGACAACCTTTTCACTCTTACACCCAGTTTAGCCAACAACTCTTTGTGCGCTTCGTCCGTTCCTTTTCTGTTCTTGTAGTTTTTGTTCCGTGCGGTTGGATATCTGTTGATAGGTAGATAGCAGATGCATTATACAATTCATGTCACGTGCCGGTCATGAGACTGATACGTTCAGCGACACGTCGGAGTTTGAACTGAACGCCTCATGACATGACTGGAATCGAGCCAAAGAGAGAAACGTAGCTCTAAATCTCTTCTCCGGCTACACGCTTGATGAAATTTTAGTCAACGAGACTGTTCTAAAAATAATTCGATGTGTCTGCAGGGATATATAATATAGAGGAGCGGGATTCGCTCACTCCGCGATAGAATGAGCTGAGGTACATCATACCCCTTGCTTGAAAAAGATAAGTAACGATGAATACATGGGCACCAGTGACTACATAGTCACGACGTGTCGAATTCTGAATGCAACAAAAACAGAATGAGAGAAATGAACAAACACATTTGGTATATCCGTGACACCACTGTCGCGAAGGAAGTAATAGCCGATCGTATCTTGCCAGAAAACTCTGTCAAGCACTCTTGAATTACTTTATAGCATTGAGATTTCAGACAAATCCAATGACATATAATTCTTAGAGAAGTTTGCGCACAAATGATGCTAGTACATTTAAAGTTAGGAAGATGGCACATCAGATTCACATGCACCAGTGGCGGCAGTGAGTATCCATGCAGAAAACCCATCTATTCGGAAGATTCAACAGCCTGACAGACAACCGTAGCAATTTTGTCTGAGCGAGGCGTCAACACGTATTTGAATGGCTTAGGGTGCCTAAAGATACTATCAGGCTGTACATCGTGCAAGTGTTGGAAATGACAATTACCTGATGAAATTAGGCGTATAATCGATTTCCGGAGTAATCGGTCTTCCATGCTCGTCAAGTTTTTTCAAGACGTTGAACGTCGAGAGGATAGATGCGACGCCTATGAAGATCTGAGTAACCATATTAGACCATCAACAAGCAAGTAGCATTCACTTGTGACTTACCGAGTTACTCGCGAAGTGCCGGCCCGGACAGATCCTATCCGCCAGATGAGCGAGCCATACGGATTGATGATACTGAATGGAATGGTTTCACCGTCTGCCAACTCCAAAGACTATTTTGTGCACGTCCAGAGGAGGCTCTTTTCCTTCTGAGGGTAGCCAGCGCTCTGGTACAAATTTGTCTGGCTCAGGGTACTCCACTGGGTCGTTTAGAATAGCCCTTCGAGACTTAGTTAGATAATACTATGGCTAGATAGTTGAATTGAGCTCTGGATAATGCACCATAAGTTAGGGAGTACTGTCGCGCCAGCGGGAATTAGATATCCATTATACTCGTCATCCCTAGTCGCCGAATGTACCATGCCTGCGATTACTTTCAATGACAGGCTCGAAAAGTAAACAGGACAGACTCGCCAAGAGGAGATACGATTTGCCATCTTACAGACAGTCGAACACGCCTCTGATCAACGCGAGGTAATATAAAATATTATGATAGCGAAATACTCACCTTAAGGATTCCTTACAGACCGCCTCAATATATGGCAAATTCGGACGGTCTTCGAATGACGGAAGGTTATCCTTCCCAACCACCCTATCAAGTTCATTTTGTGCGCGACGTTGAACATCAGGATGGAGCAGCATAGCGAGAAAGAATGTCTGCATCGCAGAGATGGTCTATGTCAATGATATCAGTATGAGAAGTTTCCACTTGATCTTTTCGAATCACCGTATCAGCGCCGCCTAGAAAGCAATGTTTTGAGACATCGGAAAACATCACACGAGCACTGAGAAGACTGACCTGCGTACGTAACGCCCGTGATTCTAGCAATAAGCGTCTCATCCGTTACGACCTCGTCACCGGCCAATTTCGCTTCGGAGAGCTTGCTGATCATCGAAGGTACAGCCGTTCCGTCCAGCTATGAGATTATTATTTCAATTTAGCGCGTTAGCGCGCATCACATAACTAAGCTTACGAGTTTCTGTTTCGCCATCTTATACGGCTTATGATACATGGCCATTGAGTGGTTGTAGCCTTCTTTTGCAATTTTATGGAATCCAGCGCCCGGGAACCAAGCAGGCAAATACCGTAACCAAGGGAAAGCATTAACGAGGAAGAACCCCTCCGCTTCGGCAAACGCTTCCATGCCCTTTTCTGCGAGCTTGACATACGGGTCATCCTTCTCCTCGACTGCATACCAGTTGACATACAATCAGCCATCGCAGAAAATAGGTAGGAAAGAAAGGTGACTCAGTAATGTACCTTTGTAGCCATAGGATATCATTAAAATCATTTCGCCTGCTGAGCTATGACACAATGAGTGATCGAAGTTCTGGTTTATAAAATGAAAACGACACACTGTCGAATAAGCTCAAAATATCTGTCAGGAGTCTTCAATAGTCCTTCAAGCACCTTATGTATAGATCGCGTCTGAAGTTCGATGTAGTCGCCGATGGCGGCAGGCTGGAAAAAGCGATGTAATAACTGTCTTGACTTTTTCAACTCATCCCCGTACGGCATCAGCGCCGGAAACCAGCCCCAGCCTTGGCTGAACGACAGCAGGAGTTATATTTTAGTTATCGCATCGGAAGATCAATGTCAGAATAGTACATACAGATCGATCATGACGTTCGTGGGCCGTGACGAGTAATTAGAACCCCGTTTCTCGAACAAGTCAGTCACCGACTGATAGGTGTTTAAGAAGACAAAAGGGGTTCCGAAGTTCTCGACATAGACCACAGGACCTTTAGCGTGAGGGACTGAGTCAGACATGCAGAAAGAGGGCTGCATCCGACAGCGCCTACCGTATTTTTCTCCCCATTTTTGTGCCGCCTTCCATTCTTCTGTCTTTGGCATATCAAGGACGTTCCCTACCAAGGGCAGCCCATTCGGACCCGGCGGGAGGGGTGGCCTGCTGCGGTTCTTGTGCCATGATTGGAGCAGGCGCAGACAAGCCAGAGCACAGACAATCGCAGCAGCGTTAACGAGAGAATAGAGCATGAGTGCGCTGACCGAGGCTCTAAGGGATGGAGGAGACAGGAGTCGTTCAAACAGCCAGTATATAAGCGCAAGTTAACAATAATCACCGCTCGGAGGAGTTGAAACCGGAAGTTTTCTTCTGTCATTCAAATTCGTATAAATATACTTGTGCCTTCGCCCTGTCATTGCTGAACTTACTCGAAATATCAAGCGCTGCGCAAAGCCGAGGCATCTCTGCGTGGGAGCCATTTAATGTTTTCCCCCAGTCTATTCATAGCCGTTCAAGCTGCCTCGGCGATGCAATCCTTTGCCGGATGAAAGGTGGGTTTACATGGAGCTCCGAGAACTTCGAAATGAAAAACACGATCCTGGAGACTTGCAAGCATAAGTAGCACACTAGAGCAGATGGAAGGAAACACTATAGCCTCGATACTATTATATTTGATGCAAGACGACTGATCAGTGCTTGACGAGCAGGAACGGCACAAGGTCGAGAGCTAGGTCCGTCTCCCTGGCAGATCGGTATGGCACATCTAGGCTTCACAGTACAGGCCTTGTTGGCAATAGGTATTTGGCGACGGGCTAGAGTTCAATGTGCCAGATGACTTGGATGAGGACAGCGACCCCCTTGTCTTCCTCCGCGTAAACTCCGTGCCATCTACAAGAGTCTCGACTTTCCACCGCGAAGGTTCATCCGTGACTAGATCCGACCACGCTAGGCCAACTGCTCTTTCGAACGCACTGAGTGCGCAAGAATAACAGAATTGATTGTTGATCATCATGTTGCTCGGCTTCAAAGTCATACGCATATGGGAGCGACGACGCCTATCCTTCTGATTGTCTTCCGCAAGAACATTTCTGTCGCTGTGAGGACTCCGGTATAACTGGTTGGCAAACACTACAGAAGCACAGCCAAATGCCGTCCGGAGAGCGGGTAGGCCGCGTCGTGAATTCGTGATGGATTTTCAGCAAATTCGTCTTGCAGACTCGAGGAACAAATGGTGATTTGTACCTGGGGTGCCTACATAAGAGAGAGAAGTAGAGTCTGCACGCGGTCGCGATGGCACAGTCTTCATCACTCAACAAACGGTCACATGATACGTTTCGACATAAGAACAAACAACAGTGCTTGAGCATGCATGTACATCCCAGCTCCCCAATATACAGGAATACTAAAGCACACCTATAACCATTCCCCAAACAACCAATTCAGCGCCGAAGCCATCGACCCGATCCCAAGCAGGCTCTCGAGATCAAGTCCATCTCACTGCCAGACTTGAGGTTCCAGAGTCACGGACATACATACGCCGGCTCTCGAGCATCCAGCACTACGCATTTGCAATGGTACGAGCGGCCCGACTTGGGTAGAGGAACATTGACAGAGTGCGAGTGTGATCTAGTTTCCCTTCTCGTCCTTCTCGTCCTTGTGATGGTTTTCCTGCTCTAGTTCAGAATCTACTACGCGGCACTTCAATGTCCGAGGAGACTCAGACGGAGACAGGTGCACAGAGAGGTACGCGCACGCATGCGCGTACGATTTCTCCCTGCCACGGGTGACAGCAATGCGAGAAGAAATAAGGCAAGGGTAGCTGTGTCGTCTCTGTCTGAAAGAGCCAAACGCAGTCTGCAGAATTACAGCCATTTTCATAAGTCCTGCGACACGTGCATGTCACGTGAAGTGAGCCGCGTCAGAGCCAAAGTGTCGAAAAATTAGAATGAATGCCTATTTTCTCTGTGAATTCTGCATAGAACCTGCTCATTAAGTACTCAAAAAAAGGCACGGTTCTCAGGAGCAGAAATATGTAAAATAGGGAGCAATAAATTGACTGTGTAGGTGGGTGGAGATCAAACAAGTGCAGCTGGTCTGTTCTCTCACCCATTTCCACTGAGATTCAAAAATTATGGCTCCCCTAAATCTACCTATAAAATTCTTTCCTGTGTCTGTAAATTAAGTATATGACTATATCAACATCTCCTGAAAGTTTGAAGCCAATCCATTCAGTATTCATGGTCCAGCAGCAAGATTTGTGTTCCACTTCAAGCTCTTTCCACCCTCCTTTTCTCACAACAGGTCTTGCAGAGTAGAACACAAATCTTGCTGCTGGACCATGAATACTGAATGGATTGGCTTCAAACTTTCAGGAGATGTTGATATAGTCATATACTTAATTTACAGACACAGGAAAGAATTTTATAGGTAGATTTAGGGGAGCCATAATTTTTGAATCTCGGTGGAAATGGGTGAGAGAACAGACCAGCTGCACTTGTTTGATCTCCACCCACCTACACAGTCAATTTATTGCTCCCTATTTTACATATTTCTGCTCCTGAGAACCGTGCCTTTTTTTGAGTACTTAATGAGCAGGTTCTATGCAGAATTCACAGAGAAAATAGGCATTCATTCTAATTTTTCGACACTTTGGCTCTGACGCGGCTCACTTCACGTGACATGCACGTGTCGCAGGACTTATGAAAATGGCTGTAAGCAGCTCCGTGATTGAAAGAAGGTGTACATTATTCACATGGATGTATGGGGCCAGACGGGGCGGTCAGAATAGAGCGACACCACTTCTGGTCCTGCTCGCTTTCTGCCTCCATAGTCTTCCGCTTCCTTCCCGCACCAACTTTTGGTTCAGAGGCACACTGGCAACGGCTCTGTCAGACGATTGCGTAGCTACATCTGCATTGGCCGAGTACTCTACAACGCCGATGAGCCGCAGAAGTGCGGTACAGGATGTTGAACTTGCTTTCGCGTTCGGATGCTGCTTTCTCACTGATCCCTTCTTCACAAGACTTGTCGAATAGTATGGAGTATCTGCTCGATTATAGCCACATCAGAACAAGAAGGGTCAGATAAGTATAAACGAATGAACTGTATCATCGCCGTCTTCACCCTCTTCCCATCCTCCTCCCCTCGCAGGCGTGAAGTCCGGCGAGACAAGTGCTGCATACATCAACAATACACCAGAATCGTTCGAGCGCACGTTTAGGGTCAAGGACAGCATGGTGCACAACTCGAGGTCTTTGGAGTCAAATTAGGTCAAAAACTAATATTGTTTATTCGGCCAAAAAACGTGCTCATAGTTGCAGAGTTTGTACTCGAGACTCCGAGGATGTTACTGGTATCTTCGGTTGCGAGTGTAGCAGTTAGTTTCTATGATGTGTTGCTATTGACACTCTTTGAGTCTGGAGGCGAGAATGCATTTCGCGCGCGTATTTTACTTGCACGTGCCAATCACGGGGCTACCGCGTCTCGCGGCGCGTCAGAGTCTGAATATAATATTAATGATAATAGAACGAGGGAGTGAATTGAAGACAATCTAAATCACACTTGATATATTCACTGCAGCAAGGGCGTTAATATACAGCTCCCTGACAAAAGTGACCGTGATTGCAGTTTTTACCTATATTTTGATAGTTTCTCAGTCACTTTTTGTCCGTTTTCCTTGAAAAAATTTGAGCACAATCTGGCATACATACCTGATGTCCCTGTGAAATATTATTGCAATCAGAGATAAAATGAGTCAGTGGTGAGGGAAACAGAGGCAAGAGGGCATGTCTCATTTCAGTACCTTTTCAGGGCAATTTTTGGTGCTTTTCCCCTTCTGTAGCTAGAACAACAGAGAGATGAGCCCTGAAAATTTACATGGATGTAATATAGTATATTTTATACCTGATATGATTTTTTCAGATTTTTGGGGGCATTCTATGTGTGCTGGCATATAGTGTATTGAGGATGGACATGCATATAGCCTGAGAACATGCAGATTTTGAGAGATTTCAAATCCATGGCCAATAACTTGCCACAAACACCTTCAAAAAATCTGAAAAAATCATATCAGGTATAAAATATACTATATTACATCCATGTAAATTTTCAGGGCTCATCTCTCTGTTGTTCTAGCTACAGAAGGGGAAAAGCACCAAAAATTGCCCTGAAAAGGTACTGAAATGAGACATGCCCTCTTGCCTCTGTTTCCCTCACCACTGACTCATTTTATCTCTGATTGCAATAATATTTCACAGGGACATCAGGTATGTATGCCAGATTGTGCTCAAATTTTTTCAAGGAAAACGGACAAAAAGTGACTGAGAAACTATCAAAATACAGGTAAAAACCGCAATCACGATCACTTTTGTCACCCATCTGTATCCTACCTTACCAGGTACATAAGTTCCCATTTACTCCTTTATAGCATTACGCCTGCAAACAGTCCGAATTACCTGTAGTGATTTGTAGAAAATCAGGCACACAAATGGCACGAGCATTCATTAGAAGGTAGAAAGCTGACACATATAAAGCATACGTTCAGCGAAACGACAGTGACTAGCCTGGACATATGGAAAGTTAAAAATATAGATGTTAGGCTTAATCCACCAGAACAGCAACGATGAAGCATATAATAATCTATTTGGCAAATTCAACCGCCTGACAGACAACCGTCACGATCTTGTCCGAGCGCGGCGTCAATGCATACTGGAACGGTTTAGGGTGCCTAAAGATACCATTAGACTGCATATCGTGCAAGTATCGGAAGTGACAGTTGCCTGATGAAGTGCGGCGTATAGTCGATTTCCGGAGTAATCTGTTTTCCATTCTCATCGAGTGCTTTTAAGATGTTGAACGTAGAGAGGATAGATGCGACACCTATGAAGATCTGCACAACAACGTTAAACCATTGACAAACAAGTGATCAGTTGTACGACTTACAGAGTTATCCGCGAAGTGTCGGCCCGGACAGATCCTATGTGCCGGATGAGCAAGCTATAATGAATAGGAAAAAAGATGATCTCACCGTCTGCCAATTCCAAAGGCGATCTTGTGTACGTCCAGCGGAGGGTTTTCCCCTTCCTCTAATAGCCAGCGCTCCGGCATGAACTTTTCAGGCTCGGGGTACTCCATCTGGTCCCTCGCAATGGCCCTTCAAAGCTCAATCAGAATTTTGAAACCTCTGTTCTTCCACACTATTCAGAGTTGGACAACTTACCCAGTGATGCATATACTTGTCGAATTGGGGCTGAATGTGCTTTAAGCGCCGAGAGCTGGATCACGGAAACTTACGAGCAACAGTAGCACACTAGGATATGTTAGGAGAGATACGATAGCAGATGAAATCTTGACGCTAGATGATTGAGCCGTCCTTGACGAGTGATGACGGTGCAAAGTCGGGAGCAAGATAGCTAAGTCCTAACATCGCGGAAGGTGACATCCAGACTTCGTCGTATAATCTCTTCCCCCTCAGTGAAAGCCCAGTCCATGACGGCTAACAATAGATATTTGACGCCCAGGTAGAGTTGAATGGCCGTGTGTAACTTGAGTCTTCAACTCAGATGAGCCTTTTGTCCTCCCTCTGAGTCGCGTAAGCTCCCTTCTGTCCACCAGAGTCTCGACTTCCTATCGCAAAGAATAACCAGCATGATAAAGGTTTATTTTGAGCTAGTCGCTCTTTCAGCAAGTTGAGTGTTAGCGGGAGTAGTAGAGTACGAGAAGAAACTGGTTTAGGCCCGTGGAAACTAGTTACCTACGGTAAACTCAGCGGTAGCCCTGTTGGAAACAACGTCAATATGTTGGAAAATCCGTGGAAATGTACATGTAATTACACACCCGCGCGCGTGCATTTCCAGAGTTTACGTGTCATTTTCGGCGGGTCTTGGTGACAACGTGGATAACCAAGGTGGGAAACACGATAACGTTGTCGCACTTACCTGAGTTTTCTCCCGTACACTGTAGAGAGTAGAGTCATGGGCATGATCATGGTGCATTCTGTCACGTCGTTGAGGTTGAAAACGCAGTCAGTTTTGCACGTGATGGACACGCGGTTGCGCGACACGGAGGTTATCGGAGCCCGTCGGAGCTTAAGAAGAATTTCCTGTAGCATATTGGGTATACTTATAGACACAATTCAGTATAAGGCAGCTTGAAATTTGTTTACTTCAAGAAAGGATAAGCTGAGGTGCATGGTATTTCTTGCTTTTAAGTGCAAAAAGGTAATAAACACGTATGCAGCCTTGGGGACCATGACTATTCGTACAGAAATCAATTCGGACTAAAATACCGACTTCGGACATAATAATCCGGAAATTCTGACGTTGAGGCATAGGAAATCTTCAGAAGGTCAATCTACTTGGCAGTTTCAACAGCAACTTGAATAAGAGGCGCGATCTTGTCGGAGCGAGGTGTCAATACGTATTTGAATGGCTTAGGGTGCCTAAAAATCCCATTAGACTGCATATCGTGCAAGTATTGGAAGTGAAAATTGCCTGATGAAGTGTGGCGTATAATCAATTTCCGGAGTAATTTGTTTTCCATTCTCATCGAGTGCTTTCGTGATGTTGAACGCCGCGAGGATAGATGCAACGCCTATGAAGATCTGCACAACCATATCAGACCATCAGTAAACAGAAATTCAGCTGTACGACTTACAGAGTTATCCGCGAAATGCTGACCAGGACAGATTCTATCGGCTAGTTGAGTCAGCAATGATGATTTATAGTGTTGATGATTTCACCGTCTGCCGATTCCGAATGCCACCTTGTATACGTCCAAAGGAGGCTCTTTCCCTTCTGCCGGTAGCCAGCGCTCAGGAATAAACTTGTCTGGCTCAGGATACTCCTTGGGATCTCTCGTCATCGCCCTACACGAGATCAAATAGAGTCAATCAGTATCTTATGATGGACCATAAAATTAAGGTACTATTGACCAGATATTGGAGAGGACAGTTGCGCCGGCGGGTATCAAATAACCGTTATATTCATCATCCTCATCTGCTGTATGCGCTATAGCTGTGTCGAGTGTTTTCTATTTAGTCTCAATCATAGCAATAGGAAGCATACTCACCGAGCGGTCCAACAACTTGCCATCTATCGACATCAATGTGTCAGTAAATGTGACCGGGTCATTGCTTGCCCCCATTACGCACCGAAGAGTTTCCTTAACTATCGCCTCAATGTATGGCAAGCTTGGACGATCATTGAATGATGGAAGAGAATTTTCTCCTATGACTTCATCAAGCTCGGCTTGCGCACGTCGTTGAACATCAGGATACAACAGCATGGCGAGAAAGAATGTCAGCATCGTAGATATGGTCTGTGTTGGATGTCAGTATCAGAAGGCTGCACTCGATCGGGTTTTAAATTACAGTATCAGCTCCACCTTGATGGTACCGACTTCAGACATTAGAATACATTGCACGAATACTGAGAAGACTGACCTCCGTACGCAACTCCCGTGACTTTAGCGATCAGCGCCTCATCTGCCAACTTTGCTTCGAGGAGCTTGCTGCTCATTGAGGGTACAGCCGTCCCATCCAACTACGAAGGACGTTAGCGCATCAGTCCAAGATATCCAGCTTCTCACAATGAGACTTACGAATTTCTCCTTCGCTAGCTTATGGGGTTCATGATACATGGCCATCGAGTGCTTGTAGCCTTCTCTGGCAATCTTGTGGAATCCAGCACCGGGGAACCAGGCCGGTAAGTACCGCAGCCAGGGAAGTGCATTCACGAGGAAGAACCCTTCGGCCTCGGTAAAGGCCTCCATACCTTTCTCTGCAATCGCAACATACGGGTCGTCCTTCTCCGCAACTGAATACCAATTAATTAACTTTTAGCCATTTCAGAATAGGGGTGAAATGGGTAGGGGTCGAGGAAAGTGACTCGATACCTTTATAGCCATAGGATGCCATCAAGATCGTTTCGCCTGCTGAACTGTAGTTCAGTGAGAAACTGAAGTCTTTATCTTCAAAATGAAAAGACCTACTGTCGAATAAGCTCAGCATATTTGTCAGGAGTCTTCAAAAGCCTTTCAAGCATCCTATGTGTCGATTGCGTCTGAAGTTCAGTGTAGTCACCAACGACAGCAGGCTGAAAGAAACGGTGCAACAACTGTCTTGACCTTCTAAGTTCATCCCCATAGGGCATCAACGCCGCGAACCAACCCCAACCTTCACTGAGCAGCAGCAGGAATCGAGAATATGTTACTGCATCGGAGGACCAAAGTTGGAATAGTACATACAGGTCGATCATGACATTCGTAGGCCGCGATGAATAATTGGACCCGCGCTTTTCGAACAAATCAACCGCCGATTGGTACGAATTTAAGAAAACGTAAGGCATTCCAAGGTTCTCGATATAAACCACGGGACCTTAGGATCAACATCTGAGTCAAGTGTGCAGAAACAGGAATATATTTGATAGCCCTCACCGTATTTTTCTCCCCATTTTCGTGCTGCCTCCCATTCCTCTGCCTCTGGCATGTCAAGGATGTTACCTATCAGGGGAAGTCCCTTTGGGCCAGGTGGAAGGGGTGGTCTGCCACGGTTTCTGTGCCATGAGTGAAGCAGGCGCAGGCAAGCCAGAGCACAGACGACCGCAGAAATGTCAGCGAAATAGTAAAGCATGGTGCAATGGCAGAGGCTCCAATGGACGTAGGAGATACTGAGTAGTCGACCAGGATGCCCACTATATAAGCACAAATTGAAATTGACACCTAATCGCCGCTTGGAAGGTATCGAAATCGGCAGTTTTCTTGTATCATTCAAAGTTGTACAAAAGACACGGAAGGAACATGCGTTCGCCATGTTAGTGCTGAAGATAACCCGAAATGTTGAGCGCTATTGTTAACTCCAAGCATGCGGACGTCATTCATTGAACTTGGCATTGTCTTCCATGCTTTTCATGCACGTTCGGCACAAGATCAGAAACGAAGCACCTCGGTCCTAGCGTTGCATCTGGGATTCGCAGCACCTATCTCCTCCATGAAGGCCTACTCCATCGCCTGAGTACAGAGTAGAGTTCAGTGGAATGCGTCAGCGCACCATACATAAAGGAAACTTGAAGTTAGAAACGGACAGGCTTCAAGCTCCGATTAGAGGCCAGAATCGAGCTCAGCATTCTTACCTCATTTATGACTCATAACCAAAGCCGTCTTGCCATAGGCTTAGAGCACGTGATATGCTTCGAGGCCGCCGCACAACTTTTCTTCACTTCCTTCGATGAGCCGCGAATGTGCGGTACAGGATGTCGAACTTGCTTTCGCGTTCGGATGCTGCTTTCTCACTGATCCCTTCTTCACAAGGCTTGTCGAATAGTATGGAGTATCTGCTCGATTATAGCCACATCTAAACAAAAAGGGTCAAATAAGTATAAATGAATGAACTGTATCATCGCCGTCTTCACCCTCTTCCCATCCTCCTCCCTTGGCGGGAGTAAAGTCCGGCGAGACAAGTGCTGCATACATCAACAATACACCAGAATCGTTCGAGCGCACGTTTAGGGTCAAGGACAGCATGGTCTTTGGTAGGCCGAAAACTAATATTGTTTATTCGGCCGAAAAACGTGCTCATAGCTGCAGAGTTTGTACTCGAGACTCCGACACTTCAGGTACCCCTTTTACCCAGACCTCTTAGGTGTAACTTAGCCCAATTGAGTTACACCTAAAGGTGCCTGTCCTGATAATGAGTCGTACACTGTAGAGAGTAGAGTCGCGGGCATGATCATGGCGCATTCCGTCACGTCGGACTTTGTCGCACCTCTTTTCTCCTCTGAAAACAAAATAAATCTCATAGTCTTGCTTGTCATTGCTTGCTTGGACTCATGAAGCTCTACAAAGTTTGCACAGTAGATCAGGATAGACGAACTGACTGAGCAGAAAGAAAAAGGAAGACACGAAGGAGTAAGATATACACATGAATATTTGTACTGGCACAAATCGCTTGTATCTGATTTAATCTACATCCGAAAGTACTCGTACATCTACGCCAAAAGAAAGACAAAATACAAGGTCGCTCGAACACAGTCATAGTATCTGCCCGAAAAAAAGTCACAGGCATCAGCGCCAAACTCAACGTCACAGACGCCCGCCGGACCCAATCCCAAGCAGACTACCAGGTGTCAGGCTCAGTCTCGTCGTCGGACTCGGGATTTCCGATGATGACGACGGTATCGGCATACGTACACTGACCCTCGAGCTCCCAGCACCGCGCATTTGCAGCAGTGCGAGTGTTGCTGCCCGCGTCGCATCAGTGGTTCCTGCATTCTCATCCCCACATTCAGACTCCAACCTAGCATCGTTTACGTTCTCTTCAACGCACTCATGAGTGCTTAATGCGGAGGACGGTAGGCGGAGTGCTGGTGCTGGTACATTGTGATGAGTCAAGTCGGACGAGGGTGGCGTGAGCAGGTACGCAATGCCCACTGGACACGATGGCCCTGGATCCGGCCTCCTTTTTCGTCCTCCCGATAGTTCCTGTTCCACTTCCGAATTTACTGTGTGGCATGTCGGCATCCGTGACGGCACAGACGGAGAAAGATGCGGAGAGAGATACTCAGACGCGTGCTGCCCTCCACACGCGATCGAATCCTGCCGAGGGTGATAGTAGTGTGGAAAGAGATAAGGCGAGAGTGAGGGAGAGGGCAATTGCGTCGTCTCTGTCTTAAGCGCCGTCATGGAATCAACAGATGAGAGCAGCTCCGCGATCGAAGGAAGGCGCACACCGTCTGCGACAGTGCGTGGGGCCAGACGGGCCGAAATCGCTACGTTGGTATCCTCCCTGACGACTTTGGCAGATTCGTCGTCGTCGCTATCCACACTAGATCTAGTTTCATTGTCCGTACCCCCTGTATCCGATAGACGGCCCTGCTCCTCATCTATAGCGGACGAGTCTAGAGCGACAGCGGTTCGGCGTCTCTTCTGATCCCGCTCGTTTTCTTCTGCCGCTGTAGACTTCCGCTTCTTCCCCGTGCCATTTTCTGCCCCACAATGGCACTGAAAATGACATCTACCAGATGCATCTCTAGCTGCGTTGGCATTCACCGAGTGCCCAGCGGCTTCGACGCGCTGCAAAAGTGCACGCACGAAGAGCACGGTGCGTTCCAGGATATCGAGCTTGAACTCGCGTTCGGATGCCGCTTTCTTTCCTGATGCCTTCTTAGCAGAGCTTGTCGGATAGTCGGGCGTATCTATGTAAAAACAAGCCACGTCAGTGGAGGAAAGGTAGAGTAAGGATCAACATGAATAAATCATACCACGGTCCTCTTCCTCTTCCTCCTCCTCTCCTTCCTTCGCAGAAGCAAAGTCTGGGGGTACAAGCGCCTTGAGCTCCCCCAACGCATTATTAATCTTCTCACGTCGTGCCTTTTCGATGCGCGAATGGTTGGCTTTGCGCGCCACCTCCCTTACGGCACGCGATGACGCACCTACGGCAGGTTTCCGACCGCGTTTCTTCCTCGGTTGCTGAGCCTGCATGGACTCCAAAAAAGTGGGAGAAATGTTAGATGTTGCGAGACCGGGAGAAGGGGACATTGAGCCAGGTGGAGAGGGGAGGAGGGCCGGCAGGGCGGCAGCAGCCTGAAGCTTGGCGCGCCGTGGCGGGTTGACGCTCGCCGCGTACATCAATGATGCGCTGGAGCTATTTGAGCGCGGGATTGCTGTAGAAGTCGACATGGCACGCTGGCAAAGGTCTTGGGAGTCGAACTAAGTCGAGCTCTAGTACTAGGTATAAGAGCACAGGATAACGGAAGTGCTCGTGTGCACGTAAACGTGCGCGGCGTCCGATGACGAAAAGCATTGAAGCGTTGTTCGCGCTGTGCTGTAAATTTACGCATTGACATGTCGCACGACCGTAAATCGGCACGCTGATTCGCTGGAAGTGACGCACGTGCATGACTAGCATTTGGTGCCTGAGAATGAGACCTGTATTTAGATAAAGCCGACGGCCGTTAGAGGCAGAAGAACAGAATTAGACCCACTGGGACCGATCTCCGTTCAGCTATCGCCAGTAGAACCGTTCGCAGCCTAAGTAAGCTTGGTTTCAACGTCATGCCACACTCGTGCTTGCCTCGAAGGTTACTTATTGGGCTAGCCACAGATCATATCATCTTCGGAGGAGAACGTTATTCACATGAGGAGCTGGCTATGGACAAAGATAGCAATTTGGGTTGGGCAGCTCAGCTTGTGGGCTGAGATAAACGATGTAAGGTGCTAGAAATGAGCTTGACTCTATCCCCCTTGTAATCGAGAGGCAACTTGTCCTAAAGCCAAGTTTTCTTTGGCGACTTGACAGGAGTTCTCGTTGTACAGACGATAGGAACTTTGAACTCCGAAGGAAGTGAAGAAAAGTTGTGTGGCGGCCTCGAAGCATATCACGTGATCTACGCCTGCAGCAAGACGGCTTCGGTTATGAGTAGATGAGGTAAGAATGTTGGGGCTCGATCCTATTCCTAGGCCTGTCCGTTTTGAACTTCAAGTTTCCTTTATTCATAGTATGGAATTCTAGCTGGTGCGCTCCCACTGAACTCTTCTCAGGCATCAAGTACGAACTGTCAGCTGCCATGGAGTAATAGTCCTTCATGGAGGAGATAGCCTGAGGTGCTGCGTATCCCAGATGCCCCTTTTCGCAACGAGGCACTTCGTTTCCGATCTTGTGCCGAACTTGCTCGTCGAACATTAATATTGATTCAGTCGCTGAGCATGCTCTAGTGTCCGCTATGCACGATAGCAACTACTCCAAATCCTGTTTTTCACCTCGCAGCTCTCGGTGCTGAAAGTCTACTGGTTCGACGAAAGAATGAATTATTGTGTCAGTTGAATGCCCTATCCGTGTATGGAAAGCATGGAAGACGATGTAAAGTTAAATGAATGACGACCGGATGCTTGGAGCTTACAATAGCGCCCAACATTTCGGGTTATCTTCAGCACTAACATGGCGAACGCATGTTCCTTCCGTGTCTTTTGTACAACTTTGAATGATACAAGAAAATTGCCAATTTCGATACCTACCAAGCGACAATTAGGTGTCAATTTCAATTTGTGCTTATATAGTGGGCATCTTGGTCGACTACTCAGTATCTCCTACGTCCATTGGAGCCTCTGCCATTGCACCATGCTTTACTATTTCGCTGACATTTCTGCGGTCGTCTGTGCTCTGGCTTGCCTGCGCCTGCTCCACTCCTGGCACAGAAACCGTGGCAGACCACCCCTTCCACCTGGCCCAAAGGGACTGCCCCTGATAGGTATTATCCTTGACATGCCAGAGGCAGAGGAATGGGAGGCAGCGCGAAAATGGGGAGATAAATACGGTGGGGTCTATCAAATACATTTCTGTTTCTGCATGCTTGACTCAGATTTCAATGCTCAAAGTCCTGTGGTTTATATCGAGAACCTCGGAACGTCTTACATCTTCTTGAACTCTTACCAATCGGCGGTTGATTTGTTCGAAAAGCGCGGGTCCAATTATTCATCGCGGCCTACGAACATCATGATTGACCTGTATGTACTATTCCAACTTTGGTCCTCCGATGCAGTAACATATTCTCGATTCCTGCTGCTGCTCAGTGAAGGTTGGGGTTGGTTCCCAGTGATGATGCCCTATGGGGATGAACTTAGAAGGTCAAGACAGCTGTTGCACCGTTTCTTTCAGCCTGCTGTCGTTGGTGACTACACCGAACTTCAGACGCAATCAACACATAGGATGCTTGAAAGGCTTTTGAAGACTCCTGATAAATATTTTGAGCTCGTTCGACAGTATATCGTTTTGTTTCCAAATTTCAAGACTTCAGCTTCTCACTGAATTACAGCTCAACGGGCGAAATGATTTTAATGATATCTTATGGTTATAAAGGTACCAAGTCACTTCCCTCACCCCCTACCCATTTCTTGTCTGTTCAAAAATGGCTAAAAGCTAATCAATTGGTATTCAGTTGCGCAGAAAGACGACCCATATGTCGCACTCGCAGAGAGAGGTGTGCAGGCGTTTACTGAGGCAGAGGGGTTCTTCCTCGTGAATGCATTTCCCTGGTTGCAATACTTGCCGGCCTGGTTCCCCGGTGCTGGATTCCACAAGACTGCCAGAGAAGGCTACAAGCACTCGGTGGCCATGTATCATGAACCGCATAAGCTATCAAAGGAGAAATTCGTAAGTCTTGTTGTGAGATGCAAGGCATCTTGAACTGATGCACTTGCGTCCTTCGTAGGTGGATGGGACGGCTGTACCTTCGATGAGCAGCAAGCTCCTCGAAGCGAAGTCGGCAGATGACGAAGTCATCACGGATGAGGCGCTGATCGCTAAGGTCACAGGAGTTGCGTATGCAGGTCAGTCTTCTCAGTCTTCATGCAATATATACTAATGTCTGAAGTCGGTACCATCAAGGTGGAGCTGATACTGTAATTTAAAAACCCGATCGAGTACAGCCTTCTGATATTGACATCCAACACAGACCATATCTGCGATGCTGACGTTCTTTCTCGCCATGCTGTTGTATCCTGATGTTCAACGACGTGCGCAAGCTGAGCTTGACGAAGTCATAGGAGAAAGTTCTCTACTATCATTCAATGGTCGTCCAAACATGCCATACATTGAGGCAATAGTTAAGGAAACTCTTCGGTGCGTGATAGGGGCAAGCAATGACCCCGGTCACATTTATTGACGCATTGATGTCGGTAGATGGCAAGCTGTTCTATCGCTCGGTGACTATGTTTCTATTGCTATGATTGAGACTAGTATAGAAAACACTCGACGCAGCTATAGCGCATACAGCAGACGAGGATGATGAATACAGCAGTTATTTAATACCCGCTGGCGCAACTATCCTCTCCAATATCTGGTCAATAGCACCCTAATTTTATGGTCCATCATAAGATACTGATCCACTATACTTGATCTCGTGTAGGGCGATGACGAGAGATCCCAAGGAGTATCCTGAGCCAGACAAGTTTATTCCTGAGCGCTGGCTACCGGCAGAAGGGAAAGAGCCTCCTTTGGACGTATACAAGGTGGCTTTCGGGATCGGCAGACGGTGAAATCATCAACACTATAAATCATTATTGCTGACTCAACTAGCCGATAGAATCTGTCCGGGTCAGCATTTCGCGGATAACTCTGTAAGTCGTACAGCTAAATTTCTGTTTACTGATTGTCTGATATGGTTGTGCAGATCTTCATAGGCGCTGCATCTATCCTCGCGGCGTTCAACAGCACGAAAGCACTCGATGAGAATGGAAAACAAATTACTCCGGAAATTGGTTATACGCCGTGCTTCATCAGGCAATTTTCACTTCCAATACTTGCATGATATGCAGTCTAATGGGATCTTTAGGCACCCTAAGCCATTCAAATACGTATTGACACCTCGCTCCGACAAGATCGTGCCTCTTATTCAAGTTGCTGTTGAAACTGCCAAGTAGATTGACTTTCTGAAGAATTTTAATGCCTCAACGTCAGAATTTCCGGATTATTATGTCTGAAGTCGGTATTTTGGTCCGAATTGATTTCTGTACGAATAGTCATGGTCCCAAGGCTGCATACATGTTTATTACCTTTTTGCACTTAAAAGCAAGAAATACCATGTACCTCAGCTTATCCTTTCTTGAAGTAAACAAATTTCAAGCTGCCTTATACTGAATTGTGTCTATAAGTATACCCAATATGCTACAGGAAATTCTTCTTAAGCTCCGACGGGCTCCGATAACCTCCGTGTCGCGCAACCGCGTGTCCATCACGTGCACAATTCATATGTAAATTTTCCGGTCAGATGCTGCGTTTTCAATCTCAATGACAGCCTGTCCCACTTTATAAAGGACCTCAGATATCTCAATGTATGATATCATCCACTGCGAGGCACCTAATACTCTTCTGCAGCACTTTGAAATTAGCTCTTATGTCTCTTGTGTATAGTTGCTGCGGTCCGGTCCAGGTCCGGTCCAGGCAAAATGTCGGTGGACCGTAACCCGGACCGTTTTGGATTTTCCTGCTCAGCTCGGACCTGGACCGGACCCCAACTGGACTGCTTTTGGACCGGACCTGAGGTCCAGTCCAGGTCCGGACCGGGTCCAGACCTGGACCACTGGTAAATTGAGAAGAAAAAGTTGAATTAATTCTATTTATGCTTGAGACAAAGACATGCATCTGAAAAGGCCTATGTAGTACATCTATAGTATCTCTGTACTCAAAAGTTTCAGAAAGAAGGTGGATATGGCACTTGGTATCTACCAGACCTGCTCCTGAGTCCTGAGAAAACCTGTTCACATGGTATGGAAGACCCCCTGCATAGGCAAGTAGTCATGTCACAGTGCTATGCAAAGCTCAAGCATATCTTCTGGTCTCACTAGAGCTGTTCTACTTCTTTGTCAACTAACTTGAGGCCAGTAATGATGTCAAACTAACTCCCACAAATATTTCTTCCGGTCCAGGTCCGGTCCAGGGTCCAGCTCAGTCCAGAAAAATGGCAGGAGAGCTGGACCCTGGACCGGACCACATCTGGACCTTAAGTGGACCGGACTGTGGTCCGGTCTGCTTTGGGTCCGGTCCAGGTCTGGTCCTGGGTCCAGCAGTCCATAGACCGGACAACGGCAACTATACTCTTGTGGTATGGGTCTTGTTTGATACACACAACTCAAAGCTGTTGTGCGCTGAAAACATACACATATGCATGATGGAGATGAGTGTTATTTATATGCCATCACCTGAGGAAGAAGCAGGAGTACAATAGGAAGGAGTGCATGTTGCACCAGCTTGAACCTTAGCCAATATTAATTTCAATACCTGCTCCATGCAGTGATTCTTTGTGGCTTTTATATACTTGGTTGTTCCAGGGACCCTTGTTTTCCTTCTAAGTTACAACCCCCACACCCATGCTCTACTATCTCATTGACGCTTCTGTGGTTCTCTGTGCTTTGGCTTCCCTGTACCTGCTGAATTTGTGGCACAAGAAACACAGAAGACCTCTTCCTCAGACTGAAAGGACTGCTTATAATAGGAAACATCTTAGGCATGCAAGGTCCAGAAATATGGGAAGCTGTGTGGAAGTGGGGAGATAAGCACAGTGAGCTTGTCAGCTATGTATCTGCTTTCACAAGTTTGGTTCAGTATTAATTAATATTTTAGGCCCATTGGTCCATATTGAGAGCCCAGAACGGCTTACATCTTTGTGAATTCATACCAGTCAGCAGTCAACTTGCTCCAGAAAGGTGGCTTGAACTATTCATTGAGACGTAGGAATGTCATGGTTGAGCTATGAGTGTATTTTCAGCCTTTGGCCTTCAAGTGTCCCACTGAATTCAATACGTGTGTTGTGTAGTGAGGTTGGGGATGGCTCACAGCAATGACACCCTATGGGGATGAGCTGTGGAGGTTAAGACAACTGCTGCACCATTTCTTCTAACCAGGTGTTGTAGGCAACTATGCTGAACTCCAACAAAATTGACACATTGGAACAACTTATGAAGGCTCCTGACAAATTCCTAGAGCTTCTTTGATAGTATGTCATTTCTCATAATAGTGTCAATGCATTGTCTTCTTATTTTATTCAGCTTGATCAGAGAAACAGTCCTTAGAATCTGTTACAGATATCAAGGTAAATCCTTGTTTGTAACTCATTCGCTCATTATATTAAGTCATCTGGATAGCTTTGGAGGAGGAGGACCACCCTAACTTGCTGTACATTGAAGTGATCATTAAGGAGACTCTTAGGTATGTTGTGCCAGCAGAAGTGTACATAATGGTCAATTCATCCTCGCTGGCATGACTGTGCTCCCAAACTTCTGGTCTGTTGCACTTTACTTAATGATTCTCTATAAGACACAAACTGATCGTGATCTGAATGAGTGAAGGGCAATACTGAGAGATTCCAAGAAGTATCCAGAGTCAGACAGGTTTTTTCCTGAATGCTAGCTGCCATCGGAAGGGAATGGACCACCTTTGGATGTGCACAAGGTTGTATTTGGAATTGGCAGGTGGTGAGATCACTTTCTTTCTATAATGAGTGTAAGCTCATTATATCAGACAGAATCTGTCCAGGAAGGCACTTTGTGAGCAACATTGTAAAGCTCTGAGCTTCTGAGCCTTGTCACAGATGCAGTGCTTGACTGATGAGCTGCACAGGTCTTCATAGGTGCTGCTTCCACTCTTGCTGCATTCAACATCACAAAGGCTCTTGATGAGAATGGAGTGCCCATTACACCAAAAGCTAAATACATGCCTCATTTTGTCAGTTAGGTATTTGCTTGGGAAAAATGCACTGGTGACTGAATAGGATCTACGAGACATCCTAAGCCATTCAGGTATACTTCAATGCCAAGGCCAGGCAAGATTGAGTCTCTCATCTACCAGGTCGTTGAGTCTGCAAGATAGCTTAGACTCTGGAAGCATTGTTTTGTGCTTGACTGTAAATAAAGCACTGCGAATTGTGCCTGTAGGTCTGACCCTTTTTGTGGATCCACTCTATGCAACTTTTGCTGCCACCATCATAGGTCTGTGTAGCTGTGCTTTTCGATGTGAAATGCATCCCTACCTGGATTCCTTTTCCTGAAAATTAATGTAAGTATGTAGCTTTTGTAGTGTCACACCAAGCTGGGCTCCCAGCAGCATCCTATTCCTAGCCACTTTTCAATTGAAACTCTGAAGCAGCAAGCAACATGTCAGTCCCATGATAACCTAGGGGTTTTCAGTCAGCAAGATCCATGTGCTTCATGAAATTACCTCGACCTGGAGCCCCAGACTCAATCAATGTATACTTTTGAAGGTGATCTCTTAGCACACTTCTGCTCATGCCCATTAGATGTGATACTGACCAGAACTAAAGAAGGACTTGTAAGTTTGAAGCCATCTGTGTGTAAACCTTGCCTCATTCACTCCTAGAAGATGAGCCCACTGTAGTGCTCAATTCGCGCTTAGGCATCAGCCATCCCAGCATACCACCCACTTTATTTATTATTATATACAGATACAGACCACATAAACACAGTCAAGCACTTCGTTTCATCACTTTCTATCTTATACTTCGCATTTCATGTGCTCGAATGGTCACACTTGCCCATTTGAGCATCAGTATACCTTTGAATCTTTCATATTATCCCTTAGTGACCTCAGAAATATGTTCGAATACCTTCACACACCCATTCGAATGCTCATACCACTTCCTATTCACACTCAAATGCTTCATTTCCTTTATACTCATCCCATATCCCACAATATATGCACTCGAGGACTCTATCCACTTCATATTCACTCATTTGAACAT
This sequence comes from Porodaedalea pini, assembly GCA_002794775.1. Classification (NCBI taxonomy): domain Eukaryota; kingdom Fungi; phylum Basidiomycota; class Agaricomycetes; order Hymenochaetales; family Hymenochaetaceae; genus Porodaedalea; species Porodaedalea pini. Next base: position 38,126 of record NBAY01000043.1, on the reverse strand, counting down.
TTGTAGCACAGCTGGATCACACAATTGGGCTCAGGGAACACATTGGGTTTGAGCATGGGTCGCTTGAACAGTCCTTGAGCCGTTGACATTCAATGTATCACACTCGAACGACTGGATTCTGTCATTCGCTGCATTCTCCATGCAGCTCAAGCATTATTTATCATCATCTATCACTTCCAGAATGTGCATTCATCGCCATCACACCCTAGAAACATTTGAGGATGTTCGAATGGAGTTGTTGGAAGCACACATGATAAGTTTCTTGGGTTTCATTGGTCTTTTCGTTGATGTCGAACCATTATTCCCCTTTGAGTTCATGATTTATCATGTTCTCAAGTCACTCCACTGCTAACATATGACTATTCTGACTCGAACATGCACTGCACACACTCCTCTACCTCCATATGTACGCTCGATGTTGGTACCGAGCTCGTTTCGCCTAGAGTATAAATAGTGCACACCTTTGTACTTGTTCTGCAGAGGGAATACAGCCCCCAGTTCACTCCACAGTACACATTTCAAATCCCATAAGTTGTCTGCACCTTCAGATTGTCTCTACCCAGCTCTATCAAACCTCCTCGACTGCTCGAACAGTGCATTCAATTTGGCACATATGCTCAAAGTCAATATTCCAAGCCCTCAAGCCCCAGACACACCCAACAGGGTACCATAACTATGTATCCCCATCGCCCTGCACATTCGTTATCTACTAAGGAGCCGCTCAAGTGTGTTGGAACACATACAAGGGCATTCAAGCACATTTTTGAGCCCATTCGAACACTTGACGAGCATCATCCGGAGACGCAAACCACTCAGGGAAGATTGACATAGCCCTGCACCTACCTCAACTTCAGATTTCAATCATTCAAGTCACAGAGTCTGCGTTGGGAGTTCGATTCTAACAGGTTCGAGCACTTTGGCAAAGCCTCTGGACCAGTGGAGCCACCGTTCCAAATGTTTGATCACTCCATTTCTATTTGGTTGTCCCTCCTCAGCAATCGAGTCACCACAGTCTCCCTTGGGAAGAATATAGATTTGCCCTCGAGTCGACTGCACGGTCCACAAAAGAGTCTGCATCGCGATACCGCTCTCTCACAGGATTTGCCTTCATCACATCTGAACAGTGAACTTAAGTGACCCAACTTGAGCAGATGGAGGACCATGGAGGATGCCTCAGCATTTGATGAATCCCATCACTAGTGCTACACTGTTTTTTTATATAGTTGCACCTGAGTGTCTCTTTACCAGAAGGCCCTTTGTCATCCTAGTCATGCTTGACCACATTCTGAGTTCATTGCTGAATAAATATTTCACAATGCAGCCATGCCACACACTGTAGATGAGGACAATGTGTATAATGACCAACTGAATCCTATGGGATCTGTAGTACTACCAGACCTCTAGTCTATGATACCTACACTTTCTTTCTTGCTATTGCTTACCATTGTAGGCTAGGGCTGCTCTCCTCATGAAGGTGCAGGTGGAGTGGGAAGCACTCCAGGTTTGTCCCCAAATAGGGTTACAGTAGTGACTCTTAGAAGCAAGAGGGCCAGATCAAGTGGAAACAGGCACACGAGTACCCAAATGATGGACTGAGTGCAGCAGAGGGCTGGTGGGAAAATGTGTGCAGGAGAACAGGTGGTCACATAGGTTGGGCTGGTGCATACAATGGCAGGAGAAGTCATCCAGTGACCCAGGGAAAAACACTCAAAAAAGTGGGACAAAATCATGCATTGGAGCAGGACATCATGTATGTCAGAGCAGAAGCCATTGTAGAGCTGTGCCAATTGTCCCATCACCACTGATCAATCCAGAAGCACTCGAGAATGAGTTCTGATGCATACCAATCAGTACCAGACTGAATCTGATTGGTCCGGTTTTGAATCAGAACCTTGCGATCATGTCAGTAACATGTTATGAGATCTCCAAAAGCAGACTAGAATGTACCAGAGATCTTATCTGGATAATCAGGGATGCAGTCACATGGATCATACACCCAAGATGCATACTGGACTGCTGTCTGATGACAGGAGCCACATACTGATTAGACAATCTGAGTTCTGGTGGAGCACCGGTATGGTCAGACACTATGTGGATGTTTTTCCTCTTTATGATTTATGTTTTTCCCATGTTCTTCTGATTTCTATGCCCTCTATGCACACCTCTATGACCTATGACTTTTCCTTTCAACTTCTCTATGTTTCAACAGATATGCACATTATGCCCATATGGAAATTATTAACTGTAGATAGATCTTTGGACTTAGTATAAATATGCACCCCATGTTGTAGGTAGAGGAGAAGTCAGTTCTACCGCAGAGTCTCCCTCAGACAGGATAACTTGAGTGTAATTCGTCTTAGTTCTTGTAAACAATGTAGTTGTTCTGTCTTCATCTTAGCCTCTCATCTCTCAAAACTGTCTCTTGTCTTTTGCTCCATAACTCAAACCTCACCACTCACAGTAATCACATTGTACCGGTGTTGGTTATCTGTGTGTACCATCTCCATACCAGCCCAGTGCAGACCCGACTGGAGTTTCCGATCTCAGTTCTTGATATCGACATGTACCAACACATACCAGTATGTAGACTGATCTTACTGCAGCTAACCCCCAACCTCCCAGAGAACATGATCATGTCTCCAAAAGGACTACTGATCCCAGACACCCCTAAGTCAGAATCTACACTGTCAATTGTTGGGCATAGACAGACATCAGATGGAGTGGGACAGTGAGGAAAATGGCTTAGGAGTCAGCCAGAAGCATTAGATGTGAAGGGGGAAATGTGGGCACCCTCCTGGAGCACCACCGGCTCTCTATTCTGCAGTACATGGTATCTGTTAAGTACTACAACAAAGTGGAATTAATTGGCATTGGAAAAACAGTGGGAAGGCTGAAAGGGATGTGGCATATACCATGTAAAACAGTCATCAGCTCCTGCACATTGAGCACAGTGTGCAGAGGTAACAAAAGATACAACTTGGATTGAGATAAAGTGGCCAGAGGTCCAAACAATAAGAAAAAGGGTAAGGAATGTTGGCCAGTACAACAGCTGGTTGAATGACAATGTTGGGTGGTCAGATGGGACATGGAAGGAGCAGGAACAAGTGTCCAACAAAGTGGGAACATGTTGGAGTCCAAGAGCTGAAATGTTAAAAACATCAGGAATGTTGGACATTGGGAGATCCAAATGATAAGAAAAAGGGTGAGGGACATTTGCCAGTGGAATGGAGGATTGAAGGATAACATTGGATGGTTGGGACAGACATGGAAGGGGCAGAGATAAGTGTCCAACAAAGTGAGAACATGTAAAAGTCTGAAAGTTGAAATGTCAAAAATGTCGGGAACATTGTAAATCAAAGAAAGCCATAAAGTCAGGAATGTTGCATAGGCAGGAATGACAGGTGGTGGGATCATTACCTAAATGGGAAACTGGAAGAGTGGGAATGTTGAGAAAGTGTACAGTAGTCAAAGAATGGCCGGCTGATGCGTAGGCAAGCGTAGAGCACTACACCATCTCTGATCTGCAAATGTAAAGGGCAATGATGAGAGATTCAGCAATATATCATAAGCCAGGCAAGTTTATTCCTGAGCATTGGCTACCTGCTGAAGGAAACAAAATGCCTTTGGACATGTGTAAGATAATGTTTAGAATTAGCCAGCAGTGAGATCCTTCATCTGCTCACTCATTCACAGGTGAGATTTAAGTCTTCTCAAGTAAGATCTGTCCTGGAAGGTACTTTGCAGACAATCATATAAGCTTAGACCACTAAACATCTGTCGTACTGGTTTGACTGTCAGTCTGTGTAGGTCTTCATAGGTGTTGCTTCCATCCTTGCAACATTCAACATCACAAAAGCACTTCATGGGAATGGAGTGCTAGGCACACCAAAAGCTGAGTACATATCCTGCTTCATCAGGTAAGTACTTGTCTTGAGATATAGATGTCTGATGACTATACAGCATCTGCCTAGGTATCCAAAGCCATTCAAATATATTTTAACTCTAAGATCAGACAAAACTGAGTCTCTCATCTACCAAGCAATGGACTCTGCAAAGTAACCATTGCTTCTGATGTTTTTTTCCCTATAAAATCCACCTGATTCAGCTGCATATACTATGCCTGTAGCCTGAATAAATTTTATTCTCCCATGGAATTGGTCTCTAACTCTCTATTGCCATTGCCATGAGCATAATTTCCATTCATGAGCAAACTATTGTCAACTGTCAAGGTGGGGGTGCTTTACAACAACACCGATTAGTAAATGTATATATTATGTAACAGCTTTTCTGTTTGTGCATCCCTTTCAAGATGAGATTCAAATTTTGACACTCCGCAGCACGCGTTGCGGAGCATCAGTCACGTGATTAGTTCATTTCTGGTTACGCAGGTGCGATCCAAACTTAGACTCAATTCTTGCAGTTTCATTCACTATAACTATTGCTGTCGCCGACTACTGCATCCAGCCACGCTCCAGGTCTTCCGGATAGTGGTAAATGAAGTACTTACGGAAAGCAGAACACCCTAATTGGCTTGCCCTCTCGTACGGATGCCGCCGTTCTGCATCGGACTTCGCCGTCCTGCAGCACGAGTGAGCAGACATTCAGCTCCAGGCCACCCCTCCGTGCCTTCCAAACTCGAGCCAGACGACATGATTGAGCGAGAAATCCTTCTTGCTCTTGCTCCTGGTCCCCCATGTGATGATCTGGTTTGAAATGGACTCGAATTCCTTGATCGTGAGTTTGTTGATCAACAGGCGGAATTTCTTGTCCACGATCTCAGTTGTCTAGTTCAATTGCAGAGGGACGCTCAGACTTGCTACCTGCAGACTACTCAAGAGATGGGAGGTGTTCGAGCGAGACGGCAACTGCCGCGTGAAAGTGAACAGCCGGAGCAGTGATGCGGTTGCATGTTGAGTCGGCATGCTTGCTACAAATTTCCTTATTGCACATTGCACATACACCGCCCCGACTGGAAGAATGAACCGTAGGCAAGGGACGCCCGCCAGCGTACGGGAGGCCACTGGGTTAGCCCCGCCCATCAATGTTGAGCACACTGGCACTTTCCTCGGAGTCGGACAGCTTGTTCGATGCGGAGAAAGCGCCCACGACAAAATTCGATGCAGGTTTGCCACCAGAAACCGTTCAGTGAACCAATGACAGGTCCGACTGATGCCTGCCGAGAAGCGATTGGAGATGGAGGGCCCATACTTCCAGATACGCCATGGAATGGGATTAGCAATATGGGTTGAAGCCAAGGCCTCTAAGAGAGACCGTCCAGCCTTTCCTTGAGAACGAACATGAATTGGAGAAGTAAGTGTCAGTAGTAAATATGCAAATGGGTAATGAAAGGTACTCATCGTCCGCAATTTTACCTTTTCTGCGTCCTTCCGCTCACACTCTCTCCTCCGTACCCAGCCGCTTTCAAAGGCATTCCGTTCTTCCTCATCCGTTCTGTCGGCCTTCGTCTTATCATCTTTTGCATTCACCTTCTCTTCCCATCGGTGCTTGCGCTTTTCCGCATCCTTCGCCATATGTACCTACTTCCTCCGTAATTCGTATCGATCGCGCCATTCTATCTCGGGACGAACTGGTGCACGCCGTCGGCCCTTGTCAATTCAGAAGCAGGTAGCGGCGACTGCGTTCGAGCATGTCTAGAGACTCCGTTCAGAAGGGTTTTACTGTCTGAAGAATCTACGAAGAACTTAGGCTCAGCGCGAACACAAATACGCTATCGACCTTTTAATCTCATACTCTAGGTAACTACCTTAATCCTATACTACAAAAATGTGATAAAATACTTCGCTAATAGATCGTTTTGACACATACCCAGTGCCACCTACACTGCATCGCCATCCAATCTTCATCCGCACACTAAAAACAATGGCACAACTCGGACCTCAACCATTATATGGATACCGTAATAGATGATAATCTCCCCATGCGCTGCTCAATGTACTGCGTGCGCAAGAAGGTCAGCGGCGCTGCCTTTAGACAGTATCGTCACGACGCTTAGGTGTTTTCTGGTTTGACTCCATCGAAGTCTCTGAAGAAGAGACGGAGACCTCAGGGAGAGGAACTTTGTCTAGAAGAAGAATCGCTGAATCACTCGATTCCCATCGCATGTTTCTTTGTTTATTTCACTTTATATACCTTGGTGCTTCAGCCCACCTCCCTGTGACTGTTATCGCCGCGCACATGCTCTACTATCTCGTCGACGCTTCTGTGCTTGTCTGTGCTCTGGCTTGTCTGCGCCTGCTGCATTCATGGCACAAGCGCAGCAAGTCTCTTCCTCTTCCGCCGGGGCCGAAAGGACTGCCTTTGATAGGAAATGTACTCGACATGAAAGAGGCAGAAGAATAGGAGACGGCAAGGAAGTGGGGAGAGAAATACGGTGGGTCTCGTCAGAATGCTTCACAGGCTTAGCTCACTCCCTCATCTCTTAAGGTCCATTGGTCCATGTCAAGAACTTTGGAATGTCATATATTTTTGTGAACTCCTACCAGACAGCGGTTGATTTGTTCGAGAAACGCGGTTCCATTTATGCGTCGCGTCCTAAGAATGTCATGATGGACCTGTACGTAACATTTTGCTTGAATATCTAACAGGTAGCTAAATGTATCGTTACCTCCCGTCGTGTAGTGAAGGCTGGGAATGGTTTGTGCCAATGATGTCCTATGGGGATGAGCTACGGAAATCAAGACAATTGCTTCATCGCTTCCTCCAGTTATCCGTCGTGGGCGATTATACCGCGCTCCAGACGCAGGCGACACACAGGTTGCTTGAAAGGCTTTCAAAAAGGCCGGATAAGTTCCCTGAGCTTCTTCGACAGTATGTCTTTCTCATACAATCAGCGGAATCTTTCCTGACTATGACTCAGCTCGGCAGGAGAAACAGTTTTAATGGTCGCTTATGGCCATCAGGGTAAATTATTACTCACGCTCGTTAGGTGGCAGTGACTAATGGTCGTGACAGCTTTGGAGAAAGATGATCCATACATCGAGCTCGCGGAGAAGGGCATAGGGGCCGTCGTTGAGGCGGAGGGACTATTCCTTGTAAATGCCTTTCCTTGGTTGCAATACCTGCCAGTCTGGTCCCCTGGAACTGGATTCAAAAAGATCGCGGAGAAAGGGTATAAACTTTCGATGGATATGCTCCATGAACCTTACAAGATGGCGAAGGCGGAATTTGTGAGTACCTTTCTGCACGAGGTGAAGCTATTTCAATCTCTAGGCTGAGGAAAAACTAGTCGGAAGGCACGGCCGCTCCTTCGATGATGAGCAAGCTCCTTGAGACGAGCATGGCGAATAACACGCTCACAGATGACGAAGCGCTAATCGCAAAGGTGGCAGCTGTTATATACGGTGGTCAGTGGTCTTGGTACCAATGAATTTTGATGTACTATCTTATTCTTGATGAATGTGTAGCCGGTGCAGATACGGTACGCCAAATATATTTACATCTAATCGGCGCTGCTGATTTTTCACTACAGACGGTTTCCGCGTTGCACTCGTTCTTGCTGGCGATGCTCCTGTATCCAGAAGTTCAGCGGCGTGCGCAAGACGAACTCGACAAGATCGTAGGAAAGGATATTCTGCCGTCGTTTGCCGACCGTCCGAGCTTACCATACATCGAAGCAATCGTCAAGGAAACCTTCAGGTATGTTTTAGAGTTATTAGTAGACATAAACTAAGATCAAATTATACCCTCTATTGCTTTCACTTGCAGATGGCAACCTGTTGCGCCGTTCGGCGAGTCTCCCGTTCTTCCCTTTCTTGTTTAATTGCTGATATAGAGCATGTAAATACAGCTGTGGCACACGGCGTAGAGGAAGATGCCTCGTATAACGGCTACTTTATTCCCGCTGGCGCAACTGTGCTCCCCAACGTCTGGTCTGTCTAGTCTACTTTACTTTGCAGTTCCTATAAGAGACTAACAGATTCTATCTTGATCGCGTACGCAGGGCGATGCTGAGAGATCCCAAAGAGTATCCTGAGCCAGATGAGTTTATTCCTGAGCGCTGGCTACCCACAGAAGGAAAAGAACCTCCTCTGGACGTGCACAAGACATCCTTCGGGTTTGGTAGACGGTGAGATCTCGTATCCTTTCATCTCAGTCACAAGCACTTCGCTAAACTCGCTGGAATAGGATCTGTCCAGGAAGGCACTTTGCGGACAATACTGTATGCATTCAAGTCCAGAATCTTGTCACATTGTCTAATAAGTTTGTGCAGGTCTTCATAGGCGCTGCTTCCATCCTTGCAGCATTCAACATCACGAAGGCACTTGACGAAAACGGTGTGCCGATTACACCGAAAGCCGAATATACACCTCACTTCGTCAGGTAAATGTTTCCGTTTAATTCAGTTGTATTCGACGACTATAACTGCATCCGTCCAGGCACCCTAAGCCATTCAAGTACGTGCTGACTCCAAGGTCAGAGAAGATCGGAACTGTTATTCACCAGGCGGTTGAGTCTGCGAAGTAATTCATTGTTTTGAAAGGTCTGTTCCACAGCCTAGTGAAAGTGAGGACTGAATTTTAGTAGATGAAGGAACTGAGAAGCCTATTTTGCTCCGACCGCTATGATATCTGTCTTGTCGCTGTCTTGCGGTGCGCAGGGCTTTATCGGTTCTTTCTCTTTTATGTCTCTTGTAACATTCTTGCATCGAATATATCTTCTCTCTTGTGTCTAAGAATTTTAGTCGGTCCGGAGAACAAGGATCGTTCCGCACAGTAGTGCACGTCATCTATCGAGAGCGTCAAAAGGGTGACGAAGGCGAACGTGCGGCGCCGCGGGACGACTATGGTCTTTTTCAATGATAACAGCTGATACTAGATCTTCATGCTCCGCGAACGCAACATGCGCCTGGCATAGGCCACCGACCACGAAATCGGCTTGGCTTCGTGTGCACCGTTCGACTCAAAGACAAGTAATATGAGCCATTGGACGCATCAGTCTTGACAAACCTGGGTGTAGGTAGAGGACGACGAGGTGGAGTTGCTTGAGGGTCGTGTGCTTGCTTTGGCGACTGGCAAGTACTCAGCGCGAACGGCTCAAAGCGGTATCCGTATCCTATGAAGTCCGAGTCAACATCACTCGCTAACAGCATAGTCGTTCCCTTGCACACTTCCCTACTCACCTCTCTCTCTCTCGTTTCGGCATGCTGGAGTCTGCAATTCTCGTTGTGGGTTCCAAGATTAATGCCTATATGAGTCATCTGACACCCGTCGAGTCCAAGGGATTTTCGTAGCGACTGCAGGCGTTCTCTCACCCCGGTTGGCCTTTCTCTCGCCTATTCAAATACTCAGGCATCGTTGCTAGTCGGTCTTCAATTTAAATACGATTGTTCAAGAGCAATACTACTTGCGATAATGCTGAAGTTGTGCTTTCAGAATCAGAGTGACTATTAATATTGTAGGATGCTTTTGTACGTGTCTCCGCGACGCAACAGTCCCGTGATTGGCTCAATCTGGCAGTGGCAAGACGTAAGCCTGCGACGCGAACTCGAAATCACTCAGACCTCAGAGTCAGACCACTCTCTGAGTTTCCCCTATGGTTAAGCTCACAGACTATCTTAATTCACGCGATCCTGCTCTACACTTATCCCGAGATGCCTCGACGGATGATGCAGTGTCACTCACTATAACTTATAAGCTATCTATCATGTCTGTGCAATTCTTCTCGGCTATATTTTCTCTCACACTTACAATACTCACTGTTTTTGACTGGCTGAGAAAGTGGAGACATCAGATCATCAGACTTCGAGGAACTTTGCCGTAATACAAGTACGGAGACGCTATGGTCCTCCGTTATCTTGCTGTCTATCCTAGTGTCTGGGTCATCAAGTCACAACTCTTGCCCGCGGAAACCAAAGATGCCATAATATGCTTTCCCCATAGCACCATTTGGCGCGCTACCGACAACTGATCTTTGTGCGCATATCAGGAATCCGGGCATATTTTGCTCCAGAGTCTTTACAGGAATACCGGAGCGGAGATCGGCTTCACTGCATACTACCCGATATGCTGCATGTTCCTCATACCTCAGAACGTCACTAACGTAAATGGCTCCGCTGCTAAGGCGTGTCCCTGTGACCCTTAGGGTATTTTCGTGTTCGGCTCCATCGAGAAGGGGCGTAGATGGACCCCACTCTACCCAAAGAATGCCGAGTCGATTCTCATGGAGCGGTTCGTTGTTTATTTTGCTTTATATACATGAGCATTTCAGTATCCTGTCCTATCTCTTATCGTCGCACTCATGCTATACTATCTCGTCGATGCTTCAGCCGTTGTCTGTGCTCTGGCTTGTCTGCGCCTGCTGCAGTCGTGGCACAAGCGCAGCAAGTCTCTTCCTCTTCCGCCGGGGCCGAAAGGACTGCCTTTGATAGGAAATGTACTCGACATGAAAGAGGCAGAAGAATGGGAGACGGCAAGGAAGTGGGGAGAGAAATACGGTGGGTCTCGTCAGAATGCTTCACAGGCTTAGCTCACTCCCTCATCTCTTAAGGTCCATTGGTCCATGTCAAGAACTTTGGAATGTCATATATTTTTGTGAACTCCTACCAGACAGCGGTTGATTTGTTCGAGAAACGCGGTTCCATTTATGCGTCGCGTCCTAAGAATGTCATGATGGACCTGTACGTAACATTTTGCTTGAATATCTAACAGGTAGCTAAATGTATCGTTACCTCCCGTCGTGTAGTGAAGGCTGGGAATGGTTTACATCAATTATGCCCTATGGAGACGAGCTACGAAGGTCGAGGCAATTGTTGCATCGTTTCTTACAGCCAGCTGTTGTGGGAGATTACAGCGAGCTTCAGACACAAACAATATATAAAATGCTGGAAGGACTTATAAGATTCCCGGATAAATATCCGGAGGTTCTTCGACAGTATGTTTTTTTCTCATGCGTAATGACAATGCGTTGCTCACACACTACAGCTCCGTCAGTTCGATGACTTTGATGGTTTCCTATGGCTACAAAGGTAAATCAGTGATTCTACTAGACCTCCCGATCGTGCGGTGACGAATGGTTCGAGTAGCCTACGAGAAGGACGACCCGTATATTGCACTCGCAGAGAAGGGTGTAGAGGCCGTCGTTGAGGCTGAGGGATTCTTCCTGGTAAACGCCTTCCCTTGGCTGCAATGCCTGCCAGCTTGGTTCCCCGGAACTGGGTTTAAGAAGATTGCGGAGAGAGGATACAAGCTTTCGATCGATATGTGCCAAGAACCTTACAAGATGGCGAAGGCGAAAAATGTATGTCTCTTGTAAGACAAACTCAAGTTTGCCGAGGTTCACGCTAAAAATGCTTAGTTGGATGGAACGGCCGTTCCTTCGATGACGAGCAAACTACTCGATGCAAGCCTGTCAGAAGATGCAGTCATTAATGACGAGGCACTTATTGCAAAAGTCACTGGTGTTGTCTATGCTGGTTAGTCGTCTGGTATACGCTTACTACTCATCCCAAACTCACTGCATTTTCAGGGGGCGCAGATACGGTAGTTACAGATATTACTTATGCTGAGCAAGTCTGACCTGTCAACGTGGTAGTCAATCTCCGCGTTGCACACGTTCTTCCTCGCAATGCTTCTGTACCCAGAAGTTCAGCGGCGCGCTCAAGACGAACTCAATAGGGTCGTAGGAAAGGATATCCTGCCGTCCTTCACCGACCGTCCAAGCTTACCATACATCGAAGCAATTGTCAAGGAAACCTTCAGGTACGTGCATCAGGCCCGATTAAGTGTTATCAGCGGGAGTGAACTAGAAATGAAAAATTCCCTTTAACTGGTAGATGGCAACCTGTTGCTCCGTTCGGCGAGTCTTCCGCTCCTCCCCTTCTTTTGAAATTGCTGATAAATGCATAAATGCAGCCGTGGCGCACGCTGCAGGAGAAGATGACGAATATAATGGTTACTTTATTCCCGCTGGCGCCACTGTACTTCCCAACGTCTGGTTAGTAGTTGATTTACCCGCATTTCCTTCCTTAATTGTACTTACCGATTTCGATCTGAATATGTGCAGGGCGATGCAAAGAGATCCTACGGAGTATCCTGAACCGGACGAGTTCATTCCTGAACGCTGGTTACCTACAGAAGGAAAAGAACCTCTGGACGTGCACAAGACAGTCTTTGGATTTGGTAGGAGGTGAGATCTTGTATCCTTTCATCTCAATCATGAGCATATCGCTAAACTCGCTGGAATAGGATCTGTCCAGGAAGGCACTTTGCGGACAATACTGTATGCATTCAAGTCCAGAATTTTGTCACATTGTCTAATAAGTTTGTGCAGGTCTTCATAGGCGCTGCTTCCATCCTTGCAGCATTCAACATCACGAAGGCACTTGACGAAAACGGTGTGCCGATTACACCGAAAGCCGAATATACACCTCACTTCGTCAGGTAAATGTTTCCGACTAATTCAGTTGTATCCGACGACTATAACTGCATCCGTCTAGGCACCCTAAGCCATTCAAGTACGTGCTGACTCCGAGATCAGAGAAGATTGAAACTGTTATCCACCAGGCGGCTGAGTCTGCAAAGTAATCAAGGTCTTAGAAGGCCTGTGCCAAAGCCTGTTCTGTCTGTAAATAGTAACACAAATAAATGTCTTCTATCTATTCGACACTCCCGTGCTAGCGTACACTTCTTCGTACCTTGTCTGCTTTTCAGGTGTCATGTCATTCATGTAAGACAGCACAAAATCAGCGAGACGTAAGACATCACGAGAATTGTGGCAACATAAACCATGTAATCTTGTCTAAACATGGCTCTTCGAGAGCTACAATATTTGTGATAAATGTTGAGTAATTTGTGGTTCAGAGACAAGTAGGACATATTTTGTTTCAGACACTCGAATAGCAATAAGTTTTACCAATTTATGGAGCCAATGTCAATTAAAACTATTGCTACAATCTGCTTTGCATTCTATGGCGTGCAGATCTGAGCTCTTTCTATATCTGATGGGTGACCTGAATTCCCTTACAAGTCCAGACTCCGACGCAGACTCCGACACATAGCGCTACGTGTCAGTCCCGTGATAAGCTGGCAACTCCCTCGCAACGACCGTAAAAGAAAACAACAGCCGTTCATGCAGCGAGCACCATGCTTGAGCTTACGGATCCATTTAAGATATATACAAAATTCTTCAATTCGCATATTCAGATGCTCTACACAATTCAGCATCATTGGTAGTGTCTAATCAAGAATCCACGCAATCCTGCTTCAAGTGACTTTTCTCTCAGCCGTGATACATCGACGGATGATATTGCCAATTGTAAGCTGCGTTCGCATCACTGATGATACCGACTGGCTCAACTGACTGCGGATATGGTAACATCAGTCTTTGAAGAACTAAGGCACAACAAAAAGGAACACGTACGCTACGATCACATGTGTTGCATGCTTCCTCATTTCTGGGTCCGGGTCGCTGGCTCATACAAAAAAGGTATGATTTAATAAATGTCGAGAAGAAATTCGAGACAACCGGTACGTCCTGCTCCATCCACCCCTCATTACTGCCTAATCTTGGTGCACATATCACTAATCCCGGCACAACTCACCCCACAATCAGGACATAAATGTCCTAACAGACGACCCGTCAATTGTTCGCCAGCACACTGAAGATGCCAGTGCTCTTCTCTATCGGTTCCATCTTATGAACTTTGATAAAAGTCTTCTCATGCTTGGCACTTATTTGTCACGCCAAAACGGAGTGATGGGTTGCCGAATTTCGAAGTGTGTTCTTATCGCGCTCAGGTTTCTATCGATGTCAGCGGAGACAGAGCTCCTCGTTGTCTTCAGGGAGAGACGGGGGCTTTGGAGAGAAGAACTTTATCCAAAGAAGCTCAAGGACGAACTGATTCCCATGGAGCGATTCTTTGTCAATTTGGCTTTATAAAGTTTCAGTATACCGCCGTGTCTCCCAACTCATCTGTCATGCTTTACTATCTCATTGACATCTTTGTGTTGCTTGTACTTTGGTATGTTTATTCATGCTGCAGTCACAGCGGAAGCCAAAAAGCTCTTTTCGTTTTCCACTTGAACCGAAAGGGCTTCCCCTGGTAGGGAACATCCTTGATATGCCGGAGGCAGAACCTTGGGAGGTGGCGCGAAAGTGGGGAGAACTTTACGGTAGATTTTGCTAAATTCTTTTGTTTGGCAATTTGACTCAGTTTTTGATTCTTCAGGTCCATTGGTCGGAACGTCTATCGTTTTCTTGAACCCATATCAGTCGGCGGTCGACTTGCTTGAGAAACGCAGCTCCAATTATTTATCGCTGCCTAGGAACATGATCTGTATGTCAATGTTCAGTTCGAAGATCCTACCGAGTAACTGATATCTTTTTTGCATGCTGTTGAATAGTGAAGGATGGGAATGGTTCGAATCATTAATGCCCTGCGGAGATGAATTACGGAGGTCAAGGCAGTTGCTCCATCGTTTCCTCCAGTCAAAATTTGTGGGAATTACACTGGGCTTCAGACGCAATCGACGCATAGAATGCTTGAAGGACCTTTGGATTCCCCTGAAAAATATCCGAAACCTCTTCGATAGTGCGTCTTTTCTCATGGACTCAGTGTATTGTTGATTTTCTGATTTTGTTAAAGCTTGGCTGGAGAAACAATTTAGAGATCGTTTACGGTTATCAAAGGTTGATCATCGCATATCTTTCGCCCATTCCTTATGTTGAATGGTTCGGAATACTGTTCCGCAGCCGAGGGCTCTGTTTAAAGTTCGCATTCCGACGCGCCGAGCGTCGCGTCGACCCCGTGATTGGCTGCACTGGGTAGCGGGTTTCCACGCGGTGAAAATCAAACTTGAATTTGATTTCCTCAGGTTAAAATGCATCAAGCTTCACCTGGAGTCGCACACCTTGCATAACGTAAGACCATAAAATGCATGCTTCGAAATGCTGAAGCTAGCGTCCATATTGGATTTCTACCCATCTAACCCTACTAATAGTCCCATCAGAAAATCAGGTCCTTAGATGCCTCCGCGTCGGCGGATGATGTGGTATATGTAAAATGCCTATTTACATGTACTGTAGTGCTTCGCGAAAATTTCGTGCGTGCCTTTCTATGAGTTTGCCTTCTTCTTTCAATATCAATAGACTCAATATTGTTTCTTTCTTTCTTTCTTTTTTTTTCAACGCTCCGGGTGCTGTTCAATTCAGTGACATCGAAATCCCTGAAGAACAGGTGGGGGGACGTGGAGGGAGAAGAGCACTAGCACTAGTGGAAAACAAACTGATTCGAACTTTGGCCAATATTAATAGAAGGGAACGCTTCATTTTCCCATGCAGTCATTCGCGCCTTTAGATTCCTGGGTGTTGCTTGACGCACTGTGTTCCCTGCAATCGCCACAGCTAATGCACTTATATGTGGTCGATGCGTCTGCACTTGTCTGCGCCGTGGCTCATGGCGCAGAATTCGCAGCAGACTCCCGCTTCCGCCGGGCTTGAGGGGGTTGCCACTGATAGGAAACGCCCTTGATGTGCCGATGACGGAGGGATGAGAGGCGGCGCGCGGAAGCGGGGAGAAAAACGGGCGGGCTTGCTAAGGTTGTTGTTCCTGGGAAGTTTTTTTTTTGTCTCTTAAAAACACATAAAGATCCTTTGTTCTCTATCAAGAACCCTTCGGAACATCACTGCATCTTTTTGAACACCCCCGCCCACTCGGCGGTTGGACTTGTTCGAGAGAAAAACGCGGGTGTCCGGTCGTTCCATTCGCGGCCCTATGAATGTTATGATTATGATTTGACCTGTATGCTTCTTTAACTTTAAGGACCTCGGTACATATCTGCGTATTCGCTAACGAGTTGTCATATTGATTTTTTTTTTACTGCTATACAGAGCGAGGGTTGGGGATGGGCTGTGTCGTTGATGCCTTGATGCCCTGCGGAGATGCATATCACTCGGAGCTACGAAGGTCAAGACAATTTGCTACATCGACATCGCTAGAACTTTTTCCAGCCCAGCCACTACCACTACCACTATGAACGACTCGGACGTCACTGAGATTCGGCCTGAGACGCGCCCCCCGAGTCAACGCATATAAGATGGCTCGAAGGGGCTCTGCGTGACTCGGAGTACAAAACGGGGGTTGAGTTTGCGAAGATTCCCTACCAACTTCCCCACCTCCACTTCCACTTCCACTTGTGCGTACGAGGTCGCCGCTCCTTTCTACCCCTTCTACGGTCCCTCGCTGGCAATACGCTCTGATATTGTTATGTCTTCGGAAGTACACACCGTGTGACACCTGTACATTCAATCACTGTACCATGATGATTGTCCATCACTATTCCCGCTGGTTTCTCTGCATCATCTCAACCTGTTCCGAGTCCGAGTCTTCATTGTATATGCTCTGTATCCCTCATCACACACGTCTCTAGTAGTAATAGTCCCGAGTCCGAATATCCTGTACTGTATGTACGCCCTTGAAGCTTCCCAGCCGCTCGTACTAGTACTGCAAGAATCCAGTATTGATAAAAAAAAGCTTCATGACCCAATACACCAATTATATTCCTGCTCTAAGATACCCCTTCCAGATGTTAAGCTAGTTTCAAAAAAAAAATCAAATCAAGGCATGGCGAAAATCAGGTCGAAAAAAAAACAAAACAAAAATAAAAAACAAAAACAAAAACAAAGGTACGTAAGAGGATGGAAAAAAAAAAGAAGAGGAAAGACAGATAGGGAGACAGAGGAGCACAACAAAACAAAAAATGAGCAGGGGGAGAGCGAGAACGAGAGCAAGAGAAAAGAAAGAAAAGTATCCATAGAGCTACAGCACGTCGTTGCGGGTTTGGCGGATTGGTTTTGGGTTGGGAAGTCTTTTTTTCCGTATAAGGGAGAGGATGGGACCCGGTCATCCGGTCATGTAAAAAACAAAGTGAGAGTATTAAAAAAGAGAAGAGAAAGAGAAAGAGACGAAAAGAGAAGGGAGGGGAGGAGGAAAACAAGAATTAGAAATGCGGGGTGTGAATACAGAACAGGCCGCACGGAAATATGCACACGGGAAGCGGAGGAAAGGAAAGGAATTCCAAAAAGAAGAGGAGGGGTTCCGAAAAGAACGGGGGGCGGGAACAAATGAAAATCAGGACAGAAAGAAAAATCGTGCCGGCGAGGGGAAAGAGGAGGAGGGGGGGAAGAAAGGGGGGGTTGCAAAGGGATGATATGCAATATCAATGCATGTATACATCACAAGCGGGCTCGGAGTCAGAGCCAGAGTCAGAAAAGCGAAAACGAACACCCCCAAATGAGCAAACGAACGAACGGAGGAAATGAAGAAACGAAAGAAACAAGCAGGTTATTCACAACTTTGATAAAAAGGGGTGTTGGTTGGGTGGGTGGGTGAATGGGGAGCGGCTCCAGGCTCCAGGCTCCAGACTCCAAATGGCACCGATAGGACAGCGAGGTGAACAGCGGAGAGGGTGGAGAGAAATGCGGAGGAAAAGGAATATTAATGGATCGAAAGGGCACAGCGCTTCTCGACCTCCAGTCTCCAGCGCGCGGGGGCATCTCTACCAAATCAAAATCAAAATCAAAAAACAAATCAACATTCCAACAACAAAAAAAAAGAAAATCAAAAGGGAGTTCCCAAAGCCAAAGCGGCGACTAGCGCCGCAACCGACCCATTTCCGCGATCCGTTTCAGCGGATGCACGTTCCACCTCCTCCGCGCCGGCTCCGGTCCTCCCTCCTCCTCCCCTCCCTCCGCCGCTCCGCTGGCAGCAGCAGAATACGGATGCGGCGCGCGTGCACCCGCGTCCTTCCCTACGCCGACGCCGACGCCGGTCAGGCCCCCAAGCGCAAGCGCCTCGCCGAAATCCCGTCCTCCCACAGGCACTCGCACCTCCCCATCCCCATCCCCATCCGTGCCTCCTCCTCCTCCTCCTCCTCCTCCTCCCTTACCCGCAGACAACCCCGCAGATCCAGACCCAGACCCAAACCCGGATCCAAACCCAGAGCCACCGCCCTGCAAATCGACGTCCAGGTCGGGCAGATGCACAGGCCGCGGGTACGCCGAGTAGCTAAAGGTGCTCCACATGCTCCCCGTGCTCGCGCGCGTCGCCGCCACGCTCGCCGCGCGGTTCACGCTCTGCTCCGCGATGCTCGGCTCGCGCGCGCCGCCGCGCCCGATTACCAGTACTGAACCCGCCGGCGAGGGCGAGAGCGAGCCTGCTCCGGATAAGAATATGGAGTCCGTTGATGCGGTGCCCGGGCTTGGCAGCGGATGCGGGCCCGGAGTACGCGGGAGCAGGCGCTGCAGCGGCTTCGACTTTGCGAAATACGGGGGGCTCTGCTGCGGATGTGGATGCGGATGCGGATGCAGGTGCTGAGAATGGTGGGATTGACCCGGGGGGTAGTATGAATGTCGCGCGTGCGCGCGACGCGTGGTGGACGTGCCCGAGAGCATCGACAGCGTATCATCATTCTCATCCGCCTCCGCATCGCCGTCACCGTCACCGCCTTCCCCGTTCGTATTCGACGTCGCAAGTGGGTGTGCGCTGCGTCGCCAGCTGACGGGGCGGGAGCGGGAGGAGGGCCCTAGAGCCGGGTACGAGCTTCTCTTCCCCGGCGGGAGCGTAAACGCTTGCCACCTCTTCCCAGCACCCGTCCCCATCCCTGTCCCCGCTCCCGCTTCCGCCCCTGCTCCCGCTCCCTGCACACTAATCCTCGTCCCGCCCTCCCCATTCAGATTCGTATTGACACCCGCAAGCATTGTCGCCGCCGCCGCGCGCTCCTTCTCCCTCTCCGCGTTCGCGAACCCATAATCCCACGTCCCCCCACAGTCCTCCTCGCTATCGAGCTCCATCTCGTCCTCCCACTCGCCCTCGCTCCCCGGCTCGCTCCCGCTCTCCTCGTCCATCGGGTACCCGAACCGATAGCGCGCCCGCCCGCGCCGGAACGTCGGCAGCTCGAGCGACAGCGCCCCGCTCACCCCGCTGCGCACCGACGGCGCCTTCGCCTTCGCTGCCTCGTTCGCGTTTCCATTGGGAAGGTTCCCCGTGGAGCCTTCCCCAAGCGTATCGCGCTCCATATGCATGCGCGCGGCCTCCCGCTCGCGGTCGCGCTGCGCACCGAACGCCAGCGCCTGTGCCCGCAGCGCCGCACCCCCGTCACCCGAGTCCGCCGTTGTCGAGTACGTGCTCCCCGCAGCCGCCGCGCCCGCAAGGTCCACGACGCGTCCGATACTCGGACGCGTGCCCATCTCGATGTCCTCGAACTTGCTCCCGACGGCTTTCGGAGGCACACGCAGTGGCAGGGACTCGCGCGCATGCAGAGAAGAGGCGTGCAGCAACACGGTATTCGCGTAGAGCGCGGGGAGAAGCGCGGGGGCGACCATCGTCAGCGTCGAAGGCGGTTTCTAAGGACAGGTTAAGACAGTCGATGAAACAAAACAAAACAAGACTCACCCCGCCTCGCCATGACACGATCAATACGAGCGCAAGAAAGACAACGACGAGCTGAGTGCCGCCCGCTTCGCCCATGACTCGCACCGCACGGGCCAACCAAGAGCCGCGAACCAATCTGGGACCAAGCTGAACGCACCAAAAATTCAATTCGATATACTACTTGCGAAAAGACGAGAAAACGCACTGCACGGCAGAGCAGCACGCAAAGCAAAAGATCGAGTGCAAGCATTCCAGCGAACCAGATGAGCACGACCGCGTCAAGCTTGCGCGGTGCTCCGGGTGGTGACTCCTTCAGTGATTGTCTATATTTAGCGCACATTCTTATTCGGAAGCATCGACATTGGCCTGACTCACCCTTACACAATCCACGAGACCGCATACCGACACCACTATTGCAGCGAGAGCGAGCAGTGCAGGCTCCGCAAGAGTTGGTCGCAGACCGACGCGTCGCCAGGGTGATTGTGAGGGAGAAGACGGCGACTGAGGGAAGGGGAAAGAATAGGGTTCAGGGAGGATGTTGGCTTTGCTTTTGAGGGAAAGCGGCCGGAGCGCTGGGCCGCTCGTGCGAGTTTTGAGACTGGAGGAGGGCGAGAAATACAGAGCGTAGATAAAATATGCAACAGTGATAATGAAGACTAGATGGCTGTCAGCAGAAAAGAACATGTTGAACACGAACGCAAAAACGCACCAATTGGTCCGATACAATCTGCAAGCACGATTCCCACCCACCGAGGACCCAAATCGGAGGAGTGCGTCCCCCAGTCGTCGACAACGACGCGCCAGAACTGCGCCGTCTCGAGCGCGGTGCGCACGCAGACGAGCACGTACAGCGCGTACAAGATCAGCCGCAAATATAGTGAAAGCGGATCGGCATTCGCCGGAGCGGGAAGGAGCATGGAATGCGAGTCTGCATCGAGGGGCGAGGCGTGGCCTGCCGTGGGGGAGTACGGATCGAAGGAGGAGGGCACGCTTTTGCTGCTGCGCTGGCGGGCATGCTGGTGCTGAGAGGGATACGCGCTGATTGAGGGCACGGCTAGCGGAACGGCGAAGGACTTCCTCCACGGGTTGACGTCGTCGTCCGCGCTCGTGCTCGTGTTCGCGCTCGCCTCCTTCCTCCGGAAGCCAAACGTCCTCTCGGACACCCCGTGCTCCAACACGGCTGCGCCCTTCCGCCGCGTGCGGGCGTCGCGCACGAAAAGTGCGAGCTGCGCGGAGAGGACGCCCCAGAGGGCCCAGCTGAGCGCATTGGCGACGAGCAGGGGGCCGACGAAGTACGCGGGATTAAACTGCGGGTGCGGGCCGTTGTCGTTAGAGTGTGCGCGGCCGACGGCCTGCATGCGGATCCGCGTCTCGGTTGTGTTCGACCTGGTAGCTCGTCGGCGGCAGTTTGTGGTCGTTGAGGACGTCCCGGGGATGCACTGTGTGCGGGGAAGAGGGAAGGAAGGGGGAGAGCGTGGGGACGGTTGCCAGACAGAGAGAAGTGCAGAGGTGCCGGGTGCGATGTCATGCGTATTACCAAATGCAGGCTGCTTCTTGTTGTACTTTTGGCATGGGCGCCGTTTGTGCCGTCCTCTCCGGCCTCGAGTACAAAGACAAGCACCAGTGCAGTACACGCTCGCTTTGACCGTCATTTCTCGTGTGCTGCCCCTTTCGACAGACGCGTAAGACTACTCCGATCACTCCATCATTTGATCTTTCCTCTTGTTTTCTGTAGTAACGATCACACAGGCAAAACACGAATGTTTTAGTTCCTGTAAGCTGCACATTACCGAGATAAAGAGGAAAGCGTAGCCCAAGGCTAGTCCGAACGCTCTTCATCAGTTTCAAGAGAAGAGAAGCTATTACTCAAAGCTTATCCTACCCTTCATCACCATCAAAACAAAGTATCCAAAGCCCAGCGACCACGTGCTTCGACGTTTATAATATCTGCTATCTACTCCTAACAGACTACCAACCGCTACGGAAACCAAAACAAACTGAGACAAGACATTCGTAGTGCGCAACTAGGGTGTAAACTTTACGATGAAAAATGGACTTGGTCAAGGATGAAGTTTAGGACTAAAGGTAAAAGGATGGGGGTAGATCAGATAGAAGGGGCATACTGTCTGGTGGGCGACGGAATGAAAAGTAAGCAAATTTCAGGAGGAGAAGAAAGTTATTTGGATGAAACCAATCAGAGAAGGATAACGGTAAAGATCGTTGACGAAAAAGGCCGTTGCGAACTAGCGCAAAATAAGGACAAACATTAAGGATATGACGGACATCATGTTTGATACACGAAGGGTCCGGGCAACGCGGTTTGAGGTTTCGATCATGCAAATCGAGCGCGTTCAGCATGATGCTGGCGGCGCGTGAAAGAACTGAGCGGTGTATCATCTTCCGTGGGGAAAGCTTCAGAAACGAGTGTAGAGACTGGGTTGGGTAGAGGATAAATGAGGACGGCTCGAGAATAGAGCGATGTCCACGCAAGTTTACGATGTTGGCTTTCCAAGCTCGAAGAAGGTCGAGATGTACTTGTGCCATCAGATTGGGAAGTGAATCCGGTATGTTCTCGCGATGAGGGTTGGATGCTGCGTCTTTTGCCAGCTTATCGGCTTTAGAATTACCCAATACTCCCCGATGGGATGGGAGCCACTGGATAGTAATGTGTGAGGCCTCATGATGGAGGGCTAGGAAGATCCCGCATAGGCGGCGGAACAAGTTTATGAAGTCGACGTGACGAGCGTCATCTGAGAAGATGAGCTGAACGCAATTGAGAGAGTCGGATACAACGTGAATGTGAACCGGCGTGAAGCATTTCGAAAGGAGGGATGATATACGGCGCATGGCTGCGATGAGCGCTTCCTGCTCTTCAAACAATATGTTTGATCGAGAGTGCGCTACTGAAGAAAAGACAGCGAGTTCTTGTTGATTGTGCATGATAACGAAACCGTGACCGCCATTGTGGAAACCGTCGGTATCGGGGATGATAGAGCCATCTGTGAAGATAAAGTATTGATAGGGGGGAGGATGTAAGAAGAAAGAATTGAAAGCACGAATAGCCTGAGGGCGCTGAACGAATGAAGGAATGGGGGTCATAATAAGACGTGAATGAATGGAAGTGAACGACTGAAAAGACGTTACTTTAGGAATCTGTATGTCAGGGAGAAGGGAAGACGACAAATATTGTGTGGGAGTAGGAACATGTTTAGAATGGGAAAAATATGACAAGATAAATCGTTGTGAAAGTGCACAAATGAAAAGATGAAGGGGCGGGCATGATAAGAAAGATTCAGCCACCGCCGGTGTAATGTTCGCATGAAAGATAGCGTGAAAAAAGCGGTCTTGGGTTTTTGGAGAATAGAAGGAATAAGCGAGGATTCGGGAAAAAGAACGGCACCATAGATGGCGACAGAGCGAATTAAACCAAAATAAAGCAGGTGAGCATATTGGAAATACGCGCCGTTAGACCGATTAAAGAGAAAATGACGCTGATGAAGGGTAGAAATGTTAGAACCTGAACTTTCACCTTTTCCTTTATTTTCCCTTTTACCATTTCCTTTATTATATTCGTCCTTTTCATTATATTTACCCATCTTACACAATCATTCCCACACTGCCTTCATTCGTTCCATTCCCACTCGTTATGTAATGTTAGGTAATATAGTCTCACGGTCGTCGCTATATAAGGTCTCAGGAATCGCATGAACTCCTTGTTCTGCTTTTCCTCTTACCTCCACGACGACCTAGGTGAGACTCGTTCCCCTTGTATTAGTTTAGACTTGTATTAATCCTCTTACCTCCGCGACGACCTAGCCTGAGTAAGCGTGTCCCGAGTCTACTCTCGAGTATAGCACGTCCCAGACGACAGTCAGCCGAGGCCTGCCCAGTCCGAGTCGTCTCCCGGACTCCCGCCTAACATAAAAGCAGAACCCCACCCAGGCTCATCCCCAGCGTACGTCGTCGCTGTCGACTCGCCTTCACTCGGTCTAGAGGAGCGCTCCCCTCGACGGACTTGACGTGTAGAACCCCTAAACGACAAACCCTCAACCCTGCCCGGACGTTTTCGGATGTTCATGTATTACGTAAACCCACACCCGACCTTTCCTGACCCTGGCTCTCCGCCTCTCCCTCTGGTGGAGGAACCATCTGACCTGGACGTGGGTAACACACCGTGTACAGTCCTCGACGTCATTGTCGATTGTGCTCTCGGCCGCCTCCTTTCGTTTGGTCATCAAACTCGCCGACGAACCTGTCCTTCGCCAGCGTAACATTCATCCGGACAACCAGCCCCTCCCCGTTCCCCCTCCGGTCTAGTCAACATAGATCTTACCGAGGAACAACAGCGGGCTCTCCCTCATTCGTCGCGCTACGACACCGAACGACAGTCGTACGTAGCCGACGATAGAGACCACGTCACCCATAACCTCTGGTGGAGTGACATTAGACGCGCCTGGTACTCAACTGAACCATCAGGCGAAAGAACTCGGTGGACGCCCCGAACCCCTCACGCCCCATCATCCCCTACCGTTTCGACATTGTCGGTCGTCCTTCCCAGTGAACCAGGAGGATACCGAACACCCCGCAGAGACTCGTCGCCGCCGACGCCCCCTGAACGCCTAACGCGCACGCCCGTCCCAGCGATGTCGGAGGGCTTTACTCAAAGGCAGCAACAGGAAATCGCGGCGATCGTAGCGGCCGCCTTCACCCGCGCGGCAACGAATGCCCCTGCGGCCCAAGCCCCAGCCCCCTCAATTGACGTCACCCGGCCACGCGAATTCGCTGGCGGCGATGACTACCTCGACTTCAAGCGCGAAGTCCTTCTCTTTGTCTCGGCGAACCCCGCAAAGTACCCCTCGTCGTCAAGCAAAATCTATGTCGCCCTCTCTTACCTCAAGGGTGGCAACACGTCGACGTGGGCGCAAAACTACGTCCAAGAATTCACAACGAATGGCGTCGTGGGCTTTACGGATGACTGGGCCAAGTTCCAGGAAAGACTGGATGCCTCCTTCGATGATCCGAACAGGAAGGAGAAGGCGCTGAAGAAGTTCCGAGACAAGATTCAGAAGGACCTCTCCGCTGACCAGTTCTTCCAGGACCTCGACGTGATCATCAAGGCAGCAGAGCTGAAGGACGAAAGCGTCATTTGTGACTGCCTGCAACGCGCGATGAACATCGAGGTGGTCCGCGGCGTGTTGAGGTCGACGCCCGTGCCGACAACGTATGAGGCATGGAAAAAGAAGGCCATTGAGATCGATCGGGGCGAACAGCAGATTAGCGCCATCCAACGAGGTCGTACATTGCCATTCACGCCCCGTCCGACGCCCCAACAAGGGCCTCCTGCACGCCGACAGGTAGCAGCCCCGCACGCCGATAAGCGTGATGTGACGGGCGTCACTTTCGGAGGTGCTGGCCAACCGATGGACGTCTCGATGAATGAGGCGCAACGAAAGCACGCGTGCTGGATTTGCGGCGGACTGGGACACTTTAAGGACAAATGTCCGCAGGCGAAGCCGATCATCCAGCGTATGTTGGAGCTGATGGCACTGGGCGAGCGCCGCCTCATCGCTGATGAGCTCGGTGCGATGAAGGAGTCGGCATTCGAGGAAGTCGTGGACACTCGAAGGTCGACGGTGGAGGACTATGTGGAGGAAGAAGACAATGACGAAGAGGTCGTCGACTCGCAGGGTTTTGCGAGTGGTCAGGCGTAGCCATCGGGGCGACTGACCGAGAAGAACAAGGGACTTCGAATCCGGATTCGCTAAAATATAACCAACCGTCTGTACAATACATAGATGCAAACGACGTCGATGGTTTTCTCGATTACGAAGTCCCCACCGGTGTGAACAAAGATGAAGAGTACGAGCAACTGTTCATGAGAGGAACTGGCGGACGCCAACTGGACCTTCTCCTGACCGTTGAGCATGAAATAGCGGGTGAGAAGAGAGAGGTAGATGCGCATGCCCTTGTGGATTCGGGATGCACGGGATCCTGCATCGACGTCAGGTTCGTTGAAAGGTACGGGTTGGAAACGAAACGCTACATCCGACCCCTCGCGGTGCTCAATGCCGATGGCACGCACAATGAGGCCGGATTGATCGAGGAGTACGTTGACGTCGAACTCATGATCGGCCGTCACCAGGAGAAGATCGTCCTCGCAGTAACGTCCCTAGCGTCGTCAAACATCTTCCTGGGGTACGACTGGCTTCAACGTCACAATCCGGAGGTCGACTGGAAAACGGGTTCGATCGAATTCACCCGCTGTCCAGAAGAATGTGCGATCAAGAGGGAGCCGGTGGGGGACCTAGGCAAGGTGAAGGAGGTGGTGGAACAGATGAGGAGAGTGAGTGAGATGCGAATGGACAAGGCGTCCTGGCCCGCATACCTCAACGACTACGCCGACGTTTTCAGCGAAAAAGGTTTCAAGAAGCTGCCGGAACACCGACCCTGGGACCATGTCATCGACTTGAAACCCAACTTCAAACCGAGCGACTGTAAGATCTACCCACTCACGCCAACTGAGCAGCAGTCACTCAAGGATTTCCTTGATGAAAATCTGAAATCGGGTCGCATTCGACGGTCGATATCGCCCATGGCGTTGCCCTTCTTCTTCATTAAGAAGGCCGACAAATCGCTACGCCCGATCCAGGATTACCGTAAGCTCAATGACGGTACGATCAAGAACAAGTATCCCCTCCCTCTCATTGACGAACTCGTCGACAAGGTCAAGAAAGCGAAGTACATCACTAAGCTTGACCTTCGCTGGGGATACTACAATATCCGGATCCGTGAGGGTGACGAATGGAAGGCAGCGTTTCGCACGAACATGGGCCTCTTCGAACCAACGGTCATGTTTTTTGGCCTTTGCAACGCACCGGCCACGTTCCAGGCCTTTGTCAACCACATCTTTAAGGACCTAATCTACGCGAACTTGATCATCGTATACCTCGACGACATCCTGATCCTCTCAGAAACCATTGAGGAGCATATCGACACGTCGAGGCGCGTACTCCAGATCCTCCGAGAAAATGGCCTGTACCTGAAGCCGGAGAAGTGCGAGTTTGACGCCAAGGTCGTCAAATACCTCGGCCACATCATTGGCAATGGCGAGATCAGGGCTGACCCGGCAAAGACGGAGGCGATTGCGAACTGGCCAGTCCCGCGGAACCTCAAGGAGCTGCAACAGTTCCTCGGTATGGGAAACTGGCTGAGACGGTTTATTAAGGACTACAGCAAGGTGGTCCGACCGTTGACGTCGCTAACGGGCAAGAAGGACTGGGCATGGGAGACCGAACAGCAGGAAGCGTTCGAGGAGCTGAGATGACGTCTCTGCTCACCTCCAGTCCTAGCCATCGCCAATGACGAGGGCCCTTTCCGCGTAGAAGCGGACTCGTCGAACTTTGCGCTCGGTGGTGTGTTGTTGCAGAAGCAGGAAGGGAAGTGGAGGGTGATCGCCTACAGGTCAGAGGCACTTGAACCGGCGGAACAAAACTACGAGATCTACGACAAGGAGATGCTCGCGATCGTTTCGGCGCTCAAGGAGTGGCGGCAATACCTCCTTGGCGCTCGCCACAAGATTGAAATCTGGTCTGACCATGCTAACCTCACCTACTTCAGGTCGGCGCAGAAGCTGAGCTATTGCCAAGCTCGCTGGCGGACCGAACTTGAAGAATTCGACTTCCACCTCGAACACAAGTCGGGCAAGACGATGGGCAAGGCCGACCTGCTATCGCGCATGGCGGGCTATGATCAGGGCAAGGATGACAACGATGGGGTCGTGTTCATCAAGGATAAGTGGTTGAACCGTGGAGTGGTGAGGACATCGCGCGACGAGGTGGTGGAACGAGTGGGTGAAGCGCAGAGGGCGCAGGATGAGTCGGAGAGGCCTACGGGTTTGGTGAAGGTCGACGAGTTATGGCGGATGAAAGGCAAGGTGTATGTCCCATCGACAATAAAGAAGGCCGTGTTGCGGGAGTGCCACGACTCGGTTCTGGCTGGCCATCCGGGAGCGTCGAAGACAGTAGAACTCGTCCGTCGCGATTTCTGGTGGGCATCGATGTTCTCCGATGTCCGAGCATACGTCCGAGGATGCGACCGTTGTCAACGGACGAAAGCCTTAAGAACGTCGAGGTCTAGACCACTTCATCCAAACGCTGTCCCTGAAGGACCCTGGGAAATTGTTACGGTCGACCTAATCGGAGAGCTCCCGGACTCCAAGGGACACAACGCGATCTGCGTCTTTGTGGATAGGTTCTCAAAGCAGATACATGCGATCCCGACGACGACGAGGCTGTCAGCAGAAGGCATGGCCCAGCTGTACCGCGACCACGTCTTCCGCCTCCATGGCCTACCGAAGAAGATCATCCACGACCGAGGCACGCAGTTTGATGCGTCGATGATGAAGGAGCTATACAAACTTCTGCACATTGAAGGCAACCCATCGACAGCGTACCATCCACAGACAGATGGTCAAACGGAACGCGTTAACCAAGAGCTCGAACAGTACCTTCGACTCTTCGTTAACCATCGGCAATTGGACTGGAAGGACTGGCTCCCCCTTGCAGAGTTTGCATACAACAACCGCGAACACTCAGCAACGAAGATGTCCCCCTTCTACGCGAACACAGGACGTCACCCCTTGAGCTTCGACACAACGCGAACCACATCTGCTAACATGTCAGCGGAAGAATTCGCAAAGCACATCAAGGAGACTCATCGCATTGCTAAGGACAACCTAGTCAAGGCAGCAGAGGACATGAAGCGCTACCATGACCGGACAGCAGGAGCTTCGGTGGAGTACAAGGCTGGTGACAAGGTCTTCCTTGATGGGCGAAACATCAGTATGGACTCGCCGACAAAGAAACTCACAGACAAATGGTATGGCCCCTTTGACGTCGTCGACAAGATAGGAGCAAGCGCGTACAAGCTCAAACTCCCGAAGTGATGGAAAAAGGTCCACCCTGTCTTCAACGAAGCCCTATTGAAACCCGCCGTCGAACCGTCCTTTGAGAGCCAGAAGCAACTGCCGCCGCCGCCACCAGACATCGTCGACAACGAGGAGGAGTACGAACTCGAAGAAGTCTTAGACTCACGTCTGCACCGAGGGAAACTACAGTACCTTGTCAAGTGGGTCGGCTACAATGAACCTACTTGGCAACCTGAGACAGACTTCGGCGAGAACGCGAAGGAGGCGATCGCTGAGTTCTACCTCAAACATCCCGGTGCACCTCGGAAACTCGACATCCCTCGTCAACGACTCCGTCCGCTCTTCGTCGACACCGAGCCTGACGACCGCGATCATGGTTGGTCGGGACACCCAACCTTGAAGGGGGGGTAATGTTAGAACCTGAACTTTCACCTTTTCCTTTATTTTCCCTTTTACCATTTCCTTTATTATATTCGTCCTTTTCATTATATTTACCCATCTTACACAATCATTCCCACACTGCCTTCATTCGTTCCATTCCCACTCGTTATGTAATGTTAGGTAATATAGTCTCACGGTCGTCGCTATATAAGGTCTCAGGAATCGCATGAACTCCTTGTTCTGCTTTTCCTCTTACCTCCACGACGACCTAGGTGAGACTCGTTCCCCTTGTATTAGTTTAGACTTGTATTAATCCTCTTACCTCCGCGACGACCTAGCCTGAGTAAGCGTGTCCCGAGTCTACTCTCGAGTATAGCACGTCCCAGACGACAGTCAGCCGAGGCCTGCCCAGTCTGAGTCGTCTCCCGGACTCCCGCCTAACAAGAAATGGCTTTGTTTGCCCGAGATTGAAAGTGAAGTTTGGGAGAGAGATCGTAAGAAAAAATGACGCCTAACCAAGTAAGGTGGCGCGAAGGAGAAATGACGCGATTGTTGGGTAAAGACAGAGCAGCTTGAGAAGAAGAAGGGGAATTGGTTAAAAAGGATCGGAAAGTATATTCAGCCATAGCGCGGTGAGGGATGATATGAAGGAGTTCGATGGAATTGGGGTCAATAGATAAGCCAATGGATTCGAATTGAAATGAAAGGAATTGAAATTGATTGCGAAGGCGTACTAAATTGGTGGATATGCTGAGTGAACGGGCATAAAGAAGATGATCGTCCATATAAGCAAGTAAAGGGCGATGAGGACCAAAACGAGTGTTGTAGGCGGTGATGACATCCGCTGCTGCGAAGATGGAAATGAGGGGAGACAGTGGGGACCCTTGTGGGACGCCGCGGTTAGGTTTGATAAAAGGGGGTGAAAAGAAATTGTTAAAGTGAAAGGAAATTGGACGGTTTTGAAGCCAGGATGCAAGAATATGAATGATGTTCGGGTGAACATTAGAACGAATGAGTTTGGAAAGAAGGAGATTATGCGAAATATTGTCAAAAAAACCCTGAATGTCAATTGTAAGGACAGAGGTAATGAGATAACGGTGTCGAGCGTGTAAAGATCCGACGTGATCTCCACCGGGTAAAATAAAAGGTTGGTTGAGAATGGTAGCGAGTAACTCATAACAAGTGGTAAGTGAAGACCGGTGTTTTCGGCAGCCGTGTTGAGAGTCAGGGAGGAGATTATTAAGTTCAAAAAAAGGTTGAAGAAGGTTGAAAATGACGCGTTCAAAAAGTTTACCTATGGTATCAACCAAGGTAATTGGTCGAAAAGCCCGAGGGACTGTGAAGTCAGAGCGTTTAGGTTTGGGAATAAACGTGACAAGGGAAGTTTTAAAAGAAAGTGGGAAATGACCGGTTTTTAAGCACAAAGAAAAAAGGTCGACGAAAAATTGCCCTTGATGCTCGACTAGGAGTTCCAAATGTTTGTACGAGATGTGGCTGTTGCCAGGACTCGTTTCGCGATCGATGCCCTGGAGTGCAGTGTGTATGTCGCTTATTTCAATGGGGTGAATGTCGTGGAGGGCGGGAAGGGGTATGGTATCCGGCGCATGTGTTAACGTGGGGAAAAATGTCTCTCGAAAGAGGGAGGACTTGTCGGCTTCAGTCGTGGTAAAAACCCCGTTCGACTTGCGAAGTGCACCGATAGGAGCGCGGCGGCGTGCTGTGCCCAAATGCTGATTAAGCCACGCAGAGCGCGCGTCAGATTGTTGAAGGCGGGAGCCATAGAAGGCATTCTTGGCTCGGGCTATTTCGGCGTCTAGACGAAGCTTCGAGTCGGGATGAGGGTTATGACAGTGTTCGCGATAAAGGCAAGAACATGCTTCGGACCACCAGTTATTTGGGCCAAAGTACGAGCGGGCTTTTCGTTTCTGGAGAAAGAAAGTGGCAAAGTCTGAAATGGATGAATTGAGTAGGAAAAGAAGGTCGTCCAGCGCCTTCGGAGTATCGATCCCTGTTAAAGAAAAGGGAAAGGAGTGAGATTCGCAAAACTCCGCTATGAAAGTAGGTAAGTCGTGGGAGCGAATGGAACGAAGGGGGTGTTGCGGTTCTGAAGATAGAATGTTGACATTAAATGAAAAGCGTAAAGGAAGATGGTCCGACGAGATATCCAAAGAAGAGTCTGAAACGGAAATGTTTTGTAAAAGAACGGGGGCGAAATCTTCAGAGGCAAGGATGAGATCTATAATGGACTTAGAACCAGAAGAACGGTTAAAATAGGTGTGTTGGTCTCGAGGGTTACAAACGGTTAGATCATTCCCGTTGATCCAGTCAACGAGAGTTGATGACCGTGGAAAGTTGGAGGACTGATCTGGGAAAGACCAAAGGTCCGAATGGCGATTGAAATCACCTGCCAGGATATTAGATGGGGTGTCGAGGGATGGAAGGGGATCTTCGAACTCGTGTAGGGAAGGGGAACTGTAGACGTTCCAGAGCAATATAGGAGATAAGTCGCCCCGCGAGATTGAAATGACTGTAATGTTAGGAGACGAATGGGGAGGAACGTAAAGTGAAACACGATGGGCAATGCGAGGGTGCACCAGAGTGCAGACCCTAGGTTTATCCGGAGAAGAGGGACGGAACGCGAAATAGGGAGCGTAGTTGCGAATATTGAAGACTCTGGAGCCGGACGGCGAAGATTTAGAAGGAATGATGGAATAAACTGTCGGGATCTCCTGAAAACAAATGATATTGGGAGCCACGTGAGTGGTAGAAAAGGAGCGTAAAAGAAAGTCAAATGTAGGTTCTGAATTTCGAATGTTGAGAGAAAAAACAGAAATCGTGTCAGTCATAAAGTTTAGAAAGGAGAACGATAATTGCGGCGAGCTGGGCACTCTGATGACCTGGCGCTATGATTGCCCTGGCAGTTGATGCACAGGGCGAAGTGCTCGCACTGAAGGTTATTGGAAGCTGTACACGGCGCGCATTTAGCGACGTGGACAGCAGTGCGGTGAGGTTCCGAGCAGATAGCGCAGCGGGCTATTGATCGACATTTAGCTGCGGTGTGTCCCAAGCGGTGGCAATTGTCGCATTGGTTGATAGTAGGGCGGGACTTCATCTCCTCGAGTCGGCGGATGATGCCAAACACGGGAACTGATCTGTTGTTGTGTAAGAAGAAATGGTCAAAACATAACCGTGAGTCGTCTTTGAGGACGACCGATACGTTGCAGTAGTTGTGCTGGTTGAGGCGCTCGATAGAAGACATGAACCGAGGTGGGAACATGAATTCCTGCCCTTCGAATTGGGGTAGAGAAGAAATCTCCTTGGCGAGGTCCTTCTCTGAGTAAATGAGTTTGGTATCCTTGTCGTATACTGGGACTCCAGGGATGACCATTTTAAACTGAGGCGACGGGGTGAACGCCTTAGCTCCCGAAATGTTGATGATTCGGTTAAGTTGAGAAACGAGTGCGCTGTGTTGTGAGTCAAAGTCGGAACGAATGTTGGTGAACGCGATTAGTAGGTTACTGTTAGAAGTGTACTCCACGTTCAGGATAACCAAATGTTTGAAAGACGGATTGCCCTTAAGGCCCGCGCGAACAGCATTTTTAACAGATAAGGGGGAAGGGCGAACAGCCAAATCCCCCGGAAGTGAAAAGAATATGCGTCGGACGTTACGAACGCGGGTATTGACCGATCCGTTAGACCGGTTGATGGGAACTGTGGAGATTTCCCCTTGGGGGTTCTGTTCAGTTATGCGGACTACCTTGGTAGGGGTAGTTTTGGGTTTCTTTTGTGCCGCTTTAGCATATGATACCGTTGTAAACCCATCCTGGTCCGTACCGACTGATGCGATGGGTGGGTAGTGTACTTGGGTCTGGGAACCTCGAGGGGCGTTATGCTCCGAATGAGCGTAGCCGTCGGGCGCGATGATGACACCCTCTGTAGTCATGCGATAGCCCGAGCCTGGAACTCGGGTCTTGGCAATGGCTGCAGCGTACTCGGTTTTGCCATTCTTAGGGACCGGGACACGCTGTTTAAAGATTGGGGCTGAGGGGGGGAATCTAGGATCATGAACGAATCGAGCCCCGAGGGGGTCCGGTAAAAGTTTCTGTTGTTTATTGTGATTAGCATTAGTCGGAGCGGACAAGTGAACGGTGGGAGCAGGGACGTCTGAAAGTTGTTTTTCGATTTTGTTAGTTTTTTCTGAAATGGATGAGACGACAGCGGAAAGATGCTGAATAGATCGGGACATTGAATGCATGGTATCCGTGATTTCCTGGTCACGGATAGTCTGACTGTTAACATAGATGTTTTCAAATACGTGCTTGAACGAAGGGGAATGAATACGGAAAGTCGAATGGAAAGCCTCCAGACTTTCATTTGCTGAATTAGAGAGACCGGTTTCGTCGTCCAGGCTGTTAGACTTGTTTATCCAGGAAACTAAGTTGGATCCGATATTAGCGAGGATGGATCCGGCTCGAACCGGGTCTTCGAACCAGGGCTTGTCAGATGACCAAGTCGGTTGCGAAATGAGCGTGTTAATGGTGTCGATGGTTTCTTGGGTAAGGCTCGCAAAAGATAGGTTGACCTTCTCGGCGATGGCCGGATCATGCATTTCATCGACGTCGTCCATAACGTTGTCAACTTGGGGGGCCTGGCTGGGATGCTCGTCCGGGATGTACAAATCGTCGTCCATAGCATCGTCGTCGATTCAGGCTGGGGGCGGAATGGACCTATGTTCTTCCTCCGAGTTAGATCGTTTGAGAGTATTCTGCGATGCGATATCGGGGGTCGGGGGGAGATCCCCTTGTTTACGAAGTTTGGCGGCATGTTCGTCCGCCTCGACATCGGGAGACCACTCAGCACGATTCGCTTTAACGGTGGCGCATACGTTGTCATTGTGGTTGTAGGTCTTGTCGCGACCACAAATGACGCATAATTTGGCGGTCCCACTAACACACTGGCGACTGTGATAGGGGAGATCCTGTTTACACTCCTCACACTTGGTGGGGTCCTTGGGATTGACAAGGGAGCGATAAGACTTTGTCTTGTTCAGAGAGGCTTTAGCTTTGGTCAACAAATTGCTGTCCATAGCGAGGAAGAGGCGAGATAGCTTTCACTACGAGTTTTCCCACGGTCAAGATGGTGATGGTAGGAGATCAAGAAGTGCTTCGACGACTCTGCGTGCTCACTCTTGCCTCCATCTCATGGTCGTTCTAGGACCGACCGGGTGTTGGCTTTGCAACTGCTTATCTTCATTCTCAGCCCTCTGCTAGCGCATGGTTATTGCTTATAACTGAGGAAGGCCCGCACACCACCGCGTGCGACGACGCCGCACATGTGCCATACGCGCTTCTCGACGCGCATACATACACATGCTCTCTCGAACGTGCAAACGTTAGAATAGATCGACATCCGCGTGGTTCGTCTACGGGCTAGTTCTTCTTGTGTGCCGCTGTTCTCACTGCGTGTATATAAAGCGGGGCAACGTCGCGGATGAGAGGTCGTCGATAGTCGATATGCTCTCTGCCTACGCACTCCCCCTCGCCCTCGCCCTCGCCCTCGCCCTCGCCCTCGCCGCCTTCGTCCCGCTCGGTGCGCATGCGTGGGGCGCGCTTGGTCACGAGGCCGTCGGCTTCGTCGCCATGGACGTGCGTTTCCTCGCTCCCTCCGACCACTAACTTCTCTTCATCGCTCCTCGTTCTTTGTGCAGTTCCTCTCCTCCGGCGCGCTCTCCTTCGTGCAGAACACGATCGACGACTCCTTCAACAACTCCCTCGGCCCTGCCGGCCCCGTGCGTCCTTCTCTTTCTTTCTCGCGCTCGTCCTGCCACTTTCAAAAGACCTGACCTCGTTTTGTTTTCCGCTCACTCAGTGGGCCGACACGGTCCGCTCAGAGACGGCCTTCAAGTTCAGCGCCCCGTTCCACTTCATCGACGCCGAAGGTGCGTGCGTTTTTTAAATTAGTTTATTCTCAGTCTATCTTTCTGAGTAAAAATAAAACGCGGAATATTGACTGATTTTTGACTTTGTTCCCCCACTTTTTTTTTCTTTTTAATTCACAGACGACCCGCTTGGCGGCTCGTGCTCCGTCAATGAGGACCGCGACTGCGGGAGCACAGGCTGTATCCGTGCGTCCTGCAATCTCTCCGTATCTCTTCAAAGTAATAAATAACAATGCCGCCTTGTTCATCCCCTTGGGATTTTTTTTCGTGGTGGAAATTTCGTTTGGACGCTGCAGTGACGGCGATCGCGAACTACACGAAGCGCGTCGCGGACACGAGCGAGTCCTTCACGCAGCGCCAGCAGGCGCTCATGTTCATCGACCACGTGCGTCTTGCGTCTCCATTTCTTGGAATGGATATTAAAAAAATCACGTCTTTTTATTTTCATGCGTATACGTAGTTCCTCGGCGACATCGGCCAGCCGCTGCATGTCGAGGCCTTCGAGGTCGGCGGGAACGACATCGATGCGGTCTGTGGTGGGAAGAGCACCAATTTGCATGCTGTGAGTTTCGTTTCCGTTTCCCCGAGTTTTTCTTTCTGTTGATTCGAAGTTTGCTGGGGCTTTGTAGACGTGGGACACCGGGATGATCGAGACGATGCTCGATGCGAATTTTGGCGGCGAGGTCACGGCGTGGGCCGCCGAGCTCAGCGAGTCGATCAAGGTATGTCTTCATTTTTCTTTTCCAAAAAAAAAAAGCCAACAAACAAACTAATTCCTCCTCCTCCTTCCTCGTCATCTCCGCTTTTCGTCATCCAACTCATCTCATGGTCTTTTCCGTTCCGTTCCGTTTTATTTTATTTTATTTTTGGAACAAAAGTCCGGCTCCTTCAAATCCGAAGCGGCCTCCTGGATCGCCTGCTCCTCCACAACGCAGACGAAGAGGCTGCGCACACGCTCCGACGTGCTGCGCGACGACATCCTCGCGCTCATCGCGTTCGAATCATCATCATCATCGACCGAGTCGGACGACGCGAAGAATGTCGATATACATGTACATTCTAGGGTGTTCGGCAACGAGCCGGAGCTGGCGTGCCCGCTCGGGTGGGCGCAGGAGGCGAATGCGTTTGATTGTGTGCGTCCCCACTTCTGTTCTGCCCCTTCTGCCTTCTGCCCGAATCTTACTACGTTTCTTTTTCTTTCCTTGTCGGTGTCGGTGTTGGTGTTGGTGTTGATGGCATGGGGTGCTGGTGACTTTTCTTTTCTTTCCCTTTTTTTTTCTTTCTTTATTCTTTTCTGTCTGTTTGTTTTGTTCGCATTGAATCCAGACGGACGTGTTCGACTTTGAAACAGGCCAGGACCTCTGCACGGGCACGTACTTCGCCAGCGCCATCCCCATCGTGCGTCCACATTCTCCCCTTCCATTCTATCCATTCTATCCATTCTATACCATTCTATCACTATGTGGTAACTGATTGATCTTCTTCACTTTTCTACTAACACCCTCCTCCGCCCTTGGACATGTTTTTAGATCAACCTCCAGATCGCGAAACAGGGCTTCCGCCTCGCGGCGTGGCTGAACGTCATCTTTGATGGCGCGACGAACCTGCCTTAGGCAGGTCGATATGTATACGTGATTGTACAGTACTGATGAGAGAGTGAGCGAGAGGCAGCGCGAGGATAGTGGGAGGGCTGTGTGTTTATGAGAAAGGACTATGTGTAGCGTCTGGCCTGGACCGTGTACCCTCTATTTCTTTCTGGGTTTATAGTATACAGGGACTTGAACTTGAGGAGTGCGACATGCTGTTATTAAGTGTTAGTGGAGTGAGAGGTACGGTAGGACCAATATTAATGATGATAGCCCGGGCAATCGTACATGCGTTATCATCGTGCCCGTTTTTCCACTTTCTCGCCGTGTTGCAATTGAAGATGCACAAGGCGAACCAAATGTGATGAAAAAAGAGGGAAATGTGGGTGGTCAGGGTGTCAAAAACATCTGACAAGCAAAACATATGATTCAGCCAGGGGTCGAACCTGGAACCATCTGTGCACAAGTACACAATCTTTATGATATGTTAGACAGATATCATAACCGCTAGACCACTGAATCATTACTAGCCCAGAACAAATCTAATATTCGAGGCAATCTGAAGTAGTTTGAACCACCACATAACTCCGTCAATTAGTGAATGCTATCAGAAACCCAATAGCTCATACGACACATAGGACGGTACAGATACACACATATGCACAACGTCATATTTATTTATTTTTCATTGCTTCGCCCTCGACCGTAACACCAGCACATGTACATGCAGACATACAAAACAGCTCGATATCATGACGGAGATTCTCATACGGAGGTCAAGACATGGATGGCGCGCATACACAGGATACTTGATTGGAGGCGAGATGGAGTTACGATCTTAAGGGGCGGGGGATACGCAGAGCGCTGGTGCCTGGGAGCAGCACCTCCTGAGGGCCGGGCGCTACGAAACGAAACGAGGCGAGACGGAACGACGCGCGGCGTGCAGCACCAGGCGTCGGCGAACGCGAACCCACGCATGGGGGCGATTACTCTGTACGCCGTCACAGAAAAACAAAGACGTGCATTAGCAAAGAACACCAGATGAAAGGCCGACGGGAAAAGGGGAAAGAAAAGAAAAGGACGTGTACGCACTGGAGCGGGCCCTCATTTTTCTCCTTTTCCTTCGCAGCCTCCTGGAACGCTTTTTCTTCCACTTCTCTCTCATTCTGTGTGAATGAGCGTCAGCCCTTGTACGTGAAAAGGCGATGATTTGTGTGCGCTCACGTTGATTGTCAAGAGAGTTGACTATGAGGAGCTCTGGGCGAAGACCGAGTTCGTCATAAAAGGATGAGGTGCTGTATAGCTGGGGTACGTTCTCACGGATCACGTGCGATAACGTGATGTCGGCGCGCCAATTCTTCCTTTGACTCGGAACCGCGACGCGGGTCGTGTCAACTTTCACGACATGTCGAGGACGGCGCGCGTGCCCGCGGCCTTACACAGCGAGCTCACCGAATATGCGTCTCTTTTGCGAGCACTCCGCACGACCCACACTCTCGACCTCTCAGCGCACCTTTCTCAGCTGCCCCCGCGTTCGAGCCAGCCGATTGAGGATGACGAGAGTGAACTGAGCAGATCAGACAAGGATGATGAGGATGCGGAACAACGTGGAGTGGCGGGCCCGTCACGTATGCCTGATGAAATTGGAGATAAGAGCGAATTCAGCGATGCTCGTCTAAGAGAAAGCGTGGATCCAAGGCAGTCTGCGAGCCCGACGCCGCCAGTCAGGAAGCAGGTCGATGCAGAGGGACACGAGACCGTTCATAATCCCGGCCATATGCTACAGTCGCAGGATGCAGAGCAAAGAGCGGCTCTACCACGCAAAAAGCGGAAGCGCGCGACAACCGACACCTGGACGCGCTGGCCTCTGCTTGCGGGCGACGTGCACCGTCCCGAATGGGGGCTCGC